>VZRV01004346.1:1092294-1596467 GCA_013398115.1 Falcunculus frontatus | reverse complement strand
TGGCCGCAGCCCCGCCCCCCGTGCCGCCGCCATGTTGTGTAGCGGGGCGGGGGTGGAACGGGGGCTGCCGTGAGGCGGGCGGAGGGGGAGCAGGGGCGGCGCGGGCGCTGCTGGCGCGGGGCAGGGGCGCTGTGCTGGGGAGAAGAGAAGGTGCGGGCTGTTGGGCTCTCCGGAGCGAATGGCGGATGCCGTGATCCGCAGTGGCGGCGAGATGGAGCCGGAGCAGCATCAGCGGACGGAGAAGACCAGCGCGGGCGTCCTCGGAGCGGAGAGTAACAGAGCAGGAGCCGCTGAGGACACCACACAAAATGGCGGACGCTCTGAGAGCGGTAGCGCTGGGGAGGCGCTGCTGGTGGCTGCTGCTGCTGCAGAGGACAAGGTCCCCACAAACCTCAGCATCAGTAGCAGCAGCCAGCGCAGGAGCAGCATCTCGACGGCAAATGAGCAACAGCAGCCGCGCAGCGGTGTGCTAGGGGGGCCGCCCCCTCTGCCTAAGCCCCCAGAAGACCAGCAGCCTGTTAGGAGGAACTTTCAGATCCCCAGGAAGAGCAGAGAAAAGAAAGGTTGTTCCTTCCCTTCCCCTCCCTTTCTCCCTCGCTCCCCTCTCCATCCGATTCATCAGGCAGCTCTCAGACACCTCACACGGCTGCATGCAAACCCTGCGGTGCGGAGGAGGCTCTGCTGGCTCGCACTCGCGAGGCTGCTGGGGAGCCGGTTTTGGTGTCAGGCTTTTACATTCTTTCCCTACCCCTCCTCTTTTCTTTCTCACTTTTATTTTGTCACAAGGATGAAAAAAAACCAAAAGAAAAACTCGGCTTGAATTTCAGACCTTTGCTTTAGAAGGAGGAGAAGCTGGATGCCATCAGGGTAGGCTTGAGTTGGTCTCGGCTCTGCTTCTGGAGGTGCATTCGCATGTAGAGAAGATGGTTCTTTGGGACACCGACATCAGAGAAGATGGTTCGCTTTTCTCTTCCCCCGACCTCCTCCCTGCAGGAGAGGGGTGTAATCCTGGTTAGAATAGACTTAAACACTGAGCAGAGTTGTCCTTCATTGATGGTACGCAGAAGACTGTTCTTATCTGGTGGAAGTTCTTTGCAGGGAGGAAGGGAGCATCCCACGTTTTTGTGCCTCGCCGTGGAAGCCTTCTGCTTCCAAGTGTCCAGGGTTTGGTTTTTTTTGTTTCCAAGTAACTCTTCCTCTAAAAGCCTGTGGTATTTCTTGCTTTTCACAAGACTCCACTGGTTTCTGTTTAACTTTATTTTTGTTAAGTGGAGTTGAAGACATGTCTGATTTTCTCCCTGAAACTTATCTTAGTTCTTGCTCTTTTCCAATATGGAGTCAGTAACTTAGTCCATATCACAAAAATACTTGTTTGAATAGGCTTCTTGTTCTTCAGAGAAGAGTGTAACATCTTAACTTCTTGAAATATTTTCTTCTGTAAGGAAGAGATGAAGGTAGGTTTATTTCATTATCCAGTCTTTTCTCTCCAGTAATGGAATAACTCTTTTTGGCAGTAATGACTCCTTTTTCTTCCTGTTCTTTCCCATTGCCACCCCGCTGCAGGGTGATACAAATCTGGCACAGATTCATTGTAAAAATAACTGGGTTGATTTGGAGAAAAAAGCCTTTTATAGTTCATCTGACAGAAAACCACCTGGATATAACCAGGTGCCTCATGAACAACTGAAGTGTCTTGTGTCTATGTCACACCCAAGTGTGGTTACATGTGAATACCTTTAAATGTATTTCAGAAATGTTTAGTACTTAATCAACGATATTTGAAGTTCCTCTTTAGCATTTGGTTCCAGTGTGAATGGAAACCAGCAGAATACCTTTTCAGGTCATCTGATTCATCATTTGCCTATGCAGAGCCATCTGCAGTGTGCAAAAAGTTTTACATTGTGTAGTTCAACCCTCAGGCTTCTGTGGCCTCTAGGGTAGAAGAGGAAGCCATTCTTACCTTACTTCAAAAAATTACTTGCTAATAGCGAGGTCATTTGACCCATTCTCACCTTTTTTCTCCTCAGGTTCTCAGGCATTTTAATCATTCTGTTGACTTAGAGCTTCCAAAGCTCTCAGAGCAGACCCTGCCCCGTTCAGCCCGTGGTGCAGGTGGGCTTACAGGTGCTGAGTGTTGGTCTCACACCATGGACTGCCAAACGTGTGCAGTTTGAGGACAACCACATTGCTATTGGGATTTGTGTTGTCATTTGAAAAATGATGCAGTTCAGTCAGTTCTGGAACTGAACTGGAAGATCAGCACTGCATGGATCATCTGATGCTTTAGTGGCAGATGCTTACAGCATCCTTATTGCCAGTGCTTAAATACATCTCGTTAAATTGCAAAATAATCTGCATGTCACCGGTTCCTCTCAAAAGACCTCTCTTGGCTTGATTCTAAAGCCCAGCATGAAGCAATACACATGGAAGTTTCCTTCATCGTTCCTTGCTTTGGAATTGTCCTTGTTTTGCTTTTTAAGCCACCATTTCTTGCCTGGACATACCATCCTGAGAGATACCTGCTGCCTTGCTTGTGAAGGCTTAGCTGCTACATACAGAGTATGTACAGGATGACTTTGTCAGAGATGTTTGGGTCTGCTTGGACGGTTTTATTTTGGTGGGTTTGTAATTTTTTTTTTTTTTACACCAAAATGTGTTTCAGGAACAATTTTTGGTAGTGAAGTGATTAAAAATTGAATCTGGAAAGCAAAAATGTAAGGGGAAATTTAGGCTTTAGCTGCTTATTTATCTTCTTTGGAATTTATCTCCCCTCCTGGAGACTTCAGTAGGGACTGAAAGTCAACAGAAATCCTTGCTAATCTGGAGAAAGGCATCTGGAGGAAAGATACCTCTTAAAGACAGCTGTGATCATTTGGCGCAGAGAATATTCTGATTTCCTCATTCTTTTTCCTAGCATAGGAATTCAGGAAACAAGTGAAAGAAAGGTTGGCTGCAACATTATTTTTTTAAGGTGTGCCTGCATTTGTCTTTCTCCTTAGAAGTCTTGTGCATGTTTGTTTTCTTGGTACACAGAGTTTAGCAATGGTGCTATGCTCTCTTGAGCAGCTTATCTATCATTTGTCTTCAGGCTTGTCCTGGCCTCTTCTAATTCAGCTGACAGATCTTCAGAGGTTTCTATGTTTGCTTGAAACTTGAGAGATCCTTGATACGATTAGGAAAGTAAATTTTAAGGATAAAGCGCTGTAAAGGCACTTTTAACTTGCTGGACTATCTGAGTGACGCCCTCACCAAAAGATAATTCCACAAATGATGCTGACATTGCAGTCAGTGCCTTGAAGGGATTGCTTGTTGATTAAAGCTGGATGTTTATTTCTGGAGTCTATCAAAGTAGCAAATGACTGCTGTTTCTCAGGCTGAGTAGGGGAAAAAGGTCTTGCTTTTACCCATGAAAGTCTCAGCAACACTTGCATGAAGGTCCGGGTTGTCCCTTTTCTGTTTCATCTTTTTGCCTTGTCTTCTGTCTTCTGATTTTCGTTTTCTTTGGTAGAGATGTGCATCTGCTATTTGCTACATGATATTTCTAGCTGGGGAACTCTGTCAGTCCTTGAACTTGGTAACTATTTAGGCCTTTGGAGAGCAAAAGACATTTTGGGCTGAAAAAGTCATAAAAATGTTATGGTTCATTAACACCACAGATTTTTGGTCTTAGTCTTAAAAAATGAAGACTGAAAAAAATGAAGACTTAAAAGGGTGCTTCTCAATGGAGCTTTTGTAGCAGGAGCACTTGTGTGTGAAAAGTGCTACTTTTCTGCCAAGTTAGCTGATAAGAAAATCAGTCATATACTTCACTTCAGAGTTTGTTCAGGATTTCTCAAGGAGGATGGCTCTGTCTTCACGTTCTGACTTAAAGCAACCAAACCCACTAACTCCAATCTCAATTTTCTGAAGTTGAAACATCAGACAGCTGTGAAGGAAAAGCAGAGCCTCTCAGGCATGACATATGCCCAAATATCCAGTCCAGCCCCTGTCCCTTGAGTAGTACTTATTAGCTAAATTCAATTTCCACCTAAAAATAATGATGTGTTCCAATGGCCACAGTAGAAGCTAAACAAACCCAGTATTTATTTACTTACTTTTACCTATGCAGAACAAGCCAGCAAACCCCACAACAATTGATTTGCGTTATAAGGATGCTGCAGGTTGGTCCTTACTTTAATTACTGCTTAATTAACACAGGTCAGTGAAGGTGCAGCATACCCCCATCAGCTTTGTACGGCAAGCCTGGAAGATATGAATGTGCATACTGCTGGTCTTCGAAGCGATGTAGGACTGGAGATGGTTTCATGGTTTACCTGGGAGTACAGGCTTTGGTGACTGCTGTGCAAGGTTTAGTTTAGTACTTCTCCTTGGTTTTATTTTAGTTTTGTCTTGTTTCTGAACTCCTTCCTTGAAGCGAGGTACAGGCCCTGCTATGGTGACATTAACATTTTAGACCATCACTGTCCTTGAACACCATAGCTGAAGTGACAAACTGAAAAGTGTTGCCTGGCTACTCACCTCACTGGGGTAGTGTTTCATGTTTTGATTGAGAACATGAAGTCTGCAGTGCCTCACGTTCTGAAAGAAAAAACTGCAACAACCTTAAAAAAACAATTCTGATTTTCTGTATTCCTTAATTTAAGGACTAGGTAGGGCTTTTCCATAAATGTGTTGAGAACTAAGTGTATAGTAGTTTATGCAGGTTCTCCCTAGCAGGGGAATAGGGGGACTTGCTCATTTTGGGCAAGTCTGTCTCAGCTCACTTCTCAGAGCTTTCCACAAAGCAGAAGATGTTTAAACACCAATAAGAACATGGATGACAATATCGGCACGTATGACAGGATCTTAATTTGTGTAATAATGTGCCTCTTCCTAGATCTCCATCTGGGAAAGTAGGTGAGACATTGTGTATGGTTTGTGGTGGCTCTTTCTAACTCACCCTGCAATGCTTTCCACTTGTTTGGGCTCCAGGTGGAAGCGAGAGGCAGATTTTTACTGAACTTGTGTCCTGGGGGAAGGAGGGAGAAGGGATTAGGTACAGGAAACACTGGTAAGGAAACAGGAAATTCAGTCAAGCAGCTGGCACAGATAACCCTCTGCCTTAACTGGTCCTTTTTGAGGAGCTGGCAGTATGTGAACCCCGGATCTTTCTGACAGGGAGGTATTAAACCCTAGTGTTGTGGTGCCCAAGAGGTGTTTGGGGCTGGGGTGAAACGGGGTGCTTTCTCAGCAGGCTTGTTTTCTATTCTGTTAATAAATGTTTCTCTCTTCAGTACAAGAGCATTCAGTCTCAGTAATACTACGTTGAGAATTCCATTCACTCTCAATTCTGTCTCCTCCCATGTTGCTGTCAACTTTTCAAGAATGAAGGCGTAGTTACTAAAAAGGATGTTACATAAGTGTGGTTTCTAAAGCACTTACATAACTTCCACTCTTAAAAAATCCCTTGCTCGTTGCTGGTGTTGGAATTGCTGCTTGAGTTGAGTTTGCAGATGTGGTGTTGCATTCTAAAGCGTGCAGCTCTTACTAAATACCACAGAACAGTTCAGTTTTCATTAGGAACATTTGTTTTATATTGAGGCTTATGCAGTAAATCTTTTCTACAAATGAGGGGAAGATTGCTGTCTAAGTCTGCTGCCATATTATTTAATGAAATTGGAGAATATACTCTGAAGATGTAATGAAGTTTAATTTGTTGTTAGAGTAATGATCAATTGGGGTTTTTTTGTGAGACTAGTACTATAGTTGTTCTTCCTAACTGTTGTAACTACAGTAAAAATCCTGCACTTTTGGTTTATGCTTTGGAAGTTATTCTGAGGAGAAAAAACACTTTTTGTGTTGTGCTAGTTCAGTCCCCCTAGAGATGTTATTTTCCTAACCACCACTCTCAAAATCTGCTCTGCCATTCTCTGCTGGCTCCTTCTGGAGTTGCTCCTCTGATGTGTGTGTGTCACCTTGGCACCCACAGATAAGAAGCTCGGGGACATGAATCCTTCCCTGTGGGAGCTCAGGCAAAGGTTTGCCCAGGAGGGAATTTGTACAACAGCACATGAAGAGCTTTCCTTTTATAGCACTTACAGTAGGGGATAACATCAGGAAGCATGAACACAGGCAGTGGAGGCTTTTTAATAATGGGAGCCTGTTTGTCTTCTTTAAACAGTATTGGATTTCTTCATATTTAGCTTAATTGCCATAAGCAAACAAACACAAAACCCTATAATAGTTCCGAAGTGAGACCAAGCTATGAAACTCTTGTTGAGGTTTTTATTAGAACAATTTGTTCCTGCTTCTTAATTTAAAAGAGTTAATTAGTTAATTACAGTTCTTAAAGTTTAATTACAGTGTTTTGCAGTACATATTAGATGTTTTTCAAGGGGTAAATTCAGACTTGAGGTGCTTGCCGTACAAACTTCTGAGAACTAGTAGCTGCTCAAGAGTAATATTAAAAAACATAAATGTGATTTTTTTAAGGTGCTATCATTCTAGGAAATTTTAAGATAAACTTTCTAAAGTCCATATTTTCGAAGTATTTTAGGTGTTTTGTATTGGAAATTGAATCACAAACCATTTGTCTTCATGCATAAACTGCCAGTGAACTAGAAAATTTTGGATGTTTTCACATGTATATTGGTGCTAATTATTTTTTTCTCTTTTATAGCACTCTTTCAGCCAGTACTTCCGGGTTCTCGAGAATTTGAGGATATTTTGAAGATTCTGCATTCTTTCTATTTGGATCCAAGTTCAGTGTCCAATTTTAAATACAAGAGAGCCAGCTTAGTTCATAGTGAACTGTTGGAAAAGGAAGTGAGTATGTTTGTGGCTTCTGCTTCTCAGTAAGGTACCAGTCAAATGACAATGCTGCTTCTCAGTCTAGAGGCAGAGACCTGGCGATTATGTTCTATTATGTGGTTGGTACTTAACTGGAAACTCACATCCCCAGAAATGTAAGCAGCTATTTTTCAGGCAGGTTTATTATTGCATAGTTTTAAACTCTTGCCTGCCAGATACTCCGAAGAGACTAAAAGAAAAATTGTATTTGGCACCACTTATTTCTATGTGTTTTTAGTTTTCAAAAATTTTCTTAATTTTTATGTATTTTAATAACCTGGAAAGATGTTTTAATGTCTTCTTTGCAAGGCTGATGTTTCCTGTGAAAATGAAGATTAAAATATATGCCTGGTATAAGTTTCCATAGTCTCTGTAGTTTTGTTGTTTTCCAAGAAGTACTTTACCTGAAGTTGATCACTGAGCTAGTAAGCGAGCACCTTGGTTGAAGCCCTTCTGTTGTGCCTTACCTGATGTTTCTTAACTTCAGCCTTGGCTTGCTCTCATCACTCTGAAATGAAGTTTTCATTCCCAGTGATGAAAAGCTTCACATATGATGTAATTGAATATATAATTCATTTGCTGTGATTATCATCTTGAAGTTATAAAGTAAACTGAAGCATTTTGTGCTGTTACACTAATGATTCATGGTTACAACTGAGAAATATTGGTAAAAACCACCTCAGTAGCAGTGAGGTGCATGTGCAAAAGTACATGCACAGTGCAAGAGATCTGTCTCCTAAAAAGAGAAAAAGTCTTATTTCTGGAGTTAAAAGATCATATGGAAGGCGTTGGGCTGGATGGTTCTAGCCAGTTCTGCTACAAAGATCAAACTAAAATGTTACTGCACAGGTTTGTTTGAACAGTGTCTTTTTCTTAAAAAAACACAAATACTTGGGCAGATTAATCCAATTGGATTTCCCGCAGGTACAGTGTTTTTGAAATCTAGTAATAGAATTCAGTGACTCATTTGGATTATCTTTTGATTATTTTTGTACACTGGGATCTGCTAACATAGATGGGGCCTTAAAACATTGACTCTTGACTGTGCCAGCAGCGATGTGTCTCCCTGTGTTAAGAACTTTCTGTGTGAACAGTTCACAGAAAAACGCAGAGAGCTGAAATTCGATGGGCGCACGGAGAAGGAGCTCTCGGAAAGCTACGCATTCCTCATGGTGGATCGGTGCCAGGTGAGGAATGAAGCACTGCAGGGAAATGCTTTCTTTAACAATTAAGAGGTTTCGGGGCTTTGTTTTTTTTCACTGTTTTTATTGACACAATCTTAAAGCTACTTTTGCAAAATTCAGCACTGGAAGGTGTAGAAGGATGGGAAAGGGATCTGTCACCATTTAAATAAATACTCTGTTCCCTGCTATTTGAGGTACTGCATTTACATGTCTCTGTATTTTCTCTGGTTTAGGCTCTGTTTTATAAATAAAAGGATAGATTTTCTGGATGGCATGTGAGTTTTTATTGGGTTTGTGTTTGAGGTTTTTTTTTAATTGAGGAGGAATATTTTGTGGTTTCATTGCATTTGGGTTTTGGTGTTTTTTCTGGTTTTTTGCATCATTAAGGTAACCAGTAATATTAGAAAATGGACATTGTGCTCTCTGTCTCTTCTTTGATAATGTACTTCTAATCAAAGTGATGGAGAGGGAATTTCTGTGCTTTTTCTGCTATTTTAAGCCAGGGTTTCTTAAGCATGCAATCATTTGGCAGGTATACTTCTGTTTTAAATATTAAAATTTTCTGTATTAAAAGCAAGTAATGTTCATCAACAGGGTTTAAATTATAGGGAGGCTGTTGTTTTTTAAGATACAGGTGAGTCTGTGTAGCTGCTCCATATCAGAGTTCGACTTGCACAGTTTAACAGTTTTATAGAGAATTCAGACTACTCTTGCCTCTGTTTGTAAGGGTTGGAGTTTTGTTTAAATCTCAGTTTAAATTCTGTAATTGTCATTTCTCACTGTTTGTTCTGTTCATATCCTGGCTTTCCTAATAGACTTGCTTAAAAAACTGTTTGTTCTCTTTAGATCCAGAGCATATGTGAAAAGGGGCTGCAGGTTGGCCACTCCAAAATCACAATTCTTGGCAGCCCTTCCATGGGTAACTATCTTTTGATTATAAGTGCTGGTGTTATTCAGTAGCAGTTGGCAAATAATGTGATTCAGTTGTGTGTGAACTTTCAGTCCTTTTTCTATCACTGACTGCAGCAATATCACTGCAGGATGTTTCTAGCAAAGGAAATCGACATCAAAACATTATTTCATAGCTCTGTTTTTCAGTAGTCCAGTTAAATTCCCTTCCCAGAGGGAAGACCTGATTCTCATTTTGGCTTTAGTCAAACCAATGTACCATGTCTTTCCAGTAAACCTGGGGGGCTGAAGAGCTAATGCAGTGTGTGGCTGGCTGCCTCTGTGTTTGTTTGTAGGTGTGTGCATTCAGAAATACCTCATGGATATAGTAGCTCAGCTCAGTTTTGATGTAGATAGAACTAAAATTCTTGAATCCACAAATCCAAGAAGAGCGTAGATAAATTGGAGACTTACAAGAGTCACAAGGTGTTAAAGAGTTTTGAGAGTGCAAGACAGTAAGTTCCTTTTGCAAAACTTTTCAAATAGAAAATTAGGAGCTAATTTTGTCATCCTGTTTAAGAGGAACATGATAGAGAGGTGACGTGAATATTGAAAGCAGAATAGGTGCGAGGTGGAGAAGAACAAAGCTTTATGAGCACTTGATATTTTTACTGGTTTAGCTGGTAAAGGGTCTGGAGCAATTTGCTGAAGCAGTTAAATACAAACTTGGAATGAGAGGAGCCTAAGCAAAATTGATGCTTTTCAGAGTATCTGAATTCAGTTATAGTTCTTTGATGTGAAGTAGTCAGCCAGACCAACAAATGACAATATATGTTTGAGGCCTTAAAGTCTATGAAATAATTAAGTACTGAAAAGCACAAAATTATTTTACCTTTGCACTTGATTGTCAATTGTATCTTTATTCTTTTGTGTACACTGAGCTTTAATCCCATGTAATGATTTTTAAACCTCTAATAATATTTTCATGTTCAGCATAGTGTATTTGGTTTATTTTTATACTCTTCTCAGGTGTATATATCTCCAAGTATGCTGATTTATTGCAGCCTAATCCTCTAGAATCTGGAGCAACTGGAGATGTGATTGTTCTTAAAATAATAAAGGTAATTTTATCTTGCTATTCTTGAAGGATTACATTGCTTACTGATAACACACAGGTGATTTTAATCTAACTTACTTTTAATTTGCACAATCATCTGCTTATAGAGAAACTAGAACTCTACTAGACTTAAAATCCAGTGTTGATATTAAGCTTAAAGCATAATAAATTGTTATAAAAGGCAAAAAAGTATTGTTTTCTTTGAAAGTATGAAAATAATGTACTTCTAGAAGTGGCTTTCTTAATGGCTTGTTTTATTTTCTCTGCTCTTTCTTTCGTACTTGAAGCAATTTTCCAGTGTCCAGAAGAAAACTTGTGCTTACAATTCTTCTACTTTATTACAGGGAAAAATGAAAAGCATATATGACCACATTGGTATGAAAGCAATGGAATCCACTGTCAAGAGTGTTTTGGATCCCACCCCAAAGCACGAGTGTCATGTTTCAAAGAATGCAAATAAAGTCACCTCCCTGTTGGCTTACCGAGCCTATGAACTTACACAGGTAAAGCTGAGCCTGTGTTACCTCCTTACATAAAAACTTCATAAACACAACTTGTGAAACGATGGAGAGAAAATCGCTGAAGTACAACAAACCCTGAGCTTCCCTGTAAAGCTGCAGCTGGGTGTGTGAACAGCCCACAGGTGCCTGCATTAGAAATCACAGAACAGCATGCCAGCCTCTCCTGTTCCCATTGTGTGTTCCTGAACCTCAGGCGAAGATCTCCTTCAGATTAGGGTGGAGGTGGAATAGGGAATAACTGGGGAATGTACGTGGGACTGGAATGGAGGCTGGAAGAGAGGACACAGTGTGGGGAGTTTGAAGTGTAAAAGTACAACTGGTTTGTGGTCATTTAGTGAGACTCCTAAAAGGGAAGATGTTGGCTGGGAAAGAATAGCATTTTTCTTTCTTTCCTTTTTTTTTTTTTTATTCCCCTCTCCAGATTCTCAGGTTTGGAGATGATGAGGGAGGAGAGAATGAAATCAGTTCCGAGCATTTATGTTCCTCCAGGTGTTCTGTCTCTTACTGCAGTAATTTGTTGCAGTCACATTATTCCACCAAGTCTGTAGATTCCAGGATCCTTACTTGAAAGCATTCTCTTCAGTATTAACAACTTTTGTCTTCTGTAAATCACTGGGCTGGACACTGAGTCTGATGGCTAAAAAATTAATGTATTTTTTCATTTCTCATTACAAATTTGCCTTAATTAACATTTTACATTAGAATTTTGTGACTGAACTAAGGATAGACTCTAAAATACTCCAAATTGCACTATTTACTTTCCTCTGAATATTTTTGGTTTTGTTAGTTGTCCCTTCTCTCACCAAGAATATACTTTCAGGTAAATGTTGCAAAATTATTTTTTCATTCTTGATTCGCTCCTGAAGTAGTGTCTGTATCTAAGCCGTTGATAAAGGAGGCAGAAGATAAAAAACTACCTTAATTGATTGTATTCTGTAGTACATATGAGAGGAGCATTTAAAAGCTTCCTTATTTTAAATACCAGCTTTTAAAGAAATTGACTGTTGCTCCAGGCTTCTGATTTAACATTGTGTCACTTCTTTTTCCCAGTACTACTTTTATGAATATGGCTTTGATGAGATCAGGCGAAGACCGAGACATGTTTGTCCTTATGCTGTTGTTTCATTTACTTACAAAGATGACATGGTACAAGGACCAAAATTTGTGCCCCCATCAAGGTAAGCTAGGAAATGAGTTTTGGAAAGACTGCATGTAGCATAAAGAATTCATAGCTTTTGGCAGTAGCTTAGAACTGATTGAAATGAGCAGTGCTGAAATGAATGGATGTGTCTGCCACATGGACTTAGCCTAATAAATACTTCTAATGCAATGCAAGAGGTGGCAGAATTGGTTTTATGCAGCAGGGTGGCCCCTGTGGGAAGCAGTTCTGCTGCTCTTCCCACCTGCTTGCCTTCTGCCCGGGTGGAATCCACAAACAGTAGGGGGGTTTACCTAACTGAGGGAATTTGTGGATGTAAAAAATATTTGTGGCATTATCTTGGTTGGTACTCTACAATAATATTCTGTATATTTTGTCTCTGAACCCTTCACTGGTGTCTTAATGCTTGTGGAGAGAATATGTAGATGGCCAGTTGATCACAGATCCAGTGTGATACCTGTGCTGATGGGAAGGCGTCCAGGTGTGGGGACTGTACTGTGAAGTGCTAAAAGCAGTTATCAAGGTATCTAAAATAGTATAAGATGCTGCAGCAGTGATAGCTTGAGGTTAGGGAGGGAATTGCCAGTCTTGCTGTTTTGTTAGACTGATAAAGTATCCTTAATGTAAAGTTCAGTGGCCAGAATTCTCTGTTCCAGCCTAGTCATTCTGTTTGTCTTTTCTTTAGACCAAACACCTTCCACATAGATAGAAGTACAGGTAAGAATGAATTCCATTTTTTGGTTTTATGATACAGGCACTGAAGGTTTTGATGGTTTTCCCCTGTAGTTTTATGTTTGACCAGTTTAGTTATGAGTGTATACCTGAATTCTATCCTGAACCATGCTGGTTCCTGATACTGGATGATCAAACAGACACCTTTATGTGTATCTTGTTTTGTCAGAATGAACCACAAGTGAACAAAATCAAAAGTCCTTTTCCCCTCCTTTCCTACTAAGAGTGTCATAGGAACTGATCTTCAGTTCCTGAATTTCCTGTTCAGTGGCACTACAAATAATACAATCCTCTGTCATGCTTTGTTTTGAACCTCATTCAAGCAAAATTAATATGTATGAAAGTGGTTGACAGTTAAGGTAAGGACAGAGGATATCATTCCTCAGATATTGGCATCCAGGGTGTGCTTATAGACAGAGGGGTAGGTAACACACCAACCTCCTTTACTCTGCTCAGAGGAGGTCAAAACATAACAGGGTTGATAACATCATTTCTGTTACCTTTTGACATTATTGTCTGGTCTGGTATTAGAAAATTTTCCCTAAACTGGTTTTGGAGATTCAGCAGCCTCTTCTTTCAGTCCCAGCTGGCAAGTGGTTTGACTTAGTCTTCCTTTCTCCATCTTAATTTAGAGAAATCTAACATTACATTGTGGAGGGGACAGCTTTGGAATAAAGGCAGACTTGTGTGCCACGTGTCCCTAAAATCAGCAGCACGACCCTTCCTTTCATGCAAGCTGTGAGTATTGCCATGTAGACAGTAATTTTAAAATACTGCTCTACTAAAACTCTTGAGTAGAGACGGGTGAATTTTGGATATATTCAGATGAAAATCTAAAATACTGACTAAGTGCCTTAAATATGTCAAACAAGACTTGAGTCACATGTGTCCAGAACTTCCTTGAGTTCAGGCACACAACTGTCAACATCTCTTTGCTATTTGGTGTTCTGTTGCTTGTGGGTTTGTTGGGTTTTCTTTCCACTGAAGTGACACACACGCCTGTGCAGGAATAAACACCACTGGCTCATGAGATAGTCCAAAGAAATTATTTTTAAGAGCATGTATTCACTAGTTCTTACTTTACCAATGAGGGTAGGAATGTAGAAGGTAAAAAAAGAGGTCTTTATTTTTTTCATCTCCACCCCACCCTTCTTCTCCAGTCCTGAGAAGCTTGAGGTTGAAAAAGTTGTCAGCATTGATCAGTTGAAGAAAAAAATTTCACCAGCATTGTTCTTTAAAGAAACTTACCAAGGAGGAAAAGAAGGTAAATAGCTCTTGCTTAATTTCTTTAAATTTACAATTTTCAAGTTTTCTGAATTACAATTTTGTTTCTTTTTTTTCTTACCTTCTCTCTCTCCCCTTGTATCTTGTCAGTGTTGAAGAATGGCATGTACTGTAGCCTGTATGAAGTTGTGGAGAAGTCCCGTTCTGGGAGTCACTTAGAGGGTTTACTTCAAAAACTAGAGAAAGAGAAACTTGTGAGTGCAACAGCTTTGACTATTCCTGTTTTTAAAAATAATTTTACTAATTAGTAATTTGAGGCATACAAGATCCACAATTGCACTGAAATTCCTTAGCTGGCATATTCCTAAGTATCGGGGCACTTCTCTGCCCAAGACAGAATTATCTGAGAGTCAGGAAGAGTATTCATAGTGAGCAAATGTCTTTGAAGCAGTTTGCTCTTTTCGCTTGAAAACAGGTCCTTGTGAAACCACTTGTGGACAGAGGATTTCTTTTTCTTCTTTCTCCTTGGCAAATGATGTCCCCTTATGGTAAGCATACTCTGGGTTTTTGGGTTTGAGTTGGGTTTGTTGGTTTGGTTTTTTTAGGGGGGTGGGTTTTTGAGTACTAGATTGTCTTTTGGAGTGTAGTGGTCCTCTCCTTTTAACTGTTTTTATTTTTTGTGTTCTAGATCACCAAACTGGACGGTCCCGTGTGCTTCATGCACTGTTTCTGTTTCCAGAGCCTAGAGATGTAATTAACTCAGGTAGGTTTGTTCACTGCTGTGTACAGGTTTATTTAAACAGAGATGATATTCTCTTGAAGACTTTGTAGTGCTCATAGTCAGTGTGGACTAAGTAACAGTTTGCATTCGTTATGGTGATGGTGTTGGTGTTTAAAAATACTTGTTTCTTCACAAAAGCAAATACCACACATTGTAGGTTCATTTGTTCATGTTTGAGAAAGTAAAACTTTGTTGAAATTTCTTGATATGGCTTTCCTGGCTTCTGAATTATTTCCTCATGGTCATTCCAAACTGTGTTTCACCCAATATGTATTAACACACAATGTTGTTAACTAGTCACCATTTATTTAGCGCTTCATGCTTTGATTTTAATTGTGGATTTCCTTTTCTCCTATGGCAGCACAAAAAGATGTTCCATATGGAACACAGAAAAATTCAACCATGGTTTTGCACGAAAAAAAGGAAATCATTCCAGAACTCACGAAGTTGATTCAGTCTCTACATTTTGCTTTAATTCAGTCCCGTAAAGACAGTAGTGCAGATTTCAATGTTGTTGTGGAAAAGTACATACATGAGTATTTTAAAAAACTCTACAGTGGCGCTGGTAGAGAATTCATATTACACGAGTACTCATCACGGCTGGATGACAAAACATTTCTGTATCCTGCCCCGAGATACAAAGCTCACATTGACAGCTGCTTGCAGAACTATGTTTTTGGTTGTGAGGCCTATCAGCTCCCTGTTTCCAGAGCTAAGGAACTGCTGGACAGAAATCGGAAGCCTCCGCGCTTCAGTCCCATCTCAGATTATGAAGCTGCAGAAGACTACTCTGACTTTGCCAAGGCAAAATGCGCGAAAAGAATACATTCCAAATATGAAGCCCCTGCTGCCAAACAAAAACTGCCTCCTTCTGGAGATTATGATATTGAAAGACTCAAAGAACTTATTAACTTGATCCAGTGTAGGAAGAAAAATGTAGGTGGAGATTCTGATTCTGAAGACCCCAGAATTAGAAGTGGTCTGAAAAGAAAGCTGGAAAAACAATCTGAAAATTTGCAGAAATATCTAAAAATGAGTGACTCTTCAGAGAATATTTGTCAGTACGAAGGTAAGAAAGTCTTTGTTTAGAGTTTTTCTTTAAACATTGTTATTCCAAGCATATTTATCATTTAATCATTATAGATTGTGTATTTTTTTGCATGCTGTGGATATTTAATGCACGGTGGTTCATTTAAACATTGGCCTGAGATCTATCCATAGAGATAAAGTTTATTTTTTGCAGGTTTCCTCTTTCTAGGACACAAGTTAATTGGAATTGTCCTGGAAGTTGCTTTGTTCTGCCTCTTTGGAAAGAAGGCAGATTTTCAAAGAGTTTACTTGCCTGTGGAGCTGTCCAAAGACTTTCAAATACAGAACACTCAGCAGACTTGATATTGTAATGTCTTCTGCAGAGTTTGACTTTGCTGTAATTCTTTATGGCTCCAATACCCTATGTAATACCCAAGAAGTTTAGATTGAAGGGAAAAAGCATAGTTAAGTTTTGAAATAGCCAGTAATGTGTGTAGTGAGACAAAGGAAACAACCTAATAGTAATAAGATTAAATTATTCTGCACATGAAATTCTCTAGAGAAGTATCACAGATACCTTCTGACTTAGGATCTGCCAGAAGAAACCCCTTTGATTTCTGTTTCCCTCACCCTTTTTTCAAGGCAATGATAGAGCCTCCTGCAGAAGGGGGAAACTGGGGAGCAGGGTGACACAAAGAAGAGGGATTTCCATCAAGTACCAGTCACTCTTGTGTGTGTGAATCACTGGAAGATGAAGTGACTGATCTTAGTTGTCCTCTTGAGGGGGACAAAAGATACTGACTGGCATGTAGGGGTGAAGGAGGCAAAGGGTGGGCTTTATGGTTGGGATTCCTGCTTGGAATTCTGTGAACCTTCAAAGGTCTTTTTACATTGATTATTAATGTAGAATATGTGATGAATGCATGTCTATATTTTTGTTAAAATAAGTGTATGTGTACATATGAACTGATGCTAAAGAGTGAGGCTATGGGTACATGGCACGTGTTTGTGGGGGGGATCTGGTTTTGTTTTTATTTTAAGACTTAGTAACGGATTCCCTTTCCCCTCCTCACCCTGTTCTAAGGGGGCAGAACCTCGGATTCACCACACTCTGTGTTCTCAATGAATTCTGACCACGGTGGCCACGAGAGTGACTTCAGGCAGGTGGATGTGTCTGACTCTGCTGCCGACACGCACGGGCTCATCAAAGCGCTGCTGGAGACGCTGGCCACCGGAGGCCGCTGGGACCTGGCCCTGCCACAGTCTCTCCGTCAAGCCTTAGCATTGGGCACTGAGGAAATTGAAGAGGATGTCAGACAAAAATATGAATATGAATCCATTCCAGCTCAGGACAGAGATGATCACGAGCTTCCTAACACTGCTCAGGCTGACGATGTTACCCTCATGGACCCGCAGAGCCCAGCCATGCTGGAAGTTGATGTGCCATGCTTGCCCTACCCTGTCGATGTCAGTCTGCAGCTCCCACCTAATGAAGCAGGCCTTGAGCACACACTTCATTTACAAGTAAGTGCAACTGCTAAGATGCTGATAGTGAAACTACTATTTCCATAAGTATTATGAGACTGAATGAAAGAAAATTCTATTTTTTTACAGAGGCAAACACAAGTAAGTACTAACTTTTCTGCAAAGCTTTTCTGTTTTGGTAGGAACATACACGGAAATTTTCTTCACTCTTAAGGATGTGTTCCTGGTTCTTTATATCTGTTCTTTCTGTAATAAAAAAGGAGCAGAGTTGAAGAATTTTGAGCATTTCACTGCATGCCCAGCTCTCTGTGTGCCTTCTTGGTGCAGCGGTATACACGAGTTCTGTCAGCTCACAACTAGAAGATCACCCTTGTGCTTATGGATCACGGTGCCCCAGCTCCTTGCTCCAGCTCATTACCCTACAAGAGTGATGGTTCCATGATCTCTGTTACTGGTACTGACACTCAAAGCCCAGTTTCTAAGTCACGGAGCAGGAATGAGTTTGTCCTACCCGTAATCTCCATGCTGTTTTGCTTGTACCCATCTGGAATGTGAGATGAAATTGGCTTAAGGGCCCAATACTAGTTGCAGGCAGTGCCTCAGCAATGCCAACATCGCATGGCTTTCGTCAGGTATTGAGACAACAGCCTGGAAAGAGTGAGGGCACAGCCAGTTCTCCCCTCTCTTCCTCTTTGCCCCCCCGCCCTAGTTTCCATACTGTAAGGCCAGTGATCAGGACTGCCTCAGTAATTTCATGACAGACCAGGAAGTACCTCATGGAAACGTTTTCAAGTTTGAGTGGACTTGATTGATGGCAGAATTGCTGTGTGCTGGTGAACTCGGGTGTGTTCTGTCAACTGTTCAGAAGGTAAAAGCTTAATAGTGATCAGAACCAAAAGAAGTTGTTTTGAGATGAGCATTTTGTTTGTTTTTTAGGAAGCAGGCACTGGCAGTACCTTTGAAGACTACAGTGCCTGTCCCAGTACACCTATAGAACACAGCTATCGCAGGCAACATCCCAACTCAAATAATGTAGGGGAAGTTGGAATACACTGGAAACTTATTCCAATTACAGGTAACATGGATTTTCACTCCTCTGTTCCTACAAATAGTGAATGAAAACATACTCTAAAGGTTTGTAGCTTTCATAGATCCCTTCTTGGATCATGTTGGTACACAAGCACATCTATAGCCTATGCGGTTGTTTCTTGTATTTGATTAATACAGAAATCTGCTGGATGAAAACAGATATTGGTGGAGAATGTTGGTGTGGCTTCATATTGACATAAATTGGAAATGCGAATGCTTTACAAACAAACAAAACTGTAGTTTTGAATATGGATGGTGAAGAAACTGAGTTGGGGTTATGAAGGGCTTTCCGCACTCCTTGCAGCACCACTGAAGCTGTGTCAGCAATCAGGCTAATATCCCTTATAAGCGAAAATACTTGTGTTCGCAATTGCAAGATCAGATGCAGCTTGCAGTCCAACTCGACAAGGTCATTTGTGTCTAAGCTTTTTGAAAGTGAGGATTTTAACCTAGTAGTAAATGAAAATACTTGAATAATGCGTTGCCCTGCTTGATTTCTAATTTAATTTTTAATTTGTAATGGAGGCATATCCTGTTGTGCTTACTCTGTGTTATCTCTGGGAAAACAACTTGTATTCTGCTTTTTCAGCAGACTGGGACTGTGTTGTTTTACTGTCTTAGGAGCTCTTAAATGTACTGTGCTTCTGTACCTCAGCAGACTGTAACACTTGAGTCTTTGGATTTAAGTTGGTTGGTGGGAGAGACATAACAGTAATGCTGTTTTCGGGCTGTGATTTGGAGGTTTGGGTGTATTGGTTGTGTGTGACTTTCAAACATGAGATGATGATGATGAACTCTTCCTCTGTAGGTCTGAAATCACCAGAAGAGCCACTGGAGTACTTGCCACCAACAGATGCACTTCCCAATGACCCCCGGGTAGTAAATCGACAGAGAAATTCTGATTATCAGTTTCCATGCTCTCCATTTTCAGACACACAGAAGGGGACAGCGGAAGATGGACATTACACAGGACAAGTGGAGAAACTTGAAGATCAGTATGAGCTGACAGATGATGACCCTTTAACAGCTAAGAATTCCATTAGTGCAGTAATAGAGACAACACTGTTAGAAGAATATAAGCTCTTTGCAAGAAAGATTCAAGAAATTTTGCAGCAAAAGAACATTGCTTATGTCAGTGGCATGTCCACACCAGTCCTGTCTGCCCGAGAGAGGATAATGAGACTTTCTGAACACATCTGTTTGCAGGCATCAGAGGTTTCTGTCCAAGAATATATAGAGACCCTGAGTGAAAAGTTGAATAGTGTTATTTTGGCTTCTTCATGCATGAAGCAGACTCCCCCAGTCTATTCTAGTCCTGAGGCACTGGAGGTGGTGAGCAGCACTGCCCCCAGGCCTGTGCCTGACACGGTGGCCGTGTGCAGGGACAGCGACATGGCGCCGTTCCCAGAGCCACTGTGCAATAACCTGGGGGAGGAGCTGCACTCTCATGAGCAGCATTCAGCAAGCCTCCCCCTAGAGAAGGAGAAAATGGATCATGGGAATGCTAAACCAGAGGATCAGACTTCTGCTGGTGATCTCGTGGAACCACCAGCAAAGACTCAGAAATCCCCAGAGAACTTAAACATTCCAACTCAACCAGCTTTTACTGATTTTATAAGCCGGTTAAAACCTGAAGTATTTAACAGTTTGTTCAAAATTATTAAAGATTTACAGAAAAACACTGTCAAATTTTATATTCATGAAGAGGAAGAAAGTGTTCTCTGCAGAGAAATCAAGGTAAATCTGTTTCAGTTCAACCTCTCTTTCGTGTCAGAACAGAGTGTCTTTCAAATCCACTTGTATGAAACTGGACTCACTTTCACTGTGAAAGTGAATTATCAAACTAGGCTGTCCTGTCCCATTTCTTCCTTGAGCTTTTGAGGTAGTCTTGCTTATATTTAGCTTTTACGTAAGGCTTTTTCTTAGAGTTGGAAAACAGAACAGGCTAGAGGTTGGTCCTTTCTGAAGATCCTGCCAGGGGGTGGCCTTACAGAAAAAAGATAATAAGGGAAGAAATGTGATAGCTTACCATTTTAGAAAGAATATATGAAAAGTCACTCTGTGTGCCTTTGGGGTTTTTTCTCTTCCCTTCTAATTAATAGTAGAGAGAACTTTGAGAAATCGCTGTTCTGTAGTTAAATGTCTAAGATGAAAGTTGAAAACTGGCTTTTCTTGAAAGCTCAGGCAGTTTGATACTGTCAGTTGGCTCTGTGTGTGTGATTTGATAGGAAGGGCTGACTTGCTGAAACAGCTGCTCTGTGTTGCTGCATCCTTCTGATGAATGTATGGGAGAGAGAAAGAAGCCAGTCCCTCTGGGATTCACTGAAGTGGAAAACCTTGCTGTTGTGGGTGTCATCTGGGCATTTTTTTTACCAAACCTACCTACTGACTTTTTCCTTGTCTCCTCTTTCTGTGGTGGCAGGAATATCTTAGAAAGTTAGGGAATATCGAGTGCCATCCAGAGCAGTTCCTTAAAAGAAGAGCTGATTTAGATAAACTGTTGATTATTATCCAAAATGAAGACATTGCCAACCTCATCCATAAGGTATGTCCCACGTAAGTAACTGTGTGCTACACAGAGCTGTTGTCAATAGTGAGATGAGCTCATTTGGAGCAGGGCTGCTTCCTTCTAACAGCACAGCATTGAACAGTGCTCCATGTTCAGCTGCTGTTTGAAGAAACAAAATGGTTGTGGTAAAAATGGTCTTGTCCCAGCATTCACCTGTAACTTCTTCCACCTCCATGCACGTGCTAATGCATATTTATTGTTAGTAGTTGTAAAGCTGTACAAAAGGGATGAGTAGTTCTGCTCCTGCTTCTCGGATGCTCTAACAGCAGGTTAAGGCAACTCTCAGATGACCTGAGCTATTCCTGACAGCTGGGGCTTAAGACCCTGTGCTGGACAGAAAGTAAAATTATTGCAAGTGCTCAGTGTCCATTTACCTTATTCCTGTAAGGCTCCAGAGAGAGCACCTCTGCAGGCCAGAGAAGAAACTAATTTTCTGAAAATGTGTTTTGAAGTTTGGTGCCTGGCATTAGTAGGAGGGAGAGTTCTGTAGTTCCTTTTTCTGTGTGACCTCTGGCTACATCTCTGATTTCAAATGTTTTTAAACAGATCCCTGGCCTGGTGACTCTGAAGAGGCTCTCCTGTGTCAGCTTTGCAGGGGTTGATAGTTTGGATGATGTGAAAAATCACACTTACAATGAGCTGTTTGTGTCTGGGGGTTTTGTTGTGTCAGATGAATCTGTCCTTAACCCAGAGTCCATCACTACAGGTAGGTGTGATGCTTCTGGGAGCTTTAGAACTCAAATCCTGACATTTCAGTACCTCAGAGGTCCTGTACTCACCACAGTTAAGGATCAGCTCTTCCAGTTTTTGTGATGTTCTTTGAGAACTTCAGCTAATTCAGTCTCTTTCTCAGCTCAGTGACTTTCTTGAACAATATATGAACAGGGAGATTTTGTCTTCAGTTTGTATTACATTGTGTAGTTACGTCTGTGGAACCTTTTATTCCTTACTGCTCCATCCACGAATATGCTATATATACTTTTTCTTTATTTGAAATTGAATAGTTGATGAAGTTACAATTTTTTCAAATGTTTTAGCAAGGCAGAGCATATATGAGGTCAGCTTTTAAATACCACTGCTGGGCACCTGAGGTACAGAACAGCAGCTCAGTTTTATGATACTGTTGTTGGCCAGTCTGCTTGGAAGAAAACTTGAAGTGGGTGGTTGCTGTTTGTAATTGTGTGACTGTACTGTGATGAAAACAGAAAAGAGCTTTTTGTATTTACTGAAGCAGTATTTTCAGTCTGCCTACCACAAAATTTAACTTTTATTCAATATCTCCATAACAGATAAACTAAAACAGTTCCTAAAGTTTCTGGAGGATCTCAATACCTCAGATGGGAAATGGCAGTGGAAAGTCCACTGCAAAATACAAAAAAAACTTAAAGAGCTGGGGAGGTAAGTAAGGTTCTGTAATACCAGCTGTTAAAATGCTTGAGCTTTTCATTATGCCCTCCAAAACACACTTAAATAGAACTTACTCTTAAGTTTGTCTTTTGATATTTAGACTGACCTTAAATAGTTTCTAATGGTGAGCTTTCCCCCCACTGCAGGATGAATGCCAATGCCCTGAACTTGCTCACCCTTCTGAACACCTATCAAAAGAAGCACTTGGTTGAGATTCTGTCTTACCATAACTGTGATTCTCAAACTCGAAATGCTCCAGAACTAGACTGTCTAATCAGGCTTCAGGCTCAAAACATACAACAGAGACATGTTGTCTTCCTAACAGGTAAATCCCACATTTGGGAACACCTCTCCCCCTTTTTTGATAGTAGGTGTTAAATATCAATACAAATCCTTCTTTTATGTATTTAGAAAAGAATCTCAAAACGCTCTCGAGTTATGTTGATAATGGCATAGTGGTTGCTGCTGTTGATGACTTTATGCATAACTTCAAAAGTCTCGTTGGGTATCACAACCCTGTTACTGAGCAGAACCACCTTGCTCCCTGCAGTGCTGGCCAAAGACAATCAGGTAATGTCAAACACACTTAACCTTTCCTTTCCAAACTGCATGTGTGGGGGGAGGTCCTGGGACAGTGTGCCTTGACTCTGGTCAGTGAACACACAGCTGGCAAGGAAAACCCAACTCTCAAGCTACTCTTTTTCTATTTGAAATGATGGGGGAGAGGCAGCTGGGGTGGAGCAACAGAGACCTGAAATAGAGAAGTACAGGCTAAGATGGTATTTGAGGCACTAGACAGGGCATGTTTTCAGGAAAAGGATGAACTTATCTCTATCTACTTTATCTACTTAGAGTAGATAAACCGTAATGAGATGTCAGTAATTGTACTCCTTTAATTGTCTGATCAAATACTCACCTGCTGTGTAACTTTAGATGCTGTTTTGACATTGTCCCCTTTGGAGCTGGGAGTTGGGATTTCCCAGCACTAAATATGAACACGGTGTGCAGAAGCTTTTAGCACCAAGTAACTGGACACTCCCACAGAGGGTTAAGTGTGTGTGTTGAGTAAGTGAACACAAGTGGCTGAAGACCAAGACTTAAGTGCTGTTGGACTGGCAGACCTGAAGTGTAACACTGTGAGTAGTGTATGACCTTTTTAACCAAAGTTTGTATTTCAATAGAATAGGACTTTCTCTCTCTTTCAATGTAGTTCTTGTAGAAAAGGATGAAAAGGATGAGGAGGACATGTCTCTGGATTCAGGGGATGAATTGTCAGAAATAGAAATCTGCAGTGATGCCTCTAAGTTTGATACTCATGTGGAAGCTTTGCAGACAGAGGCCAAGGGCCCACATGGAGTAGATGCTAAAGAAAGCTGCTTATCAGTTACAGAGTTACCTCCTGAAGCACAAACTGGCCTTGGGGAAAAGACTTACAAAACTGACTTGGGAGAGAAACAGCCAATTACTCCAATTTCTACAACATGCTCTGCTGAAGGAGAGAAACACAATGCAGTTGAACAAACTCCTTTCAGTAACTTCCAGGTTTATAGCAGACAATTAAACATGTCCCATCAATTCAGCCACTTTAATGTACTCACTCATCAGACTTTTCTGGGAACAACATACCCAATTTCTCCTGCAAATCAAAACCAAGAAGGGAGCAATTATTTTCTATCTGCCTACACTCAGAGCATGGATACAGAAAAGTCATCATCACCTGGTGGCTGGGATAGCTGCTGTGATTCTTCCAGGCCATATTCAGAACAGAAATGAACTCTTAAGTCTCTTTTTCTAAGTTTCTGTGGACTTCTCTGTTTCTAAAATGTTGGATTAACGATTTCTATTTTATTCTGGAACAAAATGTTTCTTGTTCTTGTTATCTCAGATGTTTTCATGTTCTATTTAAATTCCTGATGGCCTGTCCCATTTTCAGAACCATCTGAAAATTTAAATAAATACACATATTTTTTAACATTTACTGTACTTGAATTATCTTGTTTGTTGGCACTTTTAAGTTTCTACATTTGTATTTGACCTGTTACCTAGGCTTCAGTTTGAGGTCTGTTTAATGTAAAGCTGAATGTTTGCCTAAAATATGTGAAAGAGCCAGTTGTTTTCTTTTTTTAACTGTAAGAGTATCCAAGTCATGTTTCTTTACATAAATATTAAAATTAATGTATTTATTTGACATTGACAAAAATTTTGTACAATGTTTTTACATAGCTCTAAGGCAGTGTACTTATTTTCATGACTATATACTGGATTTTTGGCTAAATACCTCAATTAGAGTAACCAATGGTGCAGTTCCATTACAGAAAATCAAATAAACTCTTAATGCACAAGGGACTTGCTAACACATTGCTTTGTCTGTGGTTTTTATATTGTTTGCAGAGGACTTGGGGAACACCCAAGCTTGGTTTCATGCTCAGTAATTATCTATGTCTCACTTGGTGCTCTGTGCCATTGCATCAGTGTCCTCCCAGCTTTTATCTGGCCACTGTAGTTACTGTAATGAGAGAAGGACAAACCTGGGTTTAATGACGGTGGGAGTTCAATTTGCATCAGAAAACCTCAATCCTCTCCCACTTCAGCTTAATGATTCCTGGGGCTTTCAGGCTTTTTTTGGTTTGGTTTGGTTTTGTGAACTAGCACTGGGGTAAATACAGTTTTATCTGTTTCTTAATCCTGTCTTTGACATTTCACATCTGCTGAGTTACCAACCCTTCCCCCCTCAGCGATTCTCTCCTACTTGGCTCATTTTGTTCATCGGGCTTCTGGAAGGCAGCAGCCACAGTGAGCAGCTGTGGAGTCTCCAGCCGGCCCTTGTTGCTGCATTGCTGAGACTCTTGACTTTTACTGCTCGTCTTCAGGTTCTCCAAAGTCCTGTGCTTGGGGGTTTTCCTGTTTGTAATTTGATTTTAGTGCTTTTCTCTGGGATGTGCTGTTTGGTACCAGGTGAGTGTTTGAAACTACGTAACTCTAAACTCACAAAAGTAGTTGGGACAAAATTATTGGTTAAAAAGGGCAGCTTTTGAAAAACAAAAGCCATAGACTTTTGCCTAAAGTTGATTCTTTCCCTCTATAAACAGTGGATTGATTTATTTGTTCAAGTTAAGAACCAGTACCAGACTAGTGTAGCACTTGTTACCCTCTCCCCAAAAATGGCAAATAATCTTTTCTGAAAAAGAGAACTCCCTTGTATTAATAAATTGTTCCAGATTGGGTGATGAACTGTGGTCTTAGAATCTGGGAGTACTTGAGTTAATATTCACTGTATAAGCCTAAAAGGTGGCTGAATATTGAAATACAAGCAGTTTTGTATAGTTAAAAATAGCAACAAAGATGACTAAAGCCATTCAGAATACATCTTAATATTTTTATTTATCAAAATCCACACACTGAGTTCTACAAAAACCCATGTAACAGTTTTCTTCCATGTTTTTGGTGGTTTGTATTAAATTGACATGTCTTCAGATAGCATGAAGACCCTTCAAACACATCACCCTTTGTTTAATCTTCAGTATAAAAAGTAACATGACCCTGTAGTCTATCAAAATTCTCATAATTTAATTTTCATAAAAAAGCTAGAGGTGGTTCATAATTAATTACAGTAGCAAAGTGCTGTGCATTTCCATTTTAAGAATTTAGAACATTCATTTGTACCTCTCAAAATGGTGGCATGAAGTTCTCTTGAGCTACCATGGGAATCAGAGTGTTCTCCAACTCCTTCTGCTTCTGCAGGAGGCCCTGAAATAAATAAAAATGTGAATGTTCTGTCTTCCTCATGCAGCCTGAACTAATGAAGTGTCATTGTTTCATAGTTTAAAACAATTTCCTTGTTAAGGCCCAATGGTTTTTAAGTACACAACGTCAGAAAAAACAGTGCAACCTCCTGCACTCGCGGGAGAGGGAACTCCTGCAGAAGAGTTCAAGCATCCCTGGAGTGGAAGCCAGGCCAGTTCCCAGGGATGACCACACAGAGGGAAAAAGGACTTTTGCACTGTAGGAAATGGAACTTCTTCCTTTGTCCACTGTCTCTGCCTTTGCAGTGTTGTAGTGAATTCTTGTATGAAGCTGAACCCCAAACCTTTTAGCCCTAGGGCTTTTAGCCCTAATACAATCGATACTCTAGGAGCAGCAGTGCCATTGGAACCAGGCCAGTGTCAGCCATTTCAGGATACACAGATTTGCTATCAAAAGCTTCGAGGTTCCTGCTTTGTCAATGGTTCTTGTAAGTACTGATGATAGAGAAAACCTGTCACAAAAAACCCTCTGGAAATGTATCCTTGTCTATCAAGTCACACATGATAGAGCTATGTCAAATATGTGCAAAAATTAAAAGTCTTTTTACTGTAATTAACGGGATCATACATATTGATACAACTGGCCCCTTGCTTTCCATCTATTTTAGACTTATTTGTCAGAAATAATTTAGTACCATGGAAGTTTGTTTTCCAAAAAAAGAAAAGTTAATTATTTTCCTCAGAGTTACAAGGCCTTTGTCAGAGATGAGTTACAGGCTGCTGGCACAGCTCTAGGGCAAGGCAGCAGCTCCTACAGCAATTTAGACACAGATTCCTGGTGGCACCAAAGGAAAGTCAGCACAGCAGCCTGTAAGACTCGACTCAGGCTCCTTCAAAGGCAGCAGCTGCCTACTTTCAATCACTTGATGAATTGCTTTCTAATTAATCAACAGGATCTGCTTATTTCTATTAATGGGTCAGTGTTTTCAGTCCCTGTGTTAATAATTATTATTTTTACAGAGCATTTCTTACATTTAGGAGCACGTCACAAAACCAAGTTATAAAATAAACTGCCCTAAATAAACCAAGAGCTGAGGAACAAGTAACCCTGCAAGCTGGCAGTTCAGTGTTTATCCCATGGGTTGCACAGGAACTGGAAAGGTGCAGGGCAATGGGAAATAGCTCCCTGGGGTGTGTCCCCACGCAGCCATTGTCACCTGCAGCCCTTGGGCTGCTGCTGCTGCCTCAGAACAATGGGGTGCTCTAGTACTGACCTGGGCTGAGGGGGGTGTGCTCCCCTTTCTGAAACTCTGGCCCTTCTCTGTCACAAATAATTCACTTTCCTGGGCTTATCCACTGACTTTTGATTTCACTGAGGAAAGTGAGTCTGGTGCTAGTTCCTATTCCTGCTGTGACCTGAGACAGGAAGAGAGTTGCTGTCCTGTAGCAAATGCAGTGACAAACTCACCCTCCCTTTGCCCTCTCTTTTCCCTGGTGTTTTCCCAGGGTCAGCCAGTCCCCCTGGGCTCTCACTGCCACCGGCCCACCCCTATTTATCTATCACTGGCTGAGTGTGGCGTTCAAAGACTAAAGACTCGTCAAAATTCTGTGAATATTATGTGAATTTCCCCAGACAAAACAATGGCTAAATATGTTGTAAATATAGATGTGTATGTATGTAGTCTGAAACGATCAATCCACTCTATATAATTGTGAAAAACGAGGTTCACTCTCCAGTTAAAATTTTTAAAGTTTAATAAAGGACAACAGAGGACAAAGATAATAAAGCAAAAATACAGCGCTGGGTCCCCTTGGCTCTTTTCACAATATGTATATATAAATGTAAAAAAGCAAGACTAGATTGTCTTCTGAAACAGAAAACTTGGCTTTTTGTCTGTATTTCACAAGAAATCCTGCACTATTTGTACTTTCTCAGGGAAATAACTGATGCAAAGCAGGTGTCACCTGTACATCAGGAGGCATAAACAGTACTTAGGTATACAAGATATAATGAAGTTGAACAGTTCATGTCCTAAATGCCTTCTGCAGCTGGCAGGGTATTTAAAAAGGAACTCAGTATATTTTAAGTTAACTCTCTTGCAGAACCAAGATCCACTGAAAGACTAACCTTACTGTTACTTTTTAGCCACTGCAAAAATGACTGTAGGTTCCTGGCTTCAGGAACTAAGCTTGCCAACTTCAAACTTTTTAAATATCCATGGATTTTGTATCCTCAGCAAGCACAAGGATCAAATTGTCTTTGAATCTGGCTTCACTCTTAAGCAAAATGCCAGTGGCAAGTGAAATACAGAACATGGACTTGTATAAAACCTGGACTTGTCTGAACAAGGTGAGCCATTGCAGGCCCTGAGTAGTACAAGGACCCGGCTGCTTCACAAGGTTCCCAAGCAGGGACCTAGCCCTAGGCTAGGAGTGATAACTGTAACTGCTTCCCAAGCAGAGACCTAGCCCTGGCCAGCTGAAAGTGATAACGACTGGAAAACTCCCAAGTACCGGCAGAAAAGAGTGAAGATGTAAAGTCAGGGGTTCTGCTAGAACAGATATGGAACTAGAGTGTAATTAGTGAAATAGGTGTAGGTGGCCCAAAAGTGTAACATGAACACCTCTGTGTCATAAAGGAAGATGTAGTTATTTGTGTTAGTTACATTGGAATGGTGTGTTGTGTTTGTAAGCTGGAGATAAGAAAACCACGGGTTATGTAAGGCCCCAACCCCCAGATCTGGGACTCCAAGATAAGTAACTGGCAGGGGTGGGGGTCAGATTTGTAAAAGTATAAAATGAACAATAGTGGGACATGGAAAAGGGGGTGCTGACCCCTGCATGCTCCTGGCACCGGTAAAGGTGTCTTTACAGTCCTTGCTGTGGAGTAGATTCCTTTGGATCAGAAGCCTGAATACAAAATACTCAACAGCTGCAGCTATTTAACGAAACCATTAATGAGCAGCGGGGAAAACCAGATCCAGTGAAACCAGTCTGGAAGCTGTTAGAAACTGGCAGCCTTTCAGTGTTCCTGGGTCACAACTTTTCTTACTGACCTGGGGAGAGTCATAAGCCTTTGTTTGCACAAGGAATTTACCTAGTGCTGAAGCATCGTGTGTACACGGCAGTGCTTCTGTCTTTCTAAAGCACAACAGGTAATCACTAGCATTAACTACTGTTAATTTTGTTGTGCTTCACTCTGTCAGATTTTCTCCCGTTTATTTTGATTATTTATGAAATTTTCTCTCTCAAGGCAGAGAAAAATCCTGCTGTTAGCAACAAGGTACTTTTCGATTGGACTCATTCAAAAGCAGGGGAAGATACTGGTACATGTTTATTTTCAGTGTTCTTCACAAAGAAAAGGCAAGCCCGAAGTATCTTTTTGTCTTGCAGCCCTGTCAGGCCATTTAGAAGCACAAAAGAGAAGTACTCGTGTGCACCTCCAGACCCGTGGCTTCAGTGGCTGTGGGCCACACCTTGTTGCCAACAGGTGGAGTATCAAATTCACTCAGGCTTTAATAAGGAGATGCCATTACCAGTAACTGACTACAAGGAGAACAATGTACACAAACACACACAGGCTTTTATCTCAAGAGCTCATGTGTCTATGGCATTAAACTAATTTTCATTTTCTTTTCAGAAAACCTGGCCGATTGACAAATCCTGAGTTTTCACATACTAACAAGTAGCAGCTGTTCTGGAAGGATTTTTTAAGTGTTCACTTCCAGTTTGCAAATTACAGTATTTTTCCAGGCCTGACACGAGACCACCCCACCAACCCCACTGCTCTGTCCTGACCTGGGAACTGCAGAGGGGAAACCTCATTAACAAGGTTTTAGTGTTGTGTTAAAACTCTGCTCTTTGGAAACTGATCCATTCCCTATAAACAACCCTAACTATGGAAACCTGGACGCCAAACAAAGCCATTTCTCTTGGTTTCATGTTTGCTCAGGCACTCCACTGTTTCATAGCTGATTTAAGGGCTAAGGAGTCCATATTCTCTCTCTAAGGCCTGTCCAAAGGTGGAAGCAACACATGAAAAGCAAAATTTGTAAAATGGAACAAAAGTAGAGGCCAGGGCCCAAAACATGTATCATATGATGGAAACTGAATTAAAGATTATGATGTGACAATTTTTACTTCAGTATATATATGTACACATGCATGCTTACCCAATTAAATTTTGCTTACCTGTCGTAATTTTGACAATCCTTTGAGAATTGCTTGTTGTCTCTCTCTGATTGTAACTACATCAGGATTTAGAAGAGGATCTCTAACGTGATCTGAGCTAAAAATCTGTCGTGGCATTTGGTAAGAATCTAAAAGCAAACGTATATCAAATCAGTTAATAATACTCTTTGCTAATTTTCTTTTAATTTTGAAGCAGTATATGTTGAAAGCTTGTGAAAATCAGGGGTTGGTTGCTATCACGATTATAATCTCTACTTTTAAATCAAACAACACTGAGATTCCTAAACCCCAATCTCTATACAGTAATGCAAGGAAGTGCAATCATACTTCATGAAAGGTAAACAAACAGGCAAAAAACCTGATAATAGAATTTTTTTGTTGCTTTTCTGATTTTTTTAAAACTTTTTTTTGTGGTCTGTTAGTTTCTCTTAATACAAAGTACAATTTAGTTGCACAGCCTTTCTGTGCACTGCTGCTGCTGTGACACAGAGAGATTACTGCAAAATTCAGTAAAAAGCAAATACGAAATTGGCTGAAACTGTAAATCACTGTGACATCCCTTCTCCTGTCCATGAAGCGTTTCAGTACCGTGGAAGTGTCGATGCTGGGGGTCGTGTGTTGAGGGTTGGCTCAGCGGTGCCTCAGGATCGAGGTAATAAACCTCCCGTGTGCGGACGTAGGGCACGAACTGCGCCGAGGGCGGTCTCAGGGCCTCGGGGGAGCTCCTCTGCTCCTCTGCCTTGCTGTTCTTCTCTCTTCTGCCATGGTGGTTATGCACCAGGACATGAGAAGCCTGGATCTGTCTTTGTTGTACTTGGAGTAATCTGTTCCTAACTGCTGGAACAGGTGGTGATTCAGACCTGTACGGAACAATCGCAGTTATAACAAAGCCCAAACAATACTTCAGTGGTGTGATTAATTTTCTCAAATAGCAGAGACAAAGAATCCTTGGAGGACAGGATTTTTGTTCATTTACTCTGCTTTTATACCTGCAACCTGTCTGGTCTTGTGTGTTTTTAATAGTAGACAATTAGATACATTTAAATTCTTTTAAAAAATCAGGAAAGAAAAGCATGTGTATTTCCGAAATAATGTATTTCTGTATTTCATTAATGCAGAGTATTGACATACCTTTCTTCATTCATGTGATTCTTATGAAATTGTTCTTCCTAGGAGAAAACCAAAAAAGTCAAAAGTAAAACCAAAAATCTCCATGTTTTTTATATTAAAAGCTTTGATTTTTCAGAGCAAGTTTGTTCTGAAATTCCAAAAGGACTGTTTGACAGGGGTTCAGGAGAAAGGTATTTATCAAAGATTTACATTTAAGAGACTTGTAGTGCCTATGAAATAAATGAACAAATTACAGGAGGATCTGCTCAAATTTTCTGTCTTTGGCAGCTCTAAGCACTATTAAAAACACTATGTATATTTTCCTATGTTCTTGGAACATAGGAATTTATAAACCTGAAAGGTTCAATCCAAGATATTAAAGGAAAGGTCCAGAGTTTTGCTATTTGAAAGTGTGAGAAAGTGTGGTGTTTATGCATACAGAAAGTGAGCGAGCAAGAGAGAGGGCGAGAGAAAAGCCAAGAATATATTTGACAGTATTTTCTTTAAAAGGCTTTTTTCCAGCCACAAGCTCTACTGATATAATGCTTACTGCAAATGGAGAATGACTCCACTAAGAATGAGGCATTTCTGTGGCAATGGAGTACATCCTCAGTAATCCATACTCTTTGCAGAAATAAACATTGTTTTCTTGAGCAGGTACTGCTGTACCTCACCTGTCAGCACAACACAATGACTGGGCAAAAAAAAGCCAGGCAGTGATGTCACAGTGTCCTGCACACTGCTTGCAATCAAGCTCCCTGTTTACATAATGAATCAGTGTTAGTGTAGAAATGAAAAGGAATCAACGCTTTGGAAGACAGAAATGGCAGTAAAAACTCAGTCACAAAATCTGAATATGTTCTTCTGCTGAACAACAGAGTGCTGACACAAGGCTGAGCAATAGGAGAATTTCAATGCTTTGGTTATGTAACTGAATTCCCACCCAGGTAAAAATGAGGAACAAGAGCCTTAAAAACACATCATTGTTCTCAAAGAGCAGACAGTGTCCCACCTTTCTGCCCCTGTGGCCCTTGTTCTTCCCAGCTGTTTCTTCCCGAGGTGAGAGAGACCTGGCTGAGTGCCCCCCTCTTCTTGCACTGAGCTGCCCAGGGCTGTTCCTTTCCACCAACTGCAGCAGCTCCATTTGGCGGCGCACTTTGTTCTCTTCTCTTTGTTTCTGCAGTGGTTTAGGGTACCTTTCTGAGGCTGGAATGTATCTCTTTCCAGGCTTGTTTATGTTCCAGTCAGGTCTTTTGCTGTATTTTTCTGAAGATTTAATTTGTCTTTCTTTTCTTGCGTATTGCTCGTATAGATCACTGTAAATGCCACCAGTCTCTTTTCCTGAAAGTTTATTTTTATCCATATACTGCATTTCCTTCTGGTATTTTTTGCTGTTAGAGGTTTCCTTATATTCTATGGAAATATCAGGTGATTCACAACACGCAGTTCTTTCCTCAGCTGACTCAGTGTATGCTGAAGTATTAATGCAATCTGAAAAAAAACCACTATATTTTAACTCCAGGTCTGAGCTATTCCAATTACTTGGTTGACTTCTGTATGTGTATCAATCTACCATTACTGAATTTATTTTAAAAATGGTTGCTACAGTTTTATAATGCTTTTCTATTCTTTTTTTCTGTAGAACACACGACCAGTAGAAGCAAACTCAGTAAGGAAGGGATAAAACACAGAAGACTGGAGAACGAAATCAAGTTACTTAATAAATTTGGACTTACGTGGCTTGTGACCCTAAGTCAACACTATATTCCAGACTGTGGGATTTGTAACTGGTAAGTAACAACTATACAGAGATATCATTTATTTAGAAGAATAAACAGTGATAAATAGAGGAATGAAGTGGTACACTGGGATACACCAACATGTCGGTGTCTGTCCAAGTATTTCTTTCTAGCTTTATTCAGTGTGAGTAACAGTGATTTGGCCCAGTTTCACAAGCAGGGTCCCCCTGCCTGTCTGGGGGTCCCTCAGAGTGACTCAGGTGACTCTGTACCTGTCTGCACTGCGGTGTCCCTCCGAGGGGAAGGCTGCTGCTCAGGGGGACTCTCCACACCATCAGGAGAATCAGTACTTTGTGCTGAAATGCCAGAAGTACAATTCTCAAACTGTGTATCACCTACAAAGTGGTAAAATTGTTCCATTTAATAACCTTGCTCAATTTACACCATGCTACAGAGTTACCAGATTGTTGTGGTTTAGAGATCAAAGCACTACTGAGAACTCTGATCCACACCCCAACTCTCGCCCTTTTCCACGGGAAATCTGACAGCACAGAGAATATTCCTGTGCATTCCTGCCAATATCTTTACATTTCTTCCTTTATGTACTACAGTGTTTGAAACTTACTAAAACACACTATTCTCCATAGTAGTTAATGCTTATATATATATATATGTTTGAAAGGTAAATAAATTGTAGTGAAATTTGGTTTGTGAAGCAAAGGAACAATTTCTAATCCAAATGCAGACAGGGAAACAAAACCAAAAAACCCCAACCCCAGAAACAACTTGCTTTCAAACACCAAAGGAACAGGCAAACTGAGTATGAGAAGATTTGTACTTGCCACTACCAAGATTGTTCTGAAGTTTTGAAATGTCATGTGCCTTCTGAGCCAAGTCTGGAACGTGCTGTTCTTGTTTTGATCCCTGGGCTAATTCCTGAGCTTTCTCCATTGTCTGATAAAGCTCTTTGGCTTTAAGAGTTGCAAGTTCCTTAAAAAAATGTAAATGTGTGTATTTATTTTCATTTATTTTGGGAATAAAATCAGTTGGATTATTTAATCACCATATAATCCTCAAGGTTTACATATATTCTTATTTAGGAAAAATATTTTTTTCCAAACTAAAACTAGTTGAGTAAGTGCAGTATGTAACCTATAATTTCTATGATTATAAATTCAGAACCGCTGCTGTGCTAATGAAAGATCTTCAATCCTAGCATTAAAAAGTGAGCATTAGATCCTCCAAGTTATCTGGATATTTATTTCCTTTCTAATAAATTCCTCTTTTTCTAGATGCCATCTGATGTCAGCCATCTGTGACTTCCTGTCACATGTGGTTTATTGAAATGAAAGGAGCCTAAATAATAGTAATAAACCCCATTTTCCTCCTACTTCCACAGGAAGGAGACAGCAAAAGCTCCCCAGCAAACGTCAGGGTGTTACAGTTCCCTGACTCAGTGGGTTCAAGGTGCAGGAGACTGGGCCAAGGAAAATCTCATTTCCACACTGTTACGAGCAGCAGATCCCACTTCCTCCTGCATTTGCTGGTGCTGTAACATGCAGCTGAGCAATTACAGAGAAGGATGACTTTCCCCATGCTGTACCAGCCTGTTCAAGCATCTACAGGCAGATGCTACACATTTCCACCCAGAAAATGCAGAGAAATCAGGAATCCACATTTCTGCAGGTTTTGGAGAAGACTGGTTTTGGAATCACCCTGTCTTATGACACCATGGAATCTGCTACTGTTCCAAAGAGGAAGCAAACAGTAATAGCTGCTACTGTGCCAAAAGGAAGAATGAAACCTCAGACCAAGTGTTTAACCTTCCACAGAGGCAAGAACAGACAGAAATGCAAAATCTGTACCTACCAATGGTTAAAATGTACTTTTGGTTTACCTTTTGTATAAAGCAGTGTGTAAAGCTCAGTAACAGCTACACAGGGGAAAGCTGTAGAACTTGACTTTTAAAATTACTTTTCCAGACTATATCCTAAGAAATGTTTAATTCAGACTGAAAGCACATTCACTCAGATGAACTTAAGGTACTGAAGCACCTTAAAAGCATCAAGTTCCCAATAACAATAACTGGATCACATACTTCGAGGTATTTTTTAATTTTAAATTTGCATTTTAAAATGGATGTTTCTGCATGATTTAAAACTACATTTCTATTTTTGCCAGTTCTTATAATTTCTCTTCCTGAAAAGGCCATTAAAAAAAAAAAGAATTTGGCCTTACTCTTGTATGGTGTTGTAAGTTTATTAATTAAGAAAGCGGATTTTAGTTTCAAATGTCTATATTTTGGATAGTTTTCATTTTCAAAATGATGAGGTGACACTATTTTGCAGGTGAGGAACATGAAGCATTTTCCTCAAAATTCAGTATTATCACCGACTATCTACACTGAAGATAATGCAAACCCCACCTCCTTTTGTTTTTGTTTCAGCATTTCTTCTTCAAACTGTTTCTGCAGTTGTGCTTTTTCTCGTGCCAGGCGCAGTTCTTCCTGTTGTTCTTCCCATTTTCTCTGCTCTTCCTCCAGTTGTTTCTTCTTCTGTTTTTCTTCAACCTGAGCCATTATTGCTTTCTGGCAGGGATAGCATAGGATTAAAATGTTTCTAAAAATCATGGTAGCTAAAGTAGGCCTTGGGAATGGGAGTGGGCATTGTCTTTGCTAAAATCATGTGAACCTGCACCTGTGCACCCACCTGTATGGGAGATGATAAAGTTAAATGTGATGATTGCTTAGTAATTAAATATAATTAAAAATAATTGTTTAATCGCAACAAGAATCGTGAGAAAGGAACAACAATCACAAGAAATGTTATGGGAAGGGGGCTTAAAACTCATGCTCGGGTGAAATCAATATACACAATAGAACAATATTAAGTTAATAATTAACATATGATTATACAACAGTTTTGTAAGGAAAGGGTATAAAAATGTATCCATCTCGAATCCATGTCAGAGTCAGATTTGGGTCTGTACCCCTGATTCCTGGAGCTCTTCAATAAAAGCACCTGCATATAATCATACAGTGATTATGTGTTTCTGTGCTAACAGCAGGATCAGAAAAAAAAGGCAAAGTAAAAGATACAACATCAAGGTAATGTAAAGTATTGATTCGTGTACTTTCGTATATCTGTAGAATTGGATTGGGACAAGTGAAAAAAAAAAATTCAAGACAATTTATTTCAAACATTCCTGGTTTTGTTTCTGGAAAACCACCAGCCCAACTGAGGAGTCTGAAATACCCAGACAGAAAAAAGGAGCTTTTAATGTTTTAGAAAATGCCTTTTTTTTTTCTTGTAAAGAGATGAAGGACTGATTTTCACCTCATGCACATACGATAACCCAGGAGTTTGATCCAGCAGAGCAACAGTGTGACCAGAAGAGTCTCTTATACAGTGTCCTGAGACTTCTTCACATCATGCTAGAGACAGCAGCATGCAAACACACATTGTCAGAGTGCCACAGAGGTTATGTAAATGGCAGTAAAGTAGATAAAAAAACTAAAGATTCATGGAGTGGCAATCTGTAAATATCAGTCCTCCTTATAACAGTGGAGACTCAAGGAAAATGCACACAAACTTGCTAGAGCTCTAAGGACTGAACTGTACATTTTTTTGAGCCAGGAATTCAGTTACAGAAATGCAATAATCTTGTGCAAATATTGAAAGAGAATTGTAGAGTCTGACTGAAGGAAATACTGCCAAACAAGGTACATATCATCTAAAGCATAAAAGTCAAGTGCCTCCCTGGATTCTGGTATTAAATCTCATGCTTTATTTATGAGACATTACCTTTCACCCTTTCCTCTTATTAAAAAAGTGTGAGGCTTTAAAACCAAAGTCTACCTGATGTTCCAACTGCTTCTGCCGCCTCCTGTCCCTCTCCTCAATCTGTGCAGGGTCCAGCAGAGCTGTCATGGAACGGAGGAAACTGTCAACAAAAACATGTAAATGTTTTTAATCATTAGAAAATAATCCTAAAGTCTTTCTTAATTAGAATCAGTTAGATTTCACTTTCATATTGAGGTTAACCCATTGTATTAATTATAAATCAGTACATAACTCATAAATGATGAAATTCCTTTTATTAAGGAACAAAGTAAGGTTACTTAAAGTAAATTTTATTAATGAACAATATAACCACTTGTGTTTTTCAATAGTGAAACAACAGGTATTTGAACAAAAGCAAAAAGCCAAATAAATAAGATCCAAAGATCAGATTAAAAGGATCTTATTCAATTTTTTTTTTCATGTTTAATTTCTGAGGAGGTACCAGAAATGTACTGGTTCAGAAAATAATTACCCTTACAAAGCTCACTCACCTGACTCTCTGACTTTGTTCCAAAGCACCATTTTTAGCAGCTTTTTCTACAGCTCCCACCTGTAAAGGCCTGAGGTTGCCTAAAGATGCAGGCGACAAAGGGCGAATGAAAGCAGTCGGGTCCTTGGGGTCAGGTGACAGGGAAAGACTTTCAGGCTTTCTGTGCATTCCATTTAAGGGGTGTTGTGCATTAGCATTAAGGTGGTTCTTGAAAGAATCAAAATGCATTGCCCATCTGTCATGCTCTTCTGCCTAGAGAAGTATCAAGCAACAAAAGAAAAGAAAAAGCATTTAATTACACTGTTTTTATAAAGTGTGGTTAACAAAACAGACAATACACATTTTGTACAACAGGAACATTTGAAAAGCTACAAGGCAGACAGAAGTTAACTCCTTAAGTGAGAAAACAACTGTCTCAGTTGCTTAAAATGCAAGTCAGATCACAGGTCAAAATGCTGATCCACACCTGGTCAGCACAAACATATTGATGCTACATTTTCAGGGGAAAAAAGGAAAAGGTCACTCCCTGCTACCAGCAGCCCTCCTCCCATAGCACACCTACCCAATTAACAACGAGGCAGCTAATGAAGGAACCTTTCCCAGCTGTGTTCCCTTCACAGAAAAAAAACCTCAGTTTACAAAGGCAGCCTGGTCCCTTCAGCAACTCAGGGAAAGACAAGGTTTATGTTGTGTGTAGGTCTGTAACCACCCTTGGGAGCAAGGCTGTCTTTGGGGGGTGAAAAAAGGTAAGGCTATTTTCTTCAATACTTTCTGGAGAAGTGCTTGCTTTTTAGCTTTTTAAAGGTTTCATGAGTGTGTATGTGTATTAAAATAATATTTCTAGAAACAGGATTTAAACATCACAGTGACACACTGTACTCGTCTTTTCTCATCTCTTGTAGTCTACACAAATTTTCTTTTTCCTAAGTATCTAGCCATGGTCTCCACAGCACTTTGCAAACCCAAGTGCTTTTACACATGGTGGAAAAGAGAAAGGAAGTGTAGCACTACCACTGTCTCCATGCCTGCAGCAGACCTTCTTACCAGACACTGAAATACCCAACTGGCTCAATGTTCAGTATGGTTTCATCCTTATGGTGAAAACCTGGACATGCTACAGGAAATCCTATCTTTGTTGCCACTTCACTAATTACATCTTTTATTTCTTAAAACAAAATGGTAGAGAAAGACTTCTCTTATTTCAAAAAGTCCCTCTAAACCACAGATACCTTTGATAAATTAAGTTTTTCTTCTATTTTTCGTAGTTTAGTTTCTTCCTTCTGCTTGTCCAACTCTTCAAGCCACTTCTTTTGTTGCTCATGTTTCAAAGCACTAAAAGGTCGTTCCTGTGGCACCGCTTCCTGAAATAAGATAACTGCTAGTTCTTGTACAAAAAATTAAGTATCTTGTCTAGCCACACAATAAAGACTTGGCAGAAAGCTCTGCCTTCAGCTGGTGAGCAAAATTGGGCCTTTCTCTAGCACAGAAAAAGGATGTAAGTTTGTAACTGTAGCAAGTGTCTGACTGCTGATAGAAAGATGAATTCTGAATATTACTTGAACTTGAACCATCAGCCTCTTACTCCACAAAACCTTACTTGTTTGTATCATGAACAGAAATCCCTTTTTCTTCCTATGGTTCACTGCTCAGTCTGTGTTCCAGGTAGATTCAGCACCACAACCAAATTAGCAGTAATCTGTCTCAAATTAAGGACTTATCATCTTCATTCTTCTGTTTCTGCTTCTTAATGGATGTCTGTATTATTTAACAAGCTCCAGTGGCACTGAGAACTTTCAGTGCCATCTGACAAAAAACTCTCTTCGATCACTGCCTACCAGCCAAGACCTACTTCTTGACCCTTCTGCCACTGGTATCCCTTATTTTATTTAGGTTCCCACTTTATTATTTCTTCAACACATACTTAAAAACTAATTAATACTGCATGTCACACCTCAGGCTGTTCTTCACATCAGCCTGGGAAGTGTTCTCTTCAAAGCATTGATATTTTGGTAAACGTTCATTCAGACACAATTATTTAGATACAGCAAAAAGATCTGAGGAATTCTTCTAGTTTGAAAGAACTACTGGAGACAAACATGTGTTGTTAATAAATAAGTAAAAAACCCCTGCATGCAATTTAAGATCTTACCCTGAAAGCCAATGCTGTGCAACTGCCAGCTGGAAAGTCAGAAGAACTGAAATCAGAAGACTGCCCAGCTGGAGCTCTTGGAACATTCAGTGCAACTCCATCAGCCTCTGTGGCTAAAGCAGCTGTACAGGCAGAGTTCTCCTCAGTGCCATGAACTGAATCAGCTGGAAACACTGTCTGCAAACAAAGGGACCATTTTAAGACTTATTTAGTTCACCTATTTTGTTTGTTAACAAAATTATACTTCTAGAAGCTGCTGTTCATTAAAATGTCAGCCCAAACTTGTAACTAAGCATCTTTTATCCACTATTTATCAATTATGTAGATTGAAACAAATTCTTATGAGGCAGAGTCAAAACTTTGCTAGGAATGCTGAATATACCACAAACATGTATTTTGCTTTTGCTGTAAGAACTGCTAGCAGATACAACCCTAACCTCTGTTTCACAGCAATAAATTTCACTGGAGAAGTCCCTTTTGAGTATAATATATTTATCTAACGCAGTGTTTTCAGAATAACAGCTGACTTTTTAAAAGGCTAGAAGTCATATTGCTATGCTCATCATGTAAGCAATCAAATATGTGTGAGAGCACATGAACAATGTATGTAATTATGTAGCCAGGAATTACATTTGAGACTACTCCCCAAACAGAACAAGAAAAGATTTATACTTTTTAGTCAGGAATCCAAATGAAAGGACAGGAATGGGTTGTTCCTGCTACAAAGATCTTAAGCTGAGAAGTAACAAACTGGAGCAACAAGTAAGTGTGGACCAGGGAGATGCAGCAATTCCTGCCCTGAGAGGGCTTAAAGCACCAGTGATATTGGATTCTACAGGATTTGTACAGAAAAGAAAATCTTCTATGAATTAGAAGTTAAACTGTTCTGCAGCAGTACTGTGGAAACTGTGTGCACTTGTATTTCTTGACAGCCTTACCTGGTCTGGGTCAGGTGTTTCCACTTTATGGGTTTTATTATTGCCAGGTTTTGCCCAGAAATAGCCCACCTCTCCCTCCAAAGTTTCTTTCAGTTTCTTCTTCAGTGCTACCTGTTCATCTTAAAAAAACAAACAGAACCAAACTCTGCTAATTACTAGAGTTCCTATTACAAACATTTAGCAGTTTAAAAAAATGAAAAAGACAGAAATGCATATCTCCCCTGTCCTTTGGACTGTAAAATGGACACAAACAAGAGTTGTCACCATTGTCTGACCAACCAGTCATGACCTTGCTTGCTCTTAAGAGCAAAGTGAGTGTCTGCCCAGGGGTGCACAGGTAACTGGGGAGTCTCTCTGAGAAGAATAAAAAACACTGAAGGCTTACAGGGAAGGAGGGAAAACTAACAAATAACCAAATATATAAACACTCTCCATTTTGTTATACCAGTCTTGAACTGCTGTAATATTATTAAAACCAACAGAGCTATAATGGAAGCTACTGACAGAACAGAATTAAACCTTGAAACCAAATGGTCTAAATCCAAGTTCAAGATAAAACACAGCACTCCTCCGTGTGAGTCACAAAAACCTTAATTTGTCAGGGAGAATTTACCACTGTATTAAACATTTTCACTTTTCTCCAGAGATTCCCCTTGGTTGGTGATGGGGCTGGACTGCAAACTCTCTCAAGTTCAAACTGCAATTTCGTGTAGTCATGCTTGTAGATTGGGGTGATGCTGTTTCCATTAAAAACCAAATGCATTTGTTAATGATAATGGCTGTCAACTACTGTCAGAATGTGACAAAACTGCTGGCAAGTAGCACTTAAAATACAAAGCATAACAATACATTTATTTGAGGTAATATTTATTTGGCAAAGAAGTGTTTCTTGCAAGAATTTATAATCTTCGCATAAACTTTTGAAATTCAAGAATCTTAATCTGTCTTGGAGGCTTATTACATTATTTACTTTTCAATTTGTAGCAACTCTACTGATAAAAGTGAATTTAAAAGGGCATAAGGAATATCAAGTTTCTTGGCATCCTCAGTGTAATGAAAATTGATCAAAAATGTAATTTATACATCATAAATACCTAATTCCTTCTTCCATTGGCTCTTTTTAAATTCCAATAAGGCTTTCTCCCCTTCTCTTTCACCCAAGGTACTAAACATGTCAGCAGGTTTCCATGAATCCTTTCTAGAGAAAAGGAATGAGGGGGAAGATTTTTATCTAGAAAGCTGATTTGTTACTTTTAAAGGTAACTTTAAAATTAGTATTTTAAGCAATATTAATGTTATTAAGAACATATGATATGAACCTTTATTGGAGACACAATTTTTGTAGACAGTAACACAAATGTACGTACGTAACTTTCTGTCCTGGCTGTGGTTGTGCTTCTTGTTTCCTGCTTGAATCAGAGTTTGCTTCATCTGGAACTGGGGACCCTTCAGAATCTTTCTGGAGCGATGCTATAACATTTTCCTCTGATGCCTTGTTAGTAGCTGTGATAAACATAAATATATATAAATGTATATATAACCACTCAACTGTCTTCAGCTTTGAGTAAATACTTTGAGAGCAGCAGAAACGTGCAGATTCCCCACAATTTAACAAAACTGTTTTCAGCCCTACTCACAGAGTTAAGGCACATAAGTTAGACCTTCACAGGGTATTTTTAAAATGCTAGACTTAGCAATCACTTATTCTTGGCTAAGGGCTCAGAATTTGGGACTCTAATTAATTGCAGGATGTCTTGCTCTTGGTGCAAAGAGCTGACTTCCCTCCACAGATCCACCAACAGGAGGAAGGATGCAATGAAGGAAGATAAGCAACAGTTCTTACACTTCTGAGTAGAAGAACTGGGGAGGGGAAAAGAAAACTACTATTCAGCAGTAATAGTCCAGTTAGGCAAAAAAGACATGTGTCCATCCCTGGGCCACAGGAAAATGGCAGAGCTGCTCTTGAGACTCACAGGAGGGCCAGAACCCTTCAGAAAGCAGAAGGGCCCTTCTCTTTGGGGCAGTGGTACAGTGCTGTTCTGTTTTCCCTCCCACAGTAAAATGGTTCTTATTTTGCATGAAACAGTGACAATGTTTCTTGCTGGTTTGCTCTTTGAAGTACTGGAAATCTATCAAACAATCCTTTTTACTGTTATAATTATTAAATACTTGGTTCCTCACAGTAACAGACAATTTCACATCCATAATGGCAAATGGTATTTTGTCTGAGACCATCCAACATAAGAGTAACATCTCTCCAACGTACAAAAAAATTATCAACTCAAAGTTCAGCTTTCACATTTTGCTCTGTTTCCATGAAACAAATGGTTTGTATCTTACCCATTTCCTCTTGCTTTTCATTATGAGTCTCAGAGATGCTTCTTCCTTCTTTAACAATCATCAAAATCTGTTGAAGCTGTTCTTGTGTTAAACACACCAAACTTTTTAAGTCTTCAGCTGATACATGTGGGGTTTGAGGTTTCTGTTTCGTTTTTTTCACAATATTAGGATCCTCTGAACCAGGATATCCGTTTGTCTTATCTCTTTGGAAAATCAAAGAGTGACCTTTAGTTGTGGCTTCATGTGAGGAGTGTTTATTAACTTGCAGTTTTTCACCTTTTGTCATTGATAAGCTTGATTCACTCCTTGGTTTTGTTAAATTTTCCTGCTTGATACAAGCATTTTGTGTTGGCCTCAAGACGAGCCCAGTGTGCTTTATTCTCAAGGCCTGTTTAAGTGCTCTGGCTTTATTACCCATCTGTTAAAGCAAAAAGATTTCACCATCTGTTAAGTAAGGAAATAAAAAATTGTATTTATAACAAATGAAAACAAGACTGAAGCAACAAGTAAAGTAAGTGTCATTTTTCTTTTCTATTCCATCACTAGAAACTCTGTACAAGCTAAAGAAATATCTTCATGAGTACCAGAAATACTTCCAAAGAGAACACAGCACCTGAATTTGAGTATTCCAAAATGACAGTATGAATAATAACTTTCTGTAGCATGACATTTAAAAGAATTAATAAACATTAATTCTGCTTTACTTTGGTTTTTCTGAAGCCTGGCTCCAAACAGGTACATTTTCACCCAGCAGCCAGCAGTATTTCAATCTTGATTTTTCCATTCTGTACTAAAGATTTATCCTTTCCAAGGTCCTTGGTGTACACTTGTAATTATTTCCTGTGTATTGGGACCTTTTTCTGCTTTTTCTCCTTCCCAAACCCAGGGCATTCCAGTTTACTCAGAGACAACCTGTATGACCAAACTTGAAATTAAACACAATTCTGATCTTTGTTTTACCAGAATTCCTTTAAGGTCTCTGAATGTTCTGATTTAGATGATTCCCTCTGCTGCTCTAACTTCTTGGCCAAGGAAACTAAAGCATTTTGAAAAGGTAAAAATAGTCACAGAACTTTGAATTCATCCTTCTGAACAGCTATTATAAACCTGAGAAATAACAGAATATCTCAAGTTAGAGGGGACCCATAAGCACATATTTCTCTTTCATAAATATAATTGATTACAAATATTTAAACAGTTCAGTGAGTTCTCAAATTTTCTGTTAACATATAGTAAATTTGTGTGTTCTAAAAACTTTTCCACTTACCTTCACGGCAGGCTTTGATTTATCTTTTGGGAAACAAACACAAACATATGAAAGAAGTATTTAATAACAACTTGCTCCTGAAAAACAATCTCGAGAAATTAGTAAAATGTTATATTCATCTGATTTTTGTAAGTCAGGGGGGAAGTACTTTCCCCATACCATCTGCCCTGATTATTTTACTTTTTTTACTTATTTCAGCATACACACTTCAAAAGTATGTTGGCAAAAAATTTAGATATATTTCAGTAACTACTTCCGGTTTTATATACATCTAATCAAATTATTGTGCCAGTGTGACCTTCCCCTGCTGTTCACTGTCTCTCAGAGAGCCCTGTGGTGATGCCTTCTTTGGTTCCATGATGGTTGTCTCCATCACTGAGATGCCATGGTGCATTGCTCCCCACACCTGTCCCCTGAATCACTCTTCAGTCTTTTAACCCACATCCTAGAGGATGTATAGAGGTGTGGTAGTCTCAAAAATAATAAGTACCATGTTCCATATAATACTTATGAATAAAGAATGTTCTAATATTAATAGAGGGAGCGTGGTACTCAAGAAATCCTGTACACAAAGCTATTTTGTTTGATTTCTTTTTCTGTGTAAGAGAGAGACAGCTATCTCCAGTAGCAGCTTAAGCTACTGCAGAATAATCCTACTTTAGCCCCTAAGAACGTGAGCAGTGTTTTTCAGGGCAGAAACGAAAATTCAGAACAAATACAATTTGATCCAATTTTTGACACCATTCAATTCAAGGAAGTGCTGTTCATATCAGTGTAAAAACAAGTTAATTCTGGAAAAGACTGCTTGTTCAAGGCTAGTTCGCAGTCCAAGGCAAGGCTTTATCTTGGAGCACTCTGGAACACAGACTGCCCCCCCAGCCAAAGATGCTAAGGATGATTGGAAAGAGCACTGGAATTCCCTGTAGCTCAAAACACCACATAATGTCTCATTAGGCAGCTGTCTGGTAAATGTAGAAAATGAAATATAATTTAAAGGGCATTTAATGGAGAATTTCTGTATCCTGACTATGTAGAACAGTTACGAAGAGTAGACTTGTACAGAAATGTATGTCTGACAAATCACAAATATGGAATTTCTTACAGAGTCATATGCCTGACAAATCACAGAAATAGAATTTATTAACACTTAATTACCAACATAGATTTTTCCAGTATATCTCAGATGGTAGTAGTGACATTTGGCCTAAATAAACTGCGTATTGAAAATTAAAAATGTTAATCACAAATACTGAAGCTACTTTAAAAATGTGACTGTAATGATGTAATGCTGTGTAAATTAGGCAGTTATTAGGCCTCTTTTATCCTGGCAAGTAATGTGCTATAAACTTACAGAAATTATCAAGTTATGCCAGCTGATACACAATAGCACTTAACTTTTTTTTTAATGGCAAATTAAGGAGTGGAGACTCTTTGCCAGCTGTTCCCCAGTGGACAGACTATTCAGAGCTTCATTATCAACCTACTGTTCACAATCGAGCCAGTGAGAGAGAGGACTTGTAAATAACAATGCACAAACATTCTTCCTACTCTGAAAAATATTTCAGGAAAGCTGGGCTTCATGTCGCTTGGATATTAGGTTTAAGTTCAAGAAGCTTTAAAGATTACTTGAGATAAATGATTAAAAAAATACCAGAAGAAGCTAAAATTAGCCTAGGCTTTCCATCCAGCACTTCAGTTTCGAGCTTCAGTCCATCGCTGCAAAATGAGAGAGAGAGTGGAATCTGAAATATTAAGTAATCTGAGAATGGTAAGATTTTTACATTAATAACAAGGACAATTGTACTTAATAACTAACACAGTATTTACTGTTATTCCAGGTTGTTTCACATCCCAAGCTATGTTTTGAGAAGTTACTCAAAACAAACAAATCAACACGTCTTGAAGAAGGTATAGTTTTATTATTGGTACTGATAAAGTGGATTTCCATGTCGCAAAGTAGATCTTTGACACTAAAGGTGCCACTCAATATTGTTATACAGAGCAGTGTGCCTCAAGAATTTAATAATCCAACAATATGAGCTGTGACCTGCAAAAATCGCTAACCAAGTCTCCCGGAACGCCAGCGCCGATCACAAAGAGGAGCTGTATTCTGGAAACAGCCTTTGGCTGTGCTTCCATGCACAACAATCCACCTTTGCAAGCGGAACAAGCGCTATTATAAGCGCTTACGAGAAGAGACAAACGTGGCAGTGGCAGTACCCAGCTGCCTTTCTTTGTTCCGTGAGCTGGGATCATCCAATACGACGGTAAGCGCTCAAAATAACGCTTCAAATTTCATTAAAAAAATGTCAACAATTTAAAAATCCAGCGTAGCTCGAGCTCGCCCGCAACTTTCTCCGGGGCACCCCAGGAAGCGGAGCCGCAGCCCGGCTTTGTGCCGCAGCCGCGGGGCGCGGAGGGTGCGCGCTGCCCCGAGCATCCCACCTCCTCCACCGCTCCCAGAGCCCGTCCCGAGGCCCTCCCACGGGAAGAGTGGCCAGCCCCCGGCTCTGTCCCGCAGATCGCTCCCGGTGCGCGCTGCGCGCACCTGGCGCGGGACCGACACGTCCCGCGGGGCCGGAGCCGCCCCTCCCCGAACAGCCTCGACCCGTGGAGAACGCGTCTCGCTGCTCGCCCTGCCCGGCCCTGCCCTGCCCCGCTCGCTGCTTACCCCAGGTTCATGGCGCTGCCCGGCGGCCGCGGAGCCGCGCGGAGCCCCGCGCATCGCCCGCCCTCAGCTCCGCTCCCCGCTCAAGGAGCCGCGCGCCCATTGGCTGTCTGCGGGGGGCCTCCGCCAATGGGCGCCCGCAGCACTGCGGGGCGGCGCTGCCGGGAGCGCCGGGGGATGGAGTCCTGCACATCCCGCTGGACCGGGAGCGCTGGGGATGGGGTCCCGATGGAGTCCCGCACATCCCCTAGGGCTGGGAGCGCTGGGGATGGGGTCCCGATGGAGTCCCGCACATCCCCTAGGGCTGGGAGCGCTGGGGATGGGGTCCCGATGGAGTCCCGCACATCCCCTAGGGCTGGGAGCGCTGGGGATGGGGGTCCCGTACGTTCCCCTGGGCCGGGAGCGCTGGGGATGGGGTTCCGCCCCCCCTCGTCCCGGGGCATGGGGTCTCGCAGCCCCGCCGAGGGTGCGAAGCAATCGCTGGGCGATGATTACCGGCCTCGAGCAGCTGGGAAGGACGGGGGAAAACAAGGGGGGGGCGTGGGGGGGAGAGAGAAGATGGATGTGGGGAGGGTCTGAGGTGGCCGCTGCCTTCGGAGCGGCCGCGCTGCGCGGGAGGGCGGCGGCTGCTCACATATTTATTTTTTTATCTATTTGTTTGTTTGTTTGTTTTCTGGTGTGGTTTGGGCAAAGCGGACAAGGTAGGAGAGGGGCGGGAGGCTGGAGGTGGGGATGGTCTCGGGTGTCCCGGCACTGCGAGGGGAGCGGCGGCCGCCAAATCCCGTCCGGAGAGAGCGGCACTGAGCCGAGCCGGGAAGAGCCGGACTCTGCCCGGGGCCGGGGCTGGACGGGAGCGGAGGGCGGGGAGTTCTCCATCTGGAGCCGTGTCCCGGCCGGGGCTGTGCGGGTCCCGCCGTGCTGCGCTGCCCGAGTGGTTTCTGCAGCACTCTGCTGCTGCTGAATTGGGCGATCCGGCCCTTGGCCATCGCCACTGCTTTGGTGGTTTCCCAGACCGCGCTCCAGGTGCTGGTGCGTGTTCCTGGGCTGCTTGTGATGCTCGAGAAGCGTTTTAGGAGCTGTAGATTGAGCACTGCTGTTGTGTGGGTACAGCTTCTGGAATAATGGGACCCTGCAAATTAAATGAACCTGCGTTTTGCAAAGGATGATTTGGTTGTGGTAAAGAATATAGTCGGATTCAATAAAATGCTTCAGAGTCCGTTATTTTACCCTTCAAGATGACATTTAAGCTTATGCTTAAGGCCAAATGCTACTGAATTCCATTATTTCAAAGGAGGTTAAGACCTCAAGATCTGTCTGGAATAGTGTTGCTTCTGGATGTGGTTAATTTTGTCTGGCCAAAGGTACCATAGATAAAGGGGCAGATCCTCTGGTGTGTTCTCCAGCTGACAGTAAGAAAAGTGCTGCCCTTGTGAGGTTGCACAGGAAACGAAGCAATAACAGAGAAATAGACAGTGAGGTGGGGGTTATTGTGTGCACAAAAATCTCTGAACTGCTTTGCTTGTATTTCTACAAAATTATCACTCATTAGACAAAATTATGATTTTTTCCCCCCAAATGTTGCTTTGCAGGTTATTGTTTGGTATTTATCTATACATCAGCTAAGAAGTCTTTGAAACTTTTGTTTAGGGACTAGAACAAGGGAAGAAAAGAAAAGCAAGCCTGGAGTTTTTCTCAATAGTGCACTGCATATGAAGTCCTGTAAGCACAGAACATACAAGATGGGTGGTAAGAGCAGTGAGATTTCATCCCCTGCTTCACAATGCGTTACCTAAACGAATAGATTTCCATTATACTTGCAGAATTTTAAATAATATAGCCAACCACACCTGGCTCCTGCTTTTTGTCAGAAACAGCAGGTGGCAATATAATTTCAAGCATCTTTTCAAAACTTTGTCGTAGAGAAAATCATAAGGACTATAAAACAAGTTTCACGGTACATTTAGATTTCTTTTTATTTTAATATTATGTGTATTATCAGTGTTTTGCTATGCAAGTGATACGTTCTTTCAAAAAGCTGATAGTATTTGATTGGTGGTTTCAGAACTTGGGGAAAAATCAGTATTGTTGTGCTCTTTGTAGACAAGTCAAGACTATCTACAAAATTTGTCCTACGTATTTGGAGCTGGATCTTTCAAAACTGGCAAGTCTTTCAAGCATTTGATAAAATACTACACAGAGTAAAATTATTTGGGCAAACAAGCAGATTGTAACTTGTGTAAAAGAACTTCCTACACAATAAAAAAAATTATTGCTTCCATTAATGCAGGCTTGACTTTATATTATCATGAAGGACAGATAACTTCTTTTTTGCTTTCAAACTGCCTTGGAAATGTCATGTGTCATTCCTGCATTAGGAGGCAGAATTCTAAAAATATCCCGAGTCCCTTAACAGAGCTGCAGTTTCACAAGGAGTCCCTATGGAATGTTTACGTATTGGAGGAGGACTGTATCAAAATATTTATTTATCAGAGATGGCAAGAAGAATTACTCTGTCTCTCAGCAGGCCAGTGACCTGTCTGGCACTGAGGGGACATTGTGCACTAATGCAGAGAGTACAAATTTTAAGGCAGCCTATAAACTGACACATTTTCTTAAATGCCCATGGAAATCTTATCTACATGCTGTAATTTAAAATGTTTTTTGAAAACCAACAAAGGAGTCCTTGAAGATAAATCCTATTCTGATACACATTTTAAAAGATACTTCAAGTTTTTTTCACCCTTCAGTATTTGTTACTATTTTAAATCATTGGAACCTTTCAACTTCAAGACAACTATTTTATTTAAAGAAATAGGTTGCATCAGGTAGTAAAACTCCAGCCTTAAGCTGTGATTTTATCTTCCCTGTATCTTTTTACAAGACATGAAATTAATTGCCTCCAAATGACATATATTTTTGTAATATGTGGCTACATATCTATCTATCTAGAATCTACATATTATCATTAGGCATTTTGGTATTTTGGACTGGACACTTTAGCCATGCATTCCAAACTATGGATAATAAATCTATTCATGACAGTAAGTCTGATTGCATGGACTGTATTCTAATTTGTCATGCTTCCATATTATAATTACCTTTAATAGTTTTATTTACTGATTCTTTGCAGAATTTCATGTGGATATTAGAATCCAACATAATGGGCAGCATAGGAGTTGAAATGAAATATCTGAAGAAATCTAAAGATTGTTTCCTTTACTGCTTGTCCAAAAATGTTATTTACAGTGCTTATACCTTTAGAAAGGAGAATAGAGGAGATAATACTTGTTTCTGTAATGCAAGGACTGCTGCAGTGCTTGCAGGAAAAGCATTACCAGGCTCTATTTCATTTCCTGATAATCACCAGCATTCCTAAGTCCTTGATTTATCATTCTAGAGGACTGAATAAAAATGCTTTCAGGCTACATGCATCTCTCCTAAGGATCATGAAACTACACAAGCACTTCAACCACTCATTAATTAAACTTTTTAATAACCCGTATAAGCAAGGATGAGATTTCAGTGGGAGGTAGGTGTTATGAAAGCCCCATCAGGTGTCTGCCTTGATCTCAGACACATAAATACCATTAATATCTGGTCTTAATTGACTTAAGAGAACAAGTCACATTGATTTTTCAATCACTTACACACTCATGAGAACCCCACTCAGAATGGCTGGGTTTGTTTTCTAGGTGGATAAATGGATTGGCAAAATGATTAAATGCAACACTGTTAGTGATGCCTTGTGGAAGCTGGAACGATGGGGGTTTGGCCTGGAATTCAGTTTGCAAATGTATTTACAACACAAATGCAGCTGAGAGGGTCCTCCAAGAATACATTCCTTTGGGGCTTGTATATGGAATGTAGCCAGATTTGTATTTGGCATTGCTGCTGCATGGGCAAGTGGTTTTTAAATAGTTGAATATACTGCTAGTGTGGTTTGAGTCCATTAATTTCTGGTTTTTAATTAACTTTTGGAGGAAGGGATTCCCAAACATTTTCAGAATAATGTGACTTTCATAGAAAGTGTATCCTTATACCCTACAGTGATGGGCAGAAACCATTATCCTTCCTCTTAATACTTGCATGTAGTTTCTCTGGCACACCCAGCCATTGCAGTAAAGTAAATCAGGAATATCCTTAGGGTTTCAAAAGCTTTCAGGGCTTCTGGAGTTAAATGGGAAACCAAAACAGTTTTGGCCTTGCTTCCAATACATTTTGGGTAATGCAAATGGAAGTTTTTAGACTTGTTTCCTTGATTGCTTCCTGCAAAAGCAACACGATGAAGAGTAACTATCAACTGAATGCAATCAAATGCCAGCATGAGATGGTGTTAATCTTTAGCCAGCACACACTTGATGATTAATGGAATGAACGTGTGATCTGTGTGCCAAATAAACTGAGTGTTAAAATAAAATAAAAATCTTTCTTTAAAGAAAATAATTTGCTTTTTGTTACTCCAGTTGATACAGGACTGCGTGTTCTGGTTCTAAACTACAATTCCAAACAGGGGCTTATGTGATGTCCATAAATTAGACTTTATATCTGATATCATAGATTGCTACATACTGAGAAGTTTTTAAACACTAGAATATTTCTAAAATATATTCCTCTGTAGCAGAGGAATTCAGTTTCTGAAACCTGCCTTTGTGGCCAAGAAATGTGCAGGCCATCCGTACCATACTTTTGTTCTCAGTGTGGGGTTTTGCACATTTCCTCCCTTCATACAGATGGATTTAAATGATAGTTGTGCTTGAGATTGTTTACATGGGCATTGTATTTGCATAACCTGTTCTGTGGAGGATTAATACTTTTATATTCTGAAATATGCACAATTTAGACCACCAAGAAGCACATAAGGAATGTAAAGAAAGAAACTATGCTCTTACTGCATATGTGTTACTGAATGACATTAAACTAGGAAGAGAAACTCGTGAGTATCCGACCCAAATTTCTGTAAATTGAAACCTCCAGCGGTCTTTTCCTTTCATAACCTTCATGTCCCTGGGTTTGATGGGGCTGCAGTCAGATCAAAATGTGGCAAAAATGACTGTTGCTCCAGTGGAGCTGCACTGTATCAGAACAATAAATCTTAATTTCCACTTGAGATAAACCCTTCAGTTGGATGCTTGGGCTTTAAAGCATTTGCCATAAGTATTTGTGAAGTATTTTGTGTATTTGAGTGTCTCGTGCAGACCTATGAATGATAACCTTTGCACTCACCATTGTTTGTAGGAATTATTCAGAGATTACACAACTGGATCCTTCCCAAAAAGGCTACTCACTTTTTAAATTGAGCCTGCTTCAGGAGGACAGGTGTAGTTGCTGCATATCTGTGCACAGCTATTTCAAATTGCACATGGCCACAGTTCTCCTCACAGTCAATTCCTGTCCTGTTTCTTCACATGGAAATCTTAACTGAGAAAAAAAAAATCGCAAATCTATCACAAAAATTATTTCAATGTTTATGTGATAAAAAAAGGATTTCTATGTAGAGTTACAATAGAAGTGGTACAACCACTTCTATTGCATAGAAGTAGAACTTATTGCATGGTAAAGCAAAAGGTTTTCAGGAAAAGGATGGATTGTGGTCTAAGTTAAGAACCTGAGGGGCTGCAGATTTTTACCAAGTTTTCTTTCTACATTCTTACTAGCAAAGAAACAAAACCTCATGGTCCTTTACTGTAATCAGAGTGACTGTCAAAACATGAAGTTGTCTTATTCCTTACAAATACATTTCTCAACAAATGTTGGGAAAGAATAAATTTTGCATCAAAATAGCAGTATTTTCTGATAATGAGATTAGAATGCTATTTATATAATGTTAATATGTAGTGTCAGCTTTGGATTTAAAAAAAAATTAAATTACAAATGATCAGCTTATTAAGTGGGGATGGATCAGTGTTCCTTTGGAACGATGTTAAATCTCCTTTTTTCCCTAAAAATATATTTTGATATAGTTTATAATAAAACACTATAAAAGCAAGGATTACCACTTAACATTTCATTTTTGTCAGGAAAGCATCTGCAAAGTACTTACAAATGAGTCTCTTCTGCAGTCTTGACTGAAATGCATTATGCAGAAATCTGACAACTGCTCAGTACAATTTGCAAGCTGCAGAGAATTCAAAATAGTCTTTGATGTCTAGGCAGAAATTCACTGTACAGCAGGGAGTTTAGGTCGGTTCTCTGCATTTTATCAGCCCATGTTGTGTTTAATTAAGACATGGCAAGTGTCTCAGGATTAGCCTTTGACAGCTCAGAGTTTTTGCTCCAGGTTAATAAGCTTGATTTTTTTTTCCCTCTCCCGTTTTTCCCCTTCATAAAATTCCAATAGGCTGTCAAATCTTCTACTACTTTTCTTGAAGGAGCCTTCTTTTGGATAGAGACATCAAATTGGCACTGCTGAGTTCTTCAGCTTCATGCATAGTAACTGGCCCATGTGAACTGATGAGATTTTACTGCATAGCAGAAGCATTTAATTTTATAAAATTAGTATCTCACAGCAGATATAAAATAATGTCCAATATGAAGACTGAAGAAACTGTCCTCACAAGAATTCAATCAGTATGGATTGACAAACACACCAATGAAAGCTAAGTCAAAAACAATAAAAACCTTAGCAAGAACAGCAGAAAATAACCAAATAATTGAAATAGTAATGATGTTTGTTTGTAACTGTTATAAAATATTAATGATTTTCATAAAGCCCAGAAAAACTGTAGTAAATCAAATACTAATAAAGTAAAACTATATTGTAATTTAAAAATTTAAAATGTCATCTTAAAGAGACCAAAGAAGTGGAGAAAAGAGAGAGAAAGTTATGTCCTCTGCATACAAAAAATGGGTCAAGCCACTCAATTTTTCTGAGCAAGCACTTGATCAGGTGTTATGCAGATACCTTCCCTCCCTTCTTTATTCTGCTTCTGTATACATACACTTATAAAGTGCAACTTACCTTAAAAAGAAAATAGCCATAAATTAAAAACTTGTAAGATAAAAACAACTTTATCCATTAAATAAGAAATTTTCATCAGAGCTTGGACAAATCATTATGCAGAGGATATCCTAGGAGAAAGCACTGAAACAATCAAAGTTAAACCAGCTGCAGAAATAAAAAGGAAAATGATAGCTTTGGCAAATGAATGCTAGTAATTATATTTCCATCACTTTCTGATCTATTGTTTGTCTTCTTGGGATAAGATTTAACTTACTGAGTCTGAACCATTCTGATTGTTAGAACTTGGGCAAAGGGACTGTTCAGAGGAACCCCTGAGGGGAAGTAAAGCCTCGTGTTCCTGTTGTAATGGATCATATCTGAAAAGGGAAAGGTGTGTTCCGAGCTCCTGGGGCTTCTTGTGTTCAATTTTTAAAGACAAATTTTTCAGGGATTTTAGATTGGACTCAGCACTGAGTTGCACAGCTCCCTCAACTTGGGAAATGAGGGCAGGTAGGAAGGGGCTTATTTTTGTGCAGAAAACAAATGGAGCCCTGACAATATGTACCAAAATTATTTTGTTTTCAAGACCGAACGTTTTGCATATTTTTCAAATTATTTCTGATTGGGGGGCAACTATGGAAGTGCTGCACATACTAAAATAGTTAGTGAGGGTGTAGTAAGTACAAATATTATGCTTTATTGTAACATGACTTAGGAAAAAAATTAATATACCATTGTGATGTTTAGGGAATATGGGATTATTTTGTGTATTTAGAAGTTTTGCTGAGATGACCAATCTACATTAAAGCATATTTGTCTGATAAGGGTAGGGAAGCACATCCATGGCCCACAGGCAAAAATGCGCAAGCAGACATCTCTAAAGCCATTTTCAGATGCTTTTGTATTTTTCCTACTCTGATTAGCAAAAATCTCGAGTATCAGCAGACTGAATATGAAGGTATTTATGCTGAAGGATAAATAGTAGGATTTTCTACCAAATTTCCTCATCTCTCCTTTTCTTTTTGCACTGTAAACTGTCATTTTCATAGTCATTTCCATATTTCTTGTCTTTCCCTTTATCAGTATTAGTTTCTTCCCGAAATTTCAGCACATTGCCTTTTCCTTCACCTTTGAACTGTACATTTAGTTGGATTCATACTTATGTTTGGAGGGAGGAGCGGTAAATTGTTGCAAACATCACCTTCTGCATTATCTGGAGTAAGAAGAGTATGAAGGAAAAGGTTATATTTATAGTTAGCACAATTTTTTCTTTGGTTCCATGGGGATTTTTTGTTTGGTTGATCATTTATTTCTTTGTGGTTGTTGCTAGAGTACTTAACCTAAATGTAAAAATAATAATAATAATAAAATTGTCCTTTTCCTTGCCATTTTGGTAGTCCCAGTAACTGTATGACAAATTCTGTTGGGAAAGCAGAATTTTATATGCATTTTCCAAAGATACTGTTAACATTACAGGTTATAGGTAATGGTGAGCTCAGTAAGTGCAGTATCATAAATGCTCCCAAATGGAAAGTTTTATTATAATTCTTCCCTCCCTCCTTCAGAATTTGACAGTTGTAATTACAGTTGGCAATAGGTGAAACTTCATTGATTTCTGTAGATTTATAAACTCTGTCCTAACAATTCAATTTCCAGAAATTCCTTGCATTTCGTTCATATTTTGTGCAGTACTTTGTAGATCTTTGATGGGCTAAATCATGCATAAAAAAGAGAACCAAACTGCAGATTCAGCTCTGAGTAAAAGAAGTAATTGCAGAAACTGATTTCGTTAAAAAGCATCAACTACACAGAATCACCCCCTGTTAAATTTAACAATAAAAAAGACATCTTGAATTGGAAATATTTTGCTTTTATGCTTATGCCTTATTTTTAACCTGTCCAAACCTTGCATATAGCTGAAACAGAAAATGCAGCATAATGGAGATTTAACAAAAAAGAAAGGAATGACCTATGCTAACGTAATGCTTTCCATCATCTTTTGTTTGAGTGTCCCATTTTGTCAAGTTTTCTAAGCAAAGCTCTTTAACTGTAACTCGCTTCTTAAACCAAGTTTGGCTTGAACTTGGATATATTTCAAAATAATTTTAATAAATCTCAACAAATGCTACTTGCTGAGTATTATCATTTTCATTAGTTCTTTAGAATTTCTGAGCATGTAAATGAATTTAGTTGTAGTCCTTATCATCTTTGAAGAGAATGTTAATTATATCTGGCAATAATTGTTTTGCAGAAAATTGGGAAATCAGCCTGGATCTCTTGAACGGTTTATGATTCAATCCCACTTCATGAGTAAGCTTTGCCAACTGTTTTGTTTTTACAATGAAAGCTTTATATATGTGGGGGTGTGTGTATACACACATACATATATTATTAAAAAAAAATAAATATATATATATATGGAGTTCTTATAAGTATACTTACCCAAAAATATAAGTATTTACTGTATTTCTTTTCTGTTTGCTCTGAAAGCTTCCCACTGTTGAATTAGATAAGCTTGAATAGAAACAGATTGGGACACCAGTAATGCAGAATACTCTTTATGAATAGGCAAAGGAGCTTTATTAAGAAAAGGAGATAAAACCTGTGCCATGGCTTTCAAAAATGTTCTGTTCTTCAAAGAAAAAGCACTTATCTGGCTTCTACTGGATGAGCCTGAACGTGGTGATGGCAAGCAGGCCATGGAAGCATCACGTTGCTCACTGGAGCTCAGGGCAGGAGTTCCTTCTGCAGGGGCTTTTCTATGCTGCTGTAATGCAAGTGCACATCTGATAGTGCTGCTGTATTATATTCTGGAACAAATGAAATCTGCCAGCCATTATTCCAGTATCTACAAGTAATTGCTTCATACTTGCACAAACCTTTACAGGTTATAAAAAGTTACCAGTTTCTGAAAGGGAGTTCTGTGGTGTTGTGTCATACCTAGGGTTTTTAATCAAATGTGCTTTCACAACATGGGAGATTCAGAAGCACACATTATTGGATCACAATCATAAGAATGAGCTGAATTCTGTCACTTTTATGTACACTAAGTTGAAAATAACTTGGGCTTAAAAGGATTATTGCCAGACCAGTGAACGTTTCAGAAAAGGAATCTTTGTCTGGAAAGCTGCAAGTACAGAGGCTGCACACTGACACAGTAATGACCATTTATGTTTCTAACAGTGATTACAAATATTTTCCCTGAAATTTTGGATGATTATTCTTAGCCAATTGTATGTGTGTGAGTGCTTTTTGACTTATGTTTTGGGAGTTAAATTACAGAGCTAGATAGACTGTGTGCTACTACTATCCTGCCAGAAATGCCCAAATGGAATTTCCAAAGATAGCCTGTGAAATTGCCCTATGGCCAGGAGCTCAAACACATTGATTGCTATTCCCGGATAATTGGGGTGTAACCTCTTCCCTCCCTGCTTCACTTTTCCATTTGCAGACAAGACCAGTATTAATAAACACTTTGATAAGGTTTTTTTTCAAATATGTTAGATTAAGCTCTAAGTGGCATCTCCCTTTCATAGCATGTACACTGCTCTTGTTTCCAGTAACACAGAAAACTGCAGTTTCATTTCATCTCTATGGCTACGTGGTGTTATGCAATGTGACTTTTGAAAAATTGTAGTTTAATTTTTTTCAAGGTAAGTTAATCCTTTTGCTCAGTCTCAGGGAGAAGCAAAATACTGAAAATAATGGTATTAGAAAGGCTACGTGGTTCTTCATGTGTATGATATATAATACTTCATAAATGATTTAAATAGTTGGCAAATTGAAGGACTGAAGCTTTGCATAAAAGCTTCTCTGACTGGGATTCCTTACCCAGGCCTTGCTGTATACACATCAGCCCTGACAGCTGCAGTACAGAAGGGGGTGTTTTCTGTACGATCTCTCCCTTTCTCTGTATGTATCTAGAGAGAGAGATAATAGATAGAAGGGACCTGTTACCTGTGTCTTTTTCACTTCCATCTCTTTCCTATAAAAAAGGAGTTACTGTGTTTTCTTCTCTCATGCTAAGGAAATCGACAACATAGAACACTTGAGTTCTTTCTGAATGACCTTTGTATACCTGTGAAGTTGGAATAAGCCAAGTAACACCACCATGTGATTAAACTAAATTTTAAGGCCACTTGAAGTGTCATGGAGATCATAAAATGCTTACACATTGAACTGTTGGTTTGGTGAATGAAAAGATGATGTCTGTGACAATTAGAACTTTCTGTCATGGGTGCCAAATTTAAAAAAAAGGGAGATAAATAGGGGCAGTGGGACTGTTGACTGCCTAAAGGGCTGAAACTGCTGAGCCATTTATGAGGAACTGATTTATGAGAGTTCCAAGCTCAAAATATATTCTATAGGTGCTTCAGAAACAGAGCTATTTTTGTCTTCCTAATAAGTATGATATGGCAAGGAAGACTTTCTCTTCCCTTCTTCCATCTGTGTTCTACACCCATCTGTCACACTTTATCCCTGTTTAGATTGAAAATCTTCCTGATTTATGCAGTGTTTGTATTTACAAACTAAACAACCAATAGGCTGCATGTGACAGAAGCTGTGGGACCCATGGATGTCATCCCTTGGCAGGAAGGCTCCTGTTACGAGAGGCCATTTTTATTCTTGGAGTTGCTAAATTCTGGCTTCTAATACTTATCACAAAATAACTAAGAAAAAACACAATTGCACTCTACTGTCCTTAGGACACAGCACCTCTGAATAACAACAGATTGTCCAAAGGATGTCTGGAAACAGCTGAGTGACCAGAATGGTAAATACTTCCCAAAATATAGCTCAGGCTTATCAATGAACAGATTGTTTTTCCTCCGATGACAAAGCCAAATATCTGGTATTGTGTATAAGATCTAGATGCTCTGTAGTCTTTGATGAGTCTTTAATTTGACACAAACTGACTTTTTAACTAAGATTACACAAGCATTTATTTTAGATTTAAAAATGCTATTTGATCTACTGTAAATTTATCCAGTTAACTGTATGTCAGCACTTTAAAGATAAGAATTGTTCCCTTTTTTCCTAGAGAGATATGTGTTTAATATAAACAATAATTTAGATATATGCTTACTCAAATTATGACTAACAAACAAGTTGAAACTGCAAATAAATAATATGGGAAATATAAAAATAGCTCAGAAGTCTCCTTACTGTGTTCCTATAAAATGTGATTGTATCAGGAGAGCAGCAGAGGGAATAGCACATAAAAGTGAAAATAATGTTTCAGTCAATTTACCTTTTTTTGGAAAGCTTCCCTTCAAAATCAGACCATGAAAAGACCATGCCTTACGAAAAGGGGGGATAAAATGTTGAGAGATTCAGTATTTTAAATGAGTGAATCTTCAGTTTATGTTTCTGCAATAAAAATCAGCACTGATAGTGCTAGAATAGTCCTAGAATAGTTCTACTATAAGAAGAAAATAGCAATTTCAGGGATAATGCTGTATCCTTAATTCCATCAAAACCTGACTACCAGGGCTGAATGGTATAGGCATCATCATCCCTCTATTTGAAGTGCTGAGCATTGCTGGACCCGGGCTAATAAAAAGTACTTCACCAGGAACTCGGTGGCCTTCACTTGTTCTTCCAGTATCTAGTCCATAACCACAGCCATAATTCCATTGCAACATGGAGGTTTTTTCTTCTACAAATAAAAATTCTAATGATTGCAGTACTTTATTCTGGTCTTTCCCCCACCTCTCTTATTCATATCTTCCTTAGTTTTTTTCCTCTACTTGTATGTGTCTTAGTCATTTCTGCACCTCTGAAAACGTTCTACTTTCCAAGCTGATTTGCCAAAAGCATCTCTAAATCCATGCTGATTATATGGGTGGGTTTGGTGACCACAACTTAAATTTTAAATGGCAATATGCAGATCTTGAATATTTTCTGTTCTATATCAGAACTGCGTATTTTGGAACACCTCAGTTTGAGCTTCAGTAGCATACAGGATTTGTCTTTTAATAACTTGGTGTAGGAGAACTGCAGTACCCCAACCGTCTGCTTTATGCTGAACTCTCTGAGGCAGCCAATTTTGTCTTCCAGAACGTGGCTGCTGCACATGCTGGGTGCTGATTGCAAGTATTATCTTAAGAGAATCACTTCTCAGTGTTTAAGAACATGACTCTTCTTTCAAAGGCATGGTTTTGTGCTTTTATACCCCTGCTGGCTTCATCTCACCAGGAGCTACCTGTTAAATACCATCCTTCAGTTCCACAGCTGCCTTTGCTGCTGCAATGTGTTTATCAAACAAATGGGGAGGAAGGAGAGGACTACAAAAAAATCAACAACCTGCAGCTTCTTAAAAAGCAAAGAAAGTAGCTTGGCAAGAAAAAGAAACCTGTGCTATAGTGCAACCAGATTCCGAGAAGGGCCTGAAACTAAGATTCAGAGCCTTTGGGCACCTTAATCTGTTTTACAGAGAGCTCATGAAAACTGAATGCAGCTAGGAGCCCTGCAACAAAGAGTGTAACCAGAATATTTCTGCCAGGCATTTTTCCTTGCCTGCCAACCTTTTGTGTTAGCAGGTATGACAGGAAAGCTCAGTAATGGGTGTGCTCGACAGGCAGCATTAGAGCTCTTGGAGATCTGGGGCTTTATGTGCTCACAACCTGAACTCACCTTACGCTCCCGAGTACCTGCTGCTGTACCAAACTAAATCCTTCGTAAGCCTGATCTTCTTTCTTCACTTGTGTTCCTTATAATACATTGTGAATCACCATAATCTCTGCTCTGTAACGATACCACAGAAGTAACAGTGCTATTTCACTCAATTAATATCATTGTAAACTATCATAAATTAAATAACTGTCAGCTTCCAAAATACTTCATTTTCTCTAGGTATGCTCCCATGTTCTCACCTTTTCTTCTCATTAAAAACCACAAAGCAGTTTTGCTTAGATTACCTTTTATGTCTAAATTAACCCTTCTGTCTGTCAAGCACAGGCCATGGAAACGTTTAGGCTCCTAAAATTGCAACTGAACCTCAACACCAAAACCATGAATCCAATTAGCTGCATGAAAGAGGCAGACAAAATATTTCCAGTGAGATAAGGTTTGTGCAGAGAGGTAATATGTTTTCTTAGAGCAATTGCTGTAGCTGCAAAATATTTCTACTAATTTTCAAATGTACTCCTCTTCATGTCTGCCTAGTCAAGGTATTAAAAAAATTAATGCGGGAAATAAAAAAAAAATTTGAAAATTGAAAGTACATTTAAATGAGGAGCAGAGAAATTTAAGTGCAAATAAGATGCAGAGAAACGTTACTTAAAATACTGCTGCTGTTACCTCTGCCTCCTGTTTTATCCCGAAGTCTCTCTGGTTCTTAATTCATATTAAAGATGGTCATATACAGCTTTCACACAGCAGTAGCAGCACAGTCTGCTCAGGGATCAAGAAATCATGCTCTGTATTGCAGTCTGATCTTTCATGGTTTATAAAAATCTTTTTAACTGAGCTATACTCAAGTGATTAATGCATTTATCCTTCCCTTCACAGTGGCTGCTGCTGTAACATATGGTTTGCCTGTCTCTCTTGTGCTATACATATTTGCTTTCTGATTGCCCTGAAGATTTCAGAATAAATTCAGTAGTGCATGGAAAATAGTGCTTTACCCAATATGAAAAATCTTTTTGTTTAGAGTCAATAGCTCACTTGTATATAGGTGTCTGACATCCTGAAAGAGTGAAAAATGGAAATAAGCTGTATTTGTGACCTTTTCCATTGCTTTTCTCTTACCTTTTCTGTGGGTGATAAATGTAGGGAAATTTTGCATTACTATTTCTTCCTCTAGCTTATAATTTAACAAAAGAATTTTACCAATACTTCTATTTGTTTCTATTGCCTGGCTTTTTCTGGGAGTTCTAAATCTGCTTCTCATCATTTCTATATTGCTTCAGCATAGATGATGGTCTTCTTCTGCTTTTTTTTCCACATCTGTCAAAAGAATACTCCAAACCAATGTACTTACAGGAGCATATGTGTTTCTTCACCCTTAAAGGTGAATGAAGGATAGAGTAACAATTGTTTATAGGCTTCAATTTTCTTCCTGTGTTTTCAGGTGTGTAATTTTTCAGCTAATTCAAGTAAGTTTTCTTTCCAAGATTATGTCTAAACAGGCAGAAAAATTATGGGGAAATTAAAGTTGCTATGGTATATTTAATCCATAACCAGAACTGGTTGGAAACAAACCTCCTAAACTATTATTTATTTCTACCAAGCTTAAAGTTTGACACTTTCCTGTTGTGTTTTTGTTGGTTTGTCGTTTTTTGAGTCTCCCAATAAAGTCAATCAAACAGTGAGAAAGATCACAAAAAATGGACAAAGGAAATTAGTAATAATCACACACAGATTTTTTTTTTCCTCTAAACAATACTTTATTGAGTGATAAGAGAAAACAAAAATCCTTGAATTTGCAAGAACTTTATTACAAGAGCCACCTTCTCCCTCATGGCACAGTCACACCTCAGGCACAGTCATGCTCACGAATTGCACACGCTGAGTCTTGCAGACCACTAGAAATAGAAGTGCCAGACTAGCAGGGAGGAATTCCTGTGCTCTACCAGCCATTTTGTACCGAGTTGTAGGGAAATGTTATATAATGTCAAGCTGACAATTAAAAATATTTTTCCCTTCTATTTCTCTTTTTTTTTCTCTATTTCTCTTTTATTTTCTATATAGCCTATTAAAGAAATTAGAAGTCATCAGCTGGATTTAATATCGACCTCCATTATTGGTATATAGGTTAAGTTCTTCTGTTACAATGTGTGGTCATGTTTCTGTAACTGAAGTCACAGATTGCTCTTAGTCAGAAAGATAATCAGCAAACTTTATGACTGGAATAGGATGTAAAAGTGGGATTGGAGCAACGAAGAAAGCAGAAACTCTCAGGGGAGGAATGCAAAAAACACACTACCAAGTTGATTCCTGGATCTAAATGGCCCTAGGGAAGGTGCCTCATCTGCAATCATCAATACTGAAATAGGCTTTCTGTAAAGGCACATTTCAGGTTCTGAGGGGAACTTACTCATTAGATGCTTTTGTAGTCAGAGAATCAACCAGAGAGAAGGAGTTTCACCTACAGTTACATCTCTGCTAGTAAATTAAACAGGTTCAGGAAACACCTCTTGGCATGGAAACTGAACTGTTGAATTGTCAGAACAATCATGTTTTGGACTGGACAAACTCACTCTATCCTGGTTCTGAAGCATGTTTTGGAAGCTGGCATAAGTTTGAGCATATTCCCAACAGGAATTCTACATGGGAATATGCTATTTTGGGAGCTGAGAGAGTCCAGAGGCACAAATCAAGATACTGGTAAGCCATTTCTTCTTTATACGAGAGAGCTGATCTATAAAATTTTAATTACATGTGCTAACATTCATATAGTTTACAGGGGTGGTTCTAAGTGATAAAAAAAAATGAGCAAAAGACCATTATCTCTTTTTAGTTCTAGTATTGATAAGATAAGGGGACATGACCTCTTGAAGTTATATCCTCAAGTAGTGGCCAAGTTTTACTCAAATGTAGGAGAAGTCCTGATATTTCACAAAGTCCGGCTAGCAGATGATTGTCATAGAAATACTGATAAAAGGATACTTTAAAGCCTATATTTGACCTTTTTTTCAGTTTTAAAGACTAGAATTTAAGTGAAGTATTCAGAATTACTTGTGCCATTTGTTACTCTGTGTCACAGCACTGACAGTCTCGATGACAAAATGGAAATCCAATGGTTATAAGATCCTGTTGTGAGTAAAATGGGACAGCGAAGTTAAGATTACTTCAATGAAGTTTATGGGCTATGTGACAACTGTCTGGTTACTGAAATGTAGGCTTCCTTACCTAACCTTAGGTTGTACATGAAGCCAAAACTACATTAGTAAAGATAGAAATCTAACATTCTTGTGCTCTCTAGATTGGTTTTTTTGCATAGTACCACAAAAGTTTTGGATGAACCATAAATGCAGGAAAAGTGGTTTTTTCTTAAAGGCTCTGGGACTTGGTAGTGAAGATTTCAAGACTGAGACAACCTGAACCTTTGTATCATAGAGTTTTTACTGGGGAACTTGTGGAGGTTTTTTCATGTTTTCATGCAGAGGAGTACTAGTATTTGTGTAAAAGCACCTATAAAAACACATTGTAAATTGTTTAAATTAATACGTAAAATAAATCCAACTTAATTTCCCAGAAAAGTGTACTTTGTGTAATCCTGTGAAGTAATATAAAGTGGATATAATGTGTTACCCTGTCAAAACAGTCTTGAAATTGTCTCATATGTGTCTATATAGAGTAACAGATGGAAGACTGTCGAGTCACCCTATTATAAACATAACAGTAGTGTGAAGCTCACACCTGCTATGTAACATCAGTTATTAGCTAATAACTAACATTTGGGGGAGCTGGAGTTGCCATCCGTGGTCAGGTGCTTTGTATTTCTTGTTATTCTGTTGGACAGCAGCTCCTCAACAGAATCCACAACAAGCACAAAAGCAGGGGCGCAGCTGTAGGTTCGTTGTCAGTTTTGAAGCAGCCATACAAGGCTACTGTTTTTAATTATTTTCACATTGTTCCTTAATTTGGTTGATCTCCTAGGGCCCTACTCACTGTAGAAATTTGGTTCCATCTGGGGACTGCTCTGGTGGATGGAGTTCAGCTCCCCCAGCTCAGGTAGTTTGGTTCCTGCCCCATTTCCTCCCACCGTATGAATGTGATTAAGGCAGTACCTCAGGCTTCAGTTCTCAGCTGTTTAAAATTGGAGGAGATTGGGCTGCCAACAAGAGGTTCCCTCCCTGAGTAACTGCCCTGCAGTTCTGCTGGGAAGAGGTGATGTGCTGGTGGTGAGTAGCCCTCCAATCCCAATGTTTGTACCTGCCAACTTTGCTGTAGAGGTTGAGATCATAAGTAGGGAAGGAGATCTCTGTTTTCTGCAACTGGGGTATCAAGGAGAGAACCTCAGCTGCCTTCAGATGAAGTGCCTCACATTGATGCTTGCAAGTACAATTTTAGTATCTAAATTTACTTCTCAGGAGTGAGGCTGGTGTTTGAAAGCTTAATCCTTACTGAAAAGTCAGTTAGACTTTAGGTCTGATGTGTCTAAACTGATTAAAAAGAACCAAACCAGTGTCCAAGAGCTTACTAGTCAGTGCTCGTTTAGCAGCATTTCTATGTAACAGCAACTGTGTGTATTCACATGTGTAATACTGGTAGCAGTAATGCTGTGTTTCCAACCAGCAAAATAAAGGACCGTTGACAAAATGTTAAACCTATATTTATTTCATACAGTTAGAAGTCCCCGGAGTTTGGATTTTCCTGAGAAGTATTTTTTAGCTCCCTGAAATACATTGTAGAGTTGATGTAAAAGCTTATTAATAGCCCTGTTTTGAGATGTGGTAGCTGAAGAACTTTTGTGAGATGGGTATTTTTACTATTAAATTAATTTACTGTTTTTGCTGTATTTGAAACTATGATATTAACAACAGGTGCCAGAGGAGCTTTATTTCTATCCTGAGTAGATTGGCTGTTCAGTACACAATAAACTGCTAAATGACGCAATTATAAAAGACTATATTTTCCTTGTTTGTTTTTTTGCATTATAATACATTATAATGAGTTCCTCAATGGCCTCTTGTGTGTTCAGGTATATCCAAGTAACACTTTTCCATCCTGTGTAAAGCATGCGATCATGTAAATTAAAAACAAATAAATTATAATAATGATTTTTAAAACCAAGATAGCAGACTTGGGTGATCTGTTACGAGGAAAGTAAAGACAGAAGCTTAACATGTAGTGGAAACTATTTTGTAATTCAATTTGACAGGTATTTGTAGGTGAATATATTAACCAATAAAGGAAGAGCAGTCTATAATTTAATGACTGATAAGTGCACCACCTTCGTGGACTAGACTAATAGGGCCTCACTCTGAAATCAAACAGAAAATTTAATTTTATTTCAGTTATTTTGTTTGTTTGAAGCTCTTTGTTTCTTTTGGGTCAAGTGCTTACCCAAAATCTGACCACAATGTCATGGTAAAAGCAATATTTTTCAGTTTTCTTTTTAGTTCTGTAACCTTCAGTGTAAATCAAGTAGCACTAGGGAAGCACAGAGGAGTAGAACAGGCCCAGGTTCAATGACTAAAGCTGAAATGCATTTTCCTGGGTTTTTAAAGCACACACCTGCAGTTGCTTACTAGGAATTATGCAGCAAGGGACTAAGCTTCATTTTTATTTGTATTTCTGTTTTTTAAAAATGAAGCACTTAATAACATCCATCTTCACCAAAACATGAAAGGGAACTAGCTGCTGCTAAAATCTTAGTACCACAGAAGAGAAGAAGAAAGAATTGGGAAGGATGAAGGGATGCACAGGAATTGAAGACAATAAGTAACATTATTCATTATATGTTATTTTGAATTATTTGTACTTAGAATAAGTAAACAGAATGGTTGTAATAAGTATGTTTTATACTGTTCTGTCCAAAATAAGTATACCATAGACTGAGGAAAATAAGAGACTTGAAAATCTGTATTTCATATGTACTTTACTTGGTTAGGGTCTAATGTGGGCTCACTGAAATAAGAAAGAATTTTGCCATAAATTTCAGTGTGGTTTCCACAGCTCCTGATGTGAAAGCAGAAAGAACTGTGAATATACTGCATTTTTAAGGTAGAAAACAAATAAACTGAAGTCTGCTAGCCAAAAATCTATTTGAAGATAGAGAACTGTTGACAAGTGCAAACATTAGACATAGCATCACGTGGCAGCTTATAATATAAATAGTGGTTTAAGCTTTACAACAGACTGCTTTCCTCTAACAGTTGGCTGGAAGGTATGTCTAGTAGTTAATGGGAACCTCTTAAAATAAAAAAAATGGTAGTTTACTCATATGATCTGAGTCTTTTTGTGCTTAATGGCACCCACCTGCATCGTGGCACCAAGGACAACACAGATGGTCCTGTGATTAGACTGAAATGAAAACTTCCATCAGCTGCAAAGAAGTCAGCCTTAAGTCCACACTATTGTTATTATCCTACCCTTTGGATTTGGATTCCAGCATTGTCTTGAACGTAAGGAATGAATATTATTGAAGGGTTTGGATTATGTGACCCTGAGGTTCTTTGCATGGATGTTATTTCTACTAATACAATAAGTAGATTAGCTGTAAAATTCTGATTACTTTTTTCCCCTTCTCTTGAACTGCACATTTTTCTAACGAGTCTTTTTGAGTACAACTTGGCAAAATATTTTTTTCCACAAAGCTCTACAATGGTCTTACCCATAGTGGGTATATTCTGTTCTTCAGCACTGGTATTGCTGACAGTTCCCTGCAGAGGGTGTGCTGCTCTGAGATGGGCTGTGATGAATTCTGCTACAAAGTTTATTGAATGATAGCAAACTTAATTCATTGCAATATTCTTGTAGCCTTATGGCAGCTCTCTGTCTTCCCACAGTGATTATTCCTTGGAAGGAGAAGTCTTAGGCTACTGGTCTTCTGTCAGAATGCTTCTGGCTTTTGCTGGCTATCACAAGGCCCTCAGTCTTTGCCAGTGAATGAGTCACAAAAAAGATAAGGCAGAACCTGATGTTCCTTGTCTTTTCATATAGACAGGAATGGTGTGACATTTTGTTTAAAAAACTGTCAGCAGCTGACACCACTTAGAACAAAAGTCCTGTCATCATTAACAGTACTGAGACAGAATTGGCTTTAGCAATATTGAGACAGGTCTATAAGAGATTCTTATTTTACACTGAATCCAAATTAAGGGCTAAGCTGAAAATGGACACTTCTTGTGCTTTGAAGCATTCAGTGTAGTGACCCACATTTTGTAGTGCTTATCCGCTTTCTTACAGATGCAGACTTGCTAACTCTTGAGGAATACTTTGTTTGCTTTTCAGATCAAGTGAAATTATTTGTATACAAAACCATGTCTCTTCTTGTCAATTTCTCCAGGAACAGATTTTCTATGTCCATATTTTCCATGGTTTTGTAACTTTTTAAGAGAAACATCTTCAAATAAGTAAGTGGCTTAAAAGCAATTGAAGTTTGCATTTTAATCATGGTTATTGCATTAGTTTGAACTCATACAAAATATTTGCCCTCTGTTGCAATTATAGCTGAGGTAGGTGGGTACAGTGAGTGTGTCCCTTTCTTGGGGAAATACAAACCCGCTATACTCCTGCAGGGAATGGCATTCTAGCATCTCCAAATAAATATTTGTGACAGCCAATTATTTCAACTGGCTTCAGATAATTCAGCTACAGCAATAAAGGGATTATACTAATTTTAAACGTGACTGGTTGAAATCAATTTGATTTCACATAGTTTTTAACAGTAATTCCATAAAGGTTGTTTTTCTCAATAATCTTTAATAGTGGCATTTATAGGTGCATATGTGGGCAAGGGAGAAATAAAATAGAGATTATAGTAAAACAACTACAGATCTGAAGTGGTTCTTAAAATCATTGTTACTGCAATGAGATCAAGAGGAGGCAAATAAAATATGTGAAATTTTGTGTAGGGTAAGGTATGAAGGTGCATTGAAGCTAGAGACTGAGGTTGACCACTTGTAATTGTATAGAGACAAAAACTAAAAAAAAAAAAAGAGGGAAAAATAGAAGAGGAACAAAACCTCCTTTCTTAGGATGAGAAGCCAGTGATGTTTATAGAAGTTTCTCTCACTCCCCTTAATATAGAACAAAAAAAATCTCAGGAATAATTTTTAATGCAGTTTGCAGTTTTCTTATGAAAAGGCTTTCGGGCTTTGCACAGCAGCTGTTCTATGCTTCCCCCCCCGCCGCATACTGCTTTTGGAAAAATACAAATAAATATGGATGTCATCTTAATTTCTTTTACACTTAAACCAGAACACAGATTCAGATTTCTGGTTTTTTTCCGTTTATGTAAATGCGTGCATATAGTAATGCTTTTTTAGACATCATGTTCTGAAGCACCTGCCTTTGAACATTTCTGGCCTTCGGTGAAGAGGGGCGAGAAAGCAATTTAGCCTCTGCAGTTTTACGCAGACATAGGTGTATTTTTAGGCTGTTCCACAATGAGTAACACACTCGCAGCCGTTCGCTGGGTGGGGACTGGAACCCGCGGGCTGGCGATGAATGGACGGAGACAAACGCTCGCAGGAATCACGGGCTGCGGTGCGTGTGCTGCTGCTGCTGCCCCCGGCGGCTCCGAGCCGCGCCGCTGGAGCCCCGGCTCCTCGGGAATGCTGGGAATGTTGAGTCAGGGACTGGCAACCCAGACAGCCGGGCTCGCAGCTGACTGAGGGAGACTCGCTGAGGGACGGAAAGACGAGGGACAGGGGCACACGAGCCTCCCCCGACTGCAGCAGGTTCCTTCTCTTCGCCCCCTCGCAGGTATTCCGCGGCTCCGGCTCTCCCTGCTGCCTCCTTCCTCCGCGCAAATGGGATGTCAGCTAAACGTGATGTTGTAAAATCCATGTGAGGACGAAAGGCAGATGCAATGATTTGAAAGGTGAGAAGCTTAAGCAAGAATATGGCTGGGATACATGACTGTAAATTTGTGATTAAAGAAATTGCTGTATATTGCTTTTTACAACTATCTGGTAGCTGAATCTGGAGATGAATTTGCAGAATAGGCTTTTTATATTGCTTTGAAAATACATTGTAATAAATGGGACCAAGTGCACATCTTATTCTGGCAACAGAGTGCCTCTCCCTACAGAATCGTCAACCAGAAACCTCTCTTGCAATTTCTATTAAAAGCAGCCATAAGACTCTCATTTTTTTTCTTTTGTAAAAATGTTGTTGTTGTTACAGTTTTCTAGAATAGAATTGATGAGCTTTGGAAATTCCTAGCTTTATACCTAAATAATGGATAATGTTTGGTGTTTTAAAAACCGTGTCAGGAAAAAGGTGAGAGATTTCTGTTCCCTTCTAGTGGCAAGCAAATGGAAACAGAAGCTAACAGGGTATTATTTTTCAGTTATATAATTAATGAATACTTACTGGGGTCCCTCATTTATGATACTGTGGTTTAATTTTTTTTTTAAGAAAAGATCATTTTAGGCTGGACGAGTGATGGATGTGATGCATCTGATAAAATCCACGCCTGTATTCACCAAGGATACATACATATTTTTCTGGGAGCACTGTAGTAGTAATTTGATGGAGAAGGATTTTTTTTTTTTTTTATTAGTATGTGATTGATTTCTAGGCGGCTACCTGCTAAGCCTTGTGATGGATGGATGGGAATCTACTCCCGTAGCGGCGAATTGCTCTTTCTCCGGTGATGGACACGCCGGCCGACCACTGGCGTTGGCAGATACAAGCTCGTTGCACACGAGCGCGGCCAATAAGTGCAGCCAAGGGGAGGGCAAATCCTACTTGTCAGGGTTAGTTTTCTGGTGGGCTTTCTAAATCAGTGGTTTCACTTAGCTATTTGTCCGTTCGGGATTTGTTTTTATTTCCATTCCGTGCCCTCAGCCTCACGTGCGTGTCCAGGGCGGCCGCCTCGAACTCGGCCCTTTCCCGGCGGCCGCGCCGGGCGCAGGCCCCGCTTCAGCTCCCCCTCCTCGGAGGGCGGGGAAGGGAGGGAGGTTCCCCTCCATCGAGTCGCTTCTCCCCTGGCACTTGCTTTCCCCGTGGCCAAGCCGAGGGTGGAGCAGATCCCCTGTGTCTGCCATGCCCTGAGGAGAGATGCTGGAGATGCACTGCCTCTCTCCCTCCCTCCCTTCCTTCCTTCCTTCCTCCCCCGGGAATCGCAGAGCTCCACAGCCTGGATCGGGGGCGCAGGGAGAGCCGTCCTGCGGCCCTTTCCCAGCCCCGGGGGCATCGGGGACTGTCCTCCCAGCCTTCCGTGCTCGGCAGTGAGGGCTCAGGAAGCCCGGCCGCCCTCCCGGCCCGGCTCCCCGCAGGCGGCTGTGTCAGCGAGGCGCGTCCCCGCGGGGACACCAAAGCCATCCCTCTGCCGGGGGGATTTCCCTGGGCTCTCCCCATGGAAAAGCGGGGGATGGCGAACGCTCCCCCAGCGCAGGTGAAGGAAAGACCAGCCATAAAACCCCAGCAGCAGCAAAGCAAGCGAAGCTCCCTCAGCCGCAATCCCCTCCCGGTCGCGTCTGCTCGAGCAGTGCATTCCCCGTTTGTTCCTTTGCCCGAATACGAGGAGGAAAAGGGCCCCCTTTTTTTTTTTGGGTCTGTTTCTGCACACGCAGAGTGTGTAATGGTAAATCCAGTTTCCTTAAGGGATATGTTTCTGTGGGAAAAGCTTTATTAGTTTCTTGATAGAAGAAACTTACAGTCCAAGCCTTGGCTTTGTGGGTGACTGTGTTAAGGGCTGTGTGTGAAAGTAACTCCACATCTCCTCAGTGCCTTAAAAGAAGCCTTTTCAGTACTGTTATTTGTGTTTGAAAGCTCTGTGTAAAATGGCTTTCAAAGGCATCAAGGTGAGTTAGCATTTTCACTTTTCCTAGAGGAATCTGGGAGGAAGGAGAGGCTTTCTGTCCAGTGAGTGAAGGGAACATAATCTCTTCTTCCAAAGGCTTATTGAGATAAGGGCAGTCCCTGGGGTTTATGGTTGTCCAGCTCGGGTTGAAACTACACATTTGAACTACAGAGAAACCCCGTGCTGTGTTTTATGAGCACACCCAGGGTGGGGTAGAACTGAGACATTTCTTGTTTAGTGTTTGGGGGCCTTATTATACGCATTATCCTGCCTCTTGTGGTTTGGCAGCGTTTGGCTGAGACTCATCTTGCCACCTCTTATCCTATGGGTGGTTCTTCAACTCCTCTTATCTCCTGATAGTTCAATTCTAGGGATGGTAGTGTGAGATCCATTGTCCGTGCTGGTCCCTCCTGCTTCTCCTTACCTGCTCTGAAGGCTGTAGAAAGGTGTGGGCCATATTCTCAGAAGCCAAATACCAATAGAACACATTCAACCATTTCAGAATGTCAAATACATGTGATACTTAGCGAATTATCTGTTCAGCGTGTGTGTTTTTGTAAAAGCATGCTCAAAGAGATATTTTTTCTTTTGCTTTAGAAAGATGATTCTTACTGACCTTTGAAGGATGACTAAGAAAAAAGAGTGGGTTGTTCACCCCTCAAAGACGGCGAGGCAACCAGCCTGTGTATCACTTCCAAAGACAACATATGTTCTCCCACCTGTATCTCTTAGGGTGTTTATTATATTTTTATCCACTATGATGCATTTGTTATCATCTGTTTAATTTAGTTTTTAATGCCTGGGATATGTATATATGGAGAATCTTAGTAGATCCACCTAGGAAATATTACTGTGATACTGACTTCTAAAAAAAATTTTGCAATGTGACCCCTCTTGTTTGGTTTAGGATTGTGTTAAAATATTTTTGTGATTTAAGTCTTAGATTTTTGAATGATCTAATATGTACTTAGCAATGATGAGCTTGCCTCAATTTATTTATACTTTGCAACACTAACACTAGCTTATATTTTCTGCTAAGTCCTGGTAAAAGGTTAAGAGCTATTTGAAAGTAAAATGACTTTATAATTTCTTTTTAAGGGTCATAGTTGGTCAAGGGAGACTTCAGAAACTAAATTGTGAAAATGAACTGTGTAGTGCTGCTTCTTCTGAGTGATACTTTCACATTAAGAAAATACAAGGGCATGTCAGTAGAAACATCAGTTAAATCTTTTTCTGGAGCATTTTGTTTTTAATTAGTCACACTTTTTTAAAGATGTAAAGTATTTTGTAAAAAGAAACCATCTTTTACAATCTTTGCAAAATCGAATGAGATGGATTTGTTGGTTTGTTATTGCTTGTATGCAAGATATTAAAAAAACCCCCCACCTGTTTCCTTGGAAAACATCAGTCGACTACTTGTGGAGGTCCAAGGAAATTTATAAGCATGGATATCCAATATTTGTATAAGAAAATGTAGGTGTCTGATGAATTAGCATTGTGGAATTTAAATTTTGTTGTTGCTTTCTTGGCTTTTGCTCTCAGGGAGTTTTATGATTTATTTAATGATAGTAGCTTTTGGATTGCCAGCTTTGGAGTATCTTAAAGAGCCAAGTTTTGTTTTGGAGTAATGGCAACAATTAGGAACAGCAGCCATATCTCCTTTCAGAGGTAGCTTGTCACGTGCTGAGCTCTGCCAAAGGAGAGAGGAGGAGCAAAGATGTTTTAGCACTTCTCTGGATAAGGCTCCGTTACTGTTACACCATTTCTGTTCACGGAAACCTGGAATTCCTTCCTGATATTAGAAATGTAGGCTTTGCAATGGACAGGTTACATGGTGGTAGAGTTGTATGTTGCTATAATCCCTTTACTTTAGAATGAGAAAGAGAGATGTGTAGCATTGAATTTCTGTGCTTTTAAGAAAGCAGAAGGAATATGTCTAAGAACTTGAGGTGTATGTCAGAGTTTCAAGTTGTGATTGGATGTGTGGGAGTCGTTGACATTTTGGATGTTTAGCAAAGCCAGATCTTTTTTATGAAATTTTAAGGTAAGGTTTTGAAAGGGGATACTTGCTTTCTAGATTATGTTAGAAAGTCATTCTAAGACAGTCTTGCAGACTGGCATTCACTGGAAATGTTTCAGACTAGTTACCATGTGGCTTCCTAAATGACCAATGACCATTTCTATTTGATTAAAACACCCACTTTCAGCAAATACTGGTTTTTTTTTTTTTTTTTTTTTTTAATGCTTCCCACTGTTTGTGCTGCTTGTTATCCTATTCCTCTAACAGAAGTCGCAGTGCAGATGTAGAATCTAGTGGCTAAATGCTACAGAAATTGAAAACAGAGATTTTCAAAGTGATTTAACTCTAAAGTCTATCTCATTGTGTGAGAAATGTCATGGGACATTGAATGGAGTAAAAGGATTGATGAAAGTCATGTATATATAAATGCATATTGTATAGGTATGTGTGAAAATGATATGCTGTAGTTTCTGGGACTACTGTGGAGCTGGGGTGGGAAGTCACTGGAGAAAGCACTGTCTATAATGATTGCTCAGTTGGCTATAATGTGCAATTTATTTTGAAGGAAGTGAAAGAACTGTAACAAAAGTCTCTGCCGTTTCTGAATTTAGTCCAAAAGTGCATTTTGCACAGAACATTGGTAGTGTGTGGGGCAGTTTCCTTCCAAGTGAATAGTTCAGATCACTTAGAATGCTGGCTGATGGCACATAATCTTCTCCATACATGGGGAGGTTTGCAGAACACATCTTGATCGCTTCATTCCAGCTCCTCGTGGAGGTTTATTATATCTGTACTTGTGGTTACACTATTTGGTATGTGTTTGGGCTCTTTCATTGCAAGACTTGGAGGCCATAGTACTTGAATTTTTAGGAACAGATTTTTCTTTGTCAAATATGAGTTGAGTCCTGTTGGAAATTTTGCTGATGCTCCTTCAGTTTTCAGTGTTATCTAAACACTTCTCATGGTCAGTAAAATTAATTTACTGGTAATCTGCTAAGGTATATATTTAATTATCTCTTGGCATATGCAGTGTCTGAATTATTTAATTACTTTATAGAACAGCACAGGCCTGTGATTTCTGTGATGGTGAGGATTTTGACTTAAACAGTTTTCTGTAGTGCATTCTTTTCCTCAAAATATATTGCTGAAATACAGTTCTTACCACTTATGTTCTTTGAACAATTCAGATAAGTGGACAAATTCGACCTGGTATACAAAGCGCAGTTCTTTTTTGTCGACCCATGTCCAATAATAGTGGAAGAAATGGGTACTCTCAGGGGCTTCTCTGGAAGACAGTTTGCTGTGTAAAGCAGGTTTATTTTTATGGCTGCATATTGGCAGTCATGATGTACCTCGGCTTTCATTTATAGACCTCATTTGAAATCTGCTCAAACCATTTGTTTTTCCTTAAGGAAACAGTTACAATAACATCTGTCATTGACATCAAATGTGAAGTCAGATGCCTGTGAGGACTTATAAATTGCACTTGTGAACTGATGTGGTTGTGCTTAGCTGAGTGTGAGCCCGAAGGGGGCAGATTGGGCTGTGCTGTGAAATTAAGAGCCAGCCACCAAGTGCTTGGGAAACTCTTCAACTCTTTTGGTGAATAAATAAATAAATAAATAAATAGGCAGTTCCTGAAGTGCAATGTCTTCTAATGGTTCCAGGATGCTGATTCTATGATGAATTAAAAGCTAATCTGCTAAATCACTTGCATCACTTACAGAGCCTCTAAGTTCCTTGAACAACTTTGATCTGATGTGGTTGAAGCACAGCCAGTTTTTCTTTGGCATGGTACTGAAACGTGCATACTCTTGTATCTGGGCAAAGAGAACAGAGGAGAGATGTTCTACAGGTTTTTGGATTGTGATGGCTTCAAAGCATGCTGAATACACAAATATGCTTCTTGTTTTGCAGTTTGAGTAGGCACATTACAATTCTAGAATCAAATAAATGTAAGATGCAGAGTGGATATTTAGGCTTTCTAAATATCCCAATATTTAAGTATTCTAAGAAACTGCTGGGGGCTACACAGGCACTCTTAATAGCCGATCCTATGACTACTTTGTTGCGCTTTTTTAAAATGAGAATGGAAGCTTTGTAGCAAAAAAGAAATATATAACTTGCAAATGTATAACCCTGCGTTTAATAACATTTATGAGAGTAGCCTTAGTGAATTCAATTGAAAATACTCCATTGTGTCAGAGTATCTCTGTTGGTTTCTAAAACATTAAGAGTTATAAATTCATTTTAAAATTAAAAATATGAGATTAATGTAAATGAAAGAGTATTCTTAAGCATACTTAATGTGAAAATACACAGATGTCCAGGTCTAACTACAAACTCAGTCAATTTCCTTTTACATTATTTTTGGTTCTTTGGTTATCTTATGAAAATGAATGTAGTCTTTAATATGCATTATATATATACATATATTTATATGTTACCAGCTGGACAGCCTTATGTTTCAAAGAACTGCTACAAATCCTGACAGTATAGATGAATGATAGAACAAGTCTGGTCTTTCAGTCTTTCCTAGAAATCTTTTAGATTTTCTTAACTCATGCTCATTTTTAAGCTCTACCTTCTCAAAGGTAATTCAGTCTATAACTGTGTCCCTGTAAATTATTTAGTCATTCAAGTCAGGTAAATGTTGACAAAAGCAAACCATAACTGTGCTAATAATTAAGCGTAACTTTCAAGAAGACAGAATGTTGTATACTTTACATTTTAATATTTTTCCCCAAAAGAGACTATTTTAGTAAAAATTTGAGACATGATTGTTGTTGTTCTTTAATAGTCATTAAATGAAAAGTACTGTTTGCCTGGTTTACCATGTGCCTTAGAATAATCCTCCACAAAATACTGGGGTTTGTAAATGCAGGCTTGCATTGATAAATGAGAATTCTTACTGAGAAGGAAATAAAAGGCAAGTGATTAACAATTGCAGGATGGAAGGTATGATGAATACAGACTAGGATACAGAATTTAGCACATGAGACACCTGCAAGGACTGAAATGTTAGGAAATATTTATCCAGAAAACCAAAAGCTTGCCAGGTCTTTAGAAATATTTGTGTATCCTGAGAGGGTCGTTATGGTGTAGGGAAGTTGAGAACTAAAAAAACTGAAGAGGTACAAGCAGTGTTTTGGAATTTATGTGTTTCTATCCCTTGTTGCTTGTGATTCACACCATCTGCCCTCCCACCCACCAATAAAAAAATAGGATCCCAACGTTAAGAGTTGCAGAGAGCAGATGGGCAGCAAAACAATGACACAGTGAGTGTGGGACTGGGGACTTGAGGCAGATAAAGCTGAGGTGTTGTTTTACCCTGCACCTCTGAAACCCTTCTCACCACTGTTGGCGCTTGTGCTTAATACTTGAAACAAAGGGTAACGCTGAACATCCCTCCTTCTGTGGAGTGACTGTTAAATCAGAAGGGACTGGAGAGTGAGAAATGCTCAGCACTGGAGGGTAACTTGTACAGACTGTACGTGGTTGTGTTTGCCCAGATTTGGCAGATAGGCTGCCCTATGGCTTTTTATAAAGATACAGTGTGTTCTCTGGCATAACAATTAAAATTAGATGTGATGATTCTGCCATTGCTTGGCTATAGAAGCTTTTTTTTTTTTTTAATGTTCCATTTTCAGGTCTTTAATACTTTACACAACATCAGAAAAATAAAATGAAATTAATTTGAAATTTCTCACCTCACTTAATCATCTCAGAAACCCCAGGAAGACTTGTCACATGCAGGACTGCAGGAAAGAATTCTTTAAATGGAAGTGCTAGAGATAAAATGTTAAGAATTGGAGTTTGAGCAACAAAGAGACCTAACCGAAAAGTTAGAAAATAATGGAGGTGTCAGTTGATGGAGTTTAAATATTGCTTATGTCATTTAAAGCCTATTTCTAACTATTAAGATGTTTTAAAACAATCACAATGTCTCGAACATTGTAATAAAGTAAAATCCATTGAAAGAAATGTGCCTTTCTTGAGCACTAGGCTTGTTTTAAACCCATGAAACTTCGATGAAAGAGTTAAAAAGGTATTGTTGACTCTTCACTTATGTACATTTGAGAGTAATATAATTGACAATCCTGATAATGGTGTCAGAACTGCTTGCTTTTCAAGATTTTTAATACGACATTTTGAGCAAATATTTCAATGGGTGGAGTTTTCTGGTTGCATGACAAGTATTAATTGCTGTCACTGCACCTGACAGCATTAGAACGCCTGACAACTTTATTTTCCCTTTGTCGTTAGATGCATCTTGAGCAGCCACTCCTACTTTTGCCTTTATATTTTCTTCTGTGTGAAAGAGAAATGAAAGGCAGGCAGGCCTGGTGAACTGTTCCTATGGGGTGATAAATGCCAATTCTTCCATTTAGCATTGATAGGAGTTCAGGGACACGACCAGCTCACAAGATTAAAGCAGACTTTGGAATTAACTTTATTTACTACATATGTGCAATTTTTACAACAAGCTACAAGAGAGGGGATAAGGTGTGTCTGTTAACTAGTAAAAACAAATGTATTGTGCAGACTGTAGTAAAACTTAAATTTGCATAAGAAATGCAGATTCAGGACACTGTAAGGAACCTGAATGAAAATGTTGCTTTTGAAGTTGTCATGTATGCTTTGTTTTTCAAACTTGCAAGGAATAGTAGAGTAGCAGGAGGAAATGGATTATTTTCTTTTTAGGATTGGAAAAAGGAGGGGGAGAAGAAGTGATTTGGTCAGCCTGGTAAGTAGGAAAAGGGAGTACTTTGTCCTTTTAATAAAAACAATGCTGGTCTTGTACTAACCCCAGATGAAGAGCATTGTGTTTGTTATTTTATTTTACTTTATTAAAAGAAGACATGTCAGGCTGCTCAGGTTAATGAAGAAAGGAAGGATACTCTACAACAGGTTTGGCTTCTCTGTATCTAGTTTGTATCAGCTTACTGCCTTTTTTTCTTTTACATCAGCCTAGATAATAAAAAAACATATGAAGAAAAGAATATTCTCTGCTGTGAGGCTGTGTTGTGCCACTATGAAAGCAGTAGAAAATCTAGGTAAACCAAAAGAAAGTGCTAGAAGTATTTCTGTCTCATGGTCACTACTTTTAATACACACGTACTCCTGGCCTTCTGTGTAAGGGGATGTTTTTGTTGTGAGTACTTAAAAGATGTTATCAAAATAAAGAAATCATTATTGTTTGCCAGGACATGTGTTTGTGGAACACATCTTTTTCTGTGAATCTCCTTCCTTCAGTGGTGCCTCAAAGTGCAGTCCTGCTGAAGAAAATAGCATTATGTTCTACATCACTTCTTCTTTTCTATTTTGCGTCTTTTGGTTTATATGGGGGGAGCTGTATAGTGCTAAACAGTTTTAGACAGTTTGGATTTAGATTGATAATTTCTGCACTTAACTGTCACCATATACTGTTTGGGGAGGTTAACTCTAAGGAAGGGGTATTCTTAAAGCCTTGGGTACTTTTACAGACATTTGAGCTCTTGGCTCAGTGTTAATATTGGCAAGTAGTTGTGCAAAGCTATTAAGTATTTGGCTAATACCCAGACTTCCTGCTGACTAGGTGATTCAGGCCACAGGAGGGGACACTAAAAGCCTAAATCATCCCTCAGCATGGAAGAGTGTGTAACCAGTGAAAATCAGAACTTACGGGGTATTGCGTACACAGTATTTCAAGGAAACTCTGTAATTATGTAAAATGTAGAAGTAAGGATTTGGAAACTAAATTGATTGAGATCTTCTATTAGCATCATATTAGAATCCTGTGCTCCCAAGTTTGTATAAAAATAGGAAGCTAAAAGACAAAATGCATTGTCAGACTTCAGTGATGGTGGGTGATATGAACCCATGATGTTGCTGTCTGCGGAGTGCAGGTGATCAGATGGGGCAGGAATGTGGAAAATAAGGCAAGGTGAAGGTTGGAACAGGCACCAGGTGGGACTTTGGCATGAAACAGACTGTATTAGATTTGCTCGGGTTTTCAAGGCTGATGAGAGCATGAGGCAAAGTGTCCAGCGCCTGCCCTCCTGCCCCCAGCCAAGAATGTGTGCTTAATTTTCTGGATCCTAAAAGGATCCATATAAAATACAGCTTTGTTTGCAATGCAGAATATTAAACTCATTATTATAATAGTTAATTTTACATGATGTGCATAAAAAGGGATTTCTTTAAAAAAATACTGAGCCAAGTGAGTGATCATCTGGGTTTTTTTTCCTAGTACTAAGCTGATTTGGATTGTAAAACTCAACTGCTCTAGGAAAATGTATGAATCTGCAGTCTGTCCATACCAGACTGAATGAATCTGGGTGACTTTTTTTCCTCAGAGAAGGTTTTAGGGGGATACGACCTTTGTGAGTTCGTTTGTCGTGGCTATTGCAACACTTCCAGCTTGGGTTAAAAAGTTATTACTTGAGAGTATTAATATTCCTTACCTCTGTCCAATTAAAAGAGCAATATAAAATAAATTTATCTTTCAAAATAGTCATCTATTCATCCAAAATTCATCTAGTCATCCTGTTCACTCTAAGTTCAACAAGAATGGCTCTGTCAGCTGGTTCTGTGGGAAGATGGGATCTCTCCTTTCTTTTTCTCCAGGCAGTAGATGATGACCTGTGTGGCAGTTGCTGAGGTCCTGAGGCTGATATTGCTTCTTCATGTCTCCAATTCTTGATGTGTTGAGACACACAGTAAATCTTCCTGAAGCTAGGAAGGCTCCGTGTATAAGCAATAAAGAGCAGAAAATGATGTAGGTGCTTTTCTCTCCTCCTTCATAAAGCAATGGTGTCTGGCTTCTGCCGTGTCTGAGACATTTCAAAGCCATGAAGGGAGGCTCCAGTTTTATCCTTAAGAAGTACACATGTTGAAAAACCATATTTCCATGTGCTTGCCTTTTCCTGAGGTGTTTGCAGGAAAGCCAGTCTGTGTAATTCAGGCTGTAGAAGGTAACAAACTACAAATGAAAATGGAGGAAACCCTAAGAATTTTTTTTAAGTCAGGATTTTCAGCTTTTGGTATGTCAGCTGTCTGTAGTAGCCCATTAAAGTAAGAAAATCAAGCATATCATCAGTGTGTTTGCATTTACTACATAGAGGTCTCTGTTTTGATTAGAGTATTTCTAGGGGGGAAAATAAAAAATTGAAAATGCTGTGGAGGTAATAATGCTTCTTTGGTTGGTGGTGTTTTGCTTCTCTTCCTGTTGCTTTCAGAGTTTTTACAAGCTTATGGAAGTTATAATGTTCAATCAGCATTTGAACATTATTAAAGAAGTTCAGTGAGAAGTTAGCCTCCCTTTGGATAAGGAATGAGGATCCTTTTCTTCGTTAGAGCTCAATGATGAGCACTGGAGTGCTAAGCAAGATAAAAGTGTTCTCTGATTTGAGATAAGAACTTCCAAAACTTCACACAAGTTGAGAAAAGAAAGACCACTACTAATAAGCTCTAAAAGGCAGAACAAGTACCTAAAAATACATATTAGAGACATAAACAGAAGACTAAGTAGGTTATTAAGTAACTCCAAGCAAGAAGCATAAATTACTTATTTATCAGACTGTGGCAATGAAAAGGAAAAACAGTATGGATGGGCTATAAGATGCAATATTCTGTACCTCTGCTTCTGAGGATCAACAAATTTATACCAAACCCCACCACCTGGCTGTGTATCTAAAAATATTTTATTGTGTGCAGTTGAAATTGACACTGGCAGTTTCTGCTAGTAGTGTTGTGTTTTCACTAGGCCAGAGTGTTGAGGTTTTTGTGGGGCTTTTGTTTGTTTTGTTTTGTCTCTTTTTATTGAGTGAGTGGGAGGGTGGGGTGAATTCTATCAATTTAGAAGAGTAGTTGCTGCTTTTGCTCAGGATCTGCCTGGAGCCTGTGGAAGGAAAATGATCTTCAGCTCTGGTCTCATGGGAGATTTGTCTTTGAAGGAGCTACGGAAATAGGCAATGAGAAAGATACGAGGGTGGATTTCTCAGAGGGCTTGATGAGTTTTTTGGCCAGAGGATGGCTGGCACTTGAGAATTAGGATAAGAAGTTGCGTTGACCCAGTCACCATGATGAGAAGTCTTTTGTTGAATTGGTCAATGTGTTGAAGTCGAGATGGCAGAAAAGCTGCATGAGTTCTTGATGGAACAAGCTGTGGGCCATCTCTTGAGTGCTCCGTGACAGCTGAAAAGAGGGACAGATTTGGACAGTGATGTTAAAGTGCCAAAAGTTGAAAATGTAAATCAACAAGATCTGGTTTCTTTGTCTGTGTGCCTTGGGGATGAATTCTCGAGGCTTTGAGAGGGTTGTTCTTAAAGTCAACAATAAATATTTTTTTTAATACAAATTTCACATTGTCAGTCATTTGTCCATTAATATACCCGCTAAGGTATGTTTTTGGGCCCCTGTTGTTCATTGCAACTTAGTTTAACAAGATTTAACTCAAAGTTTTCTAGCAAGGAAGAAATTAGGAGTTTTATTTTGATTGAAATTAGTTTTAAAATGGCTTTTTAACTCATCATCCTAAATATAAAATGTATAGTAGATTTTATTTTTGAACTTACTGCTCTGGGAAGTTGTATTTTTCTGGTACATGGTGCTTACTTGTAGGTTTATTTTCCAAGATGAAAGTTTAATTTTATAATTTTTTTTTTCCTCAGGTCTGTTTTTGGAAGAAAACCAGATTTTGCCTACTGGAAGAATGCAGTGAAACTGCCAATATTTCTAGCCGGAATTATAAATTTAATATTCAACTTTAGTGTTACTAGTTTCTTACTTAATAGTACCTCAAAGTAGAAGAAAAATGTACGGAAGTGCAAGAACAATCAGCAACTTGGAAGGAAGCCCCTCCAGGTCCCCCCGCCTGCCAAGGTCCCCTCGCCTGGGTCACAGGCGAACCAGCAGCGGGGGAGGAGGGACAGGGAAGACCTTATCCATGGAGAACATCCAGTCCCTTAACGCAGCCTATGCAACGTCTGGACCAATGTACCTGAGTGACCACGAGGGTGTAGCTTCTACTACTTTCCCAAAGGGCACCATGACTCTTGGAAGGGCTACAAATCGAGCTGTGTATGGTGGCCGAGTCACAGCCATGGGGAGCAGCCCCAATATTGCTTCTGCTGGACTGTCACACACTGATGTCCTTTCTTACACTGACCAGCACGGAGGGCTGACCACATCCTCACACCACCACCACCACCAGGTTCCTTCCATGCTGAGACAGGTTAGAGATAGCACCATGTTAGACCTGCAGGCTCAGCTTAAGGATCTACAGAGGGAGAACGACCTTCTCAGAAAAGAACTAGACATTAAGGACAGCAAGCTGGGGTCCTCTATGAACAGCATCAAAACTTTCTGGAGTCCTGAGCTAAAGAAGGAGAGAGTATTGAGGAAAGAAGAAGCAGCCAGAATGTCAGTTCTTAAAGAGCAAATGAGAGTTTCCCATGAAGAAAATCAGGTAAGTGATTATGAAAGTTTCTTTGTGTTGTTTTACAAACAAGCAGGTGATGTTTTGCTTTTAGTTCTGTATCCAATGCTGGCACAAGTTTGACGTTTCCCACAAGAGTTGTCTGTCTTGATAGATCTGCTTCTGGCTGCTAAACTGAAAGGGAGGCACACTAATAAGAATCCAAATGCAGGTTATAATTTCCTTCATGCAGCATCCCTTCACATTTTAGATGGAGAAAATAATTTTGTTGTCTCCCTTTCTCTTATTTTTGAAACTTTCTCTAGCGCTTTTTTTGCAACAACTGTCTAAATATACTTGGCAACATTTTCTGAAGAGGTAAACGAGCCACCCTTGAAAAAGTCTAAATAAACACCCAGAGGCATATTTTGTTTAAGCTGTACAGGGATTTAACAGTTTTAAAGTTAAAAGAAGATAAATCCTCATATTCAGCTTTCTGTACTTCTGCATTACAGAATGAAGTGAAAGTTTTCAGTAACATTTCGTAGACCTGTGTTGTGGAAAACAAGTATCTTGTAAATATGTATTTCAAATACTTCTATTCACAATTTAACATTATTTTTCTGAAGTTTTAAAAATATTCATGTATTTTAATCTGGTTGGATAAATCTGTAAAGTCAATCTTTGTGACTTTGCTATATCAGATATATACAGCTATATATAGAAAGCTATATGAAACAGCAGCACAGAATAGATCAAAAAAATTTCTCCTTCCTTTCTCCACACGCTTTTTGGCTTCTGGTCTTATTTTAAAGCTGCTCGTTTTTAGACCATCTGTTAACTTTCCCCAGACAAAAACACAGTCCTGTGTTTCTCTCACTTCCAGATTCCAAATCTAAACTTCTTTGCTGGCAGGCAGCAACAACTGAGATTTTTAATTTACTTCCAAGTTTGTGATCAAATTAGTGCTTCTCAGCAAACTTTCCACCTTTTAGGCATGTCATGAACCTAAATATCTACAGAGCTAGCAAGTCTGTTACCAGTTACTTCAGTGGGAATCTGACTGGGTTGTCATCAAAAATTCAGTACAATGAATTAATAAATTACTTGCTTGTATAACTTTTGTATCCAGACTGACAGTAGTAGTTGCTGGTTATTTATTTGTAGCAGGTGCACTAGGATGCTGCTAGAACTGATATTATCAAAAAGATGCATGGTGGAGGTTCTGTTTTTCAAAAACTTTGTTAGTTAGATATTTTAATGGTGTATTTAGCGTCACTTTAGTAGGAGGAATGTATTTAGCGTCACTTTAGTAGGAGGAATATTCTAATATACTCATGTATTTCTTATGGAAATGTCACATTAATATCTTATACTGACATTTGGAATCTGAACCTGGTATTTAGAGACTTTGTCACATACCAATGAGGCTATGTTTTTTTTTTTTCCCCCTAAAAGCTAGTTTTCCTTATCTTGAGGGGAAAGTAAACTAGTAACTCAGTTTTGAGTTCATTTTTTGACAAATGGTCTTATTTTCTTATAACAGAAAACCCGATAAAAAGAATGTATTCTGCCTTTTGTGTATATTTAACATGAATCTTTACTCTATAATACAGTAACATGAAGATTGAGTAGCTCAGTGTTCCAAACATTCACAGAATAAGCCAGATATAGAGTGCTATCCCCACAGAGTACTCCTTATGATCCAGCTGCTGTCTTGTGCTTGATAACTCAGAGGACTTCAAATTCAGCCTCCTTTGGGCCTATTTAAAATGCCAGTGTCCACAGGCTTTTACAGCCTGACACCTGTGAAGAAGCACTGCTTTTCATTTGCTTTTGCACTGGACTTTGGCTGCTTTTGCTAGGATTTCCTGTTTCCTGTACTGAAAGAAGCAATAAATAATTGATATCTGGTACCAGTCTCAGTACCACTTAGGACTCTACAGTGCCATCATCACATCCCTCCCTCAGCTGTTTTCCAGGCAGAAGAATCTTACCATGTGTGATAATTCCTTGTGAAAGAGCGACATGATGTTCTTCAGACCTATTACATGTTTGGGGTTGGGTTTTTTTTTCGAGGTGAGGAGACCAAAACAGCTTGTTTTTGAAAAGGTGTGAAATGAGCTTTGTGTTGATGTTACAGTGTTTGCCCTTTTATTCTGTATGTCTCTCAGAGGAATTCCCAACTATTAGTTTCTTTCCTGCACTGAATGCTTTTTTTTTTTGCTGCTACTGAGTACTGTGTTAATATCTTAATGGAAATATTTATCATAGCTGAGAGAACTCTAACCACAGATTCTAACCAGTTTACATCCCAGCTTGCTGTGCTTAAAGGTGGAGTTGTTTTCACTTGTGTGCCACTTTTATCGCCCTGAATTTCATCTGCCAGCCTTTGACTATTTGCTTAGTCTTATAAAATTCTTCTTTGCATTTGGTTTTTGTCTTTACTGCCCTGAATAACCAAATACCATGAAGAAAATTAGTCATCTTACTGATCACCCTGTTCTCTGGGTTACTCAGGAAGTGTCAGTCAGCACAAAGCTCAGCCACAGGTTCCAGCAAAACTCCAAAGGGACTTTGTGTTGGTCTTAGAGTCAACCATGTGTTTCTGCTATTTCCTCTCTTGTAATCAAGTATTTATGTATAAAAGCACCCATCCTCTTATCTAATTGCTTCTTACTTTTCTTGTAAGCATTTGGAGAGGAGCCTTTCTGAAGGAATGGCTTTGGAGCCCAAGCTGGCTGTGTCAGCTTGTTTGTCACTCTTACTTATCCAGAGGGCTATTGATTCTTTCAAGCAACTAATTTAAATTAGAGTTATCAAAAAGCTGTAATTTTAAAGAACAAAAAAAGTGATGTGCTCTATCACATCTATACTAAAAGCGGTCAATCTATCCTTGTGTGTCTGAGGTTTATTGGCTTATAAAACTTTCTTGAAAACTGAGTTGTTTCACTATGAAACACTAAAAACTGTTTTCACATTGGCTGTCCCTGATGAAAATGATCCTGACTGGATTCTTGAGTTTCCTAGCAAACTTTGGGAACTCCCAGGAGACTAGAGAAGGGCAAATCTACCTGCCTAGCAAAAAAAAAAAGTGACATGAGAGAATGAGTGAAGTATGTTAGATATTTTTGTTGTGGTTTCTGAGAAAATATTGCAAAACCAAAAGAAAGTTATTTGTTAATGGTATTTTTTCAGCTGTTAGCTATTTCTAAATATAGGAGGAAAAATTAAAAAATGCACTAACACCCAATATGGATTTGTCAGAAATAAAATGAAAGAGGTCTGGTTTTCTTGGATGACTGGAAAACACCTTATGCATAAAGGAAAAACAGTAACCTATCGATGTTGGGAGAACTGTTGTCTCAAAAGATTTCTCTCGTATTTCAAAAGATTTCTCTCGTATCTCAAAAGGAAGCATATGAGAGGAAATTGCTACTATATGGAGAACTACCTGATTGGAAGCCTACATCAAAATGTAATTAGCAGTGATTCATGGTGAAATTGGAAAGATTTCCGGTAGGGATCTGTCACATGCTTGAGGCTTTCATCAGTGTCCTGAAGGATGGATATGTGTTATGCATCCAGATAATGTCAAGCTTGGGAAGGCTTAAAAACATCCTGGAAAATAGTATAATAAAAATAAATTTGCCAAATAGATGAAATAGTAAGATCTGTTTCAACAGGAAAATTAATAAAATTAAAACATTCAGAAGTGCAGGAGACCCATGAGGAAGTTTATGGACAGTAACTTGGACATTCCTGATTTTCTTTTGGAAGTTACTTTATTTCTGAAAGTGTATGCTTTCAGCACCTGTTCTTTGATGCTACAGCCCACTTTTAGTTGTCTTGTCATTTTGTTCTTCATATTCTTTGTGATATTTTCTCACAGCTTAACTGGAATTATTTTATATATGGGTTGGTATACATGGGGGCAGGAAGTACTCTACGTGTTTTTAACTATTTAAAGTGGTTCTTCATCTTGGAGTCATCCATTTGCGGCGTCCCAAACAGATTTTGCTTTTTTTCCCCTTAGGTAGATAATTATTCCCTCTAATCTGGCTTGAATAGAAGATTCTAATTATGTGTGGTGTACAGAAGAGTTAGTGTAGAAGGTTTCAGTGGAGAGCAGAAGGCCATGAGGTGGGAAGTGCTGGGAAGACACAGGACGTTATTCAACAGTATTCTTTTCCAGGATTGTTGCCTGTCTGTTAAAAGAAGAGGGAAACTAATTTTTGATTTGGATTAGCTGTTTCTAATACAATACGTTGATGTTTATCAGTTGATATGCTGCTTTTATGATATTGCAAAAACTGAATCACTGCCTATTTTAATGCACATTAAACCCTGGTGCACAAAATAAAGCCCCTTTTACCTACTTAAAAATGTCATCATTTAATACTACATAATTAATACAAAATGGACACTGTGTGCAATGAACAGTGGCTCTTTTTCAGTAATGATGTGGTTATACGTTGTTGGAAATAAATGGGTGAGCATGATCTTTTTTTTCTCTTACAGAAAACCATGTAATTTTAATTGACTTAATGTGTTCTTTAAAAACTTGTTACAGATTTCGATCTTTTGAAGTTTAGTTCCTGTCCTGATACTGCAGGAATTTACTTATTATTAATGAGATGAGGAGAGGATAAAAAGGATAGTGAGCAGTTCCTCTGAGGCTTATAGTTTTGAATACAAAATTTTCTTGAAATATAATTATAATTTCTCAGAATAACTTTTGTCTATCTGTAGCAATATGAATAACTCGGATGCTGCAATTAACAGAATAGAGCTGATAAAATAATCAGTAGAGAAGGGAATGTGTATTCATGAATTCAGAACTGAAAGTAGCTACTCAGTGTTATTTCAGGTGCTCTTAATTTTCACTTTGATTCATGACAAGTATCTAAATACAGCAATAAAAGAAAATATACTAACAAATATTCTGAAATGGTGTTTCCCTTATTACTAATTAAACTATGTTCCTAATAAAATTTTGATTATGCTAAGGTATACATTATTAGTGTGTATTTAGTGTGAGTTCATAGATAGATATTGTCTTCCTTAATGTGTCAAAGTATGCACTTGATTACTGGTTGGGAAGGAGACCTCCCGTTGCTCCTAAACACCAGATGTGGTCAGAGGAGGATTTTTTTTGGGTATGAATACTTTTCAGCCCATCTTATTGTGTAAATGTGTGAAACAGCAGGGATTTTGAAGCTTATTGTGAATATTAGTGAAGTATGGGGTTACACAACTCAAAGCTAGGAACCTGAGGAATTGCAAAGTTCTGCTTGTGGCTTACTGTGCTACCTGAGGTATGTTTTCACATTAGTAATCTTAAAATTAAAAATTGGCTGTATTTTTACTGAATGAGTCTTTTCAAGAAAAAAATACTTTTACTATCAGATTTTAGTGTAGTATTTGGAACAAGTGAAAGTTTAAGGTATTTTAGAATGGTTCTATAAAGCCACTAGGTTCATCACATCCATTCACCTTATTTTGTTTTTCACTGTACAGTTGTTTCCTGCTCTCTTCAGCTTTTTAAAAAATGTTTCTGTCTTGAGCTGCATGCATACTTGTTGATTTTAACTCTATTTTGCATGTTTCCACTGTTTTCTTCATTTAAACTCATGTACATTGGCAATTTAGGTAAGTGCAAAATATTTCTTCTTTGTTTATTAAATGTGACAAATTGCTTAAGCTTTTAACCACACAGAATAGATGAAATGTTCATTATCTGAATAGAAAAGTAGAATGAAATCAGTGATTTTTTTTTTAAATTATTATATCGAAAGTAATAATATCTGTGAAATGGGAAGAGGCCAAAACTGCAGGGCTGTTCTGCTGAGGGGGGATGGTGTGTAGTTGGTGAGAAGCAGTGAATAAGCTGTGCCAGAAGGGTGTGTTGCCTTTTGTTGTTGTTACTGATGGGGAGGAAAGGCTCCTGGCTCTGGTGGGGAGTGGAATTTAATAAGGAGGGGGTCATGATACTACAGGTAACCAAGGAAATTTTGAGGGAGTAATAACCCAAAAGTGCTCGAGGGTGAATGAGGGACTGTAGTTGTGTTTAACCTTTATTTTTCCTCTGTCTCAAAAAGCTTGGTAAGTACTGAACTAGAAAAAGGAATAATAAGAGTATGACCCTGTAACTGTGCAAGTACTTGTTTAGTCTTGGCTGAAGCTTTTTGGTGGTATTCTGGTTTAGACAGTAGTATTCATATATAGGTTAAACAGTAGAAACTAATAGTTTAAGCTGTATGAAAACTGTATCACATGTCAGTGGTAAATTGAAAAGGATAGTAATAAGTTCTACCCTTTTGCACATTTTTAAGGTATATAGGGATCTGAGGAAAGTAAAATTTGATTTTGCGTTCTGTTGTCCCCAGTATTTCCGAAAGATAAGGGCCATGAATTGTAGTCTTCCGGATGCATTGTGTGTAATAGCTGGAAGAGTACTACTTTTATGTTTAGAACAAAAGGTACTTTATTTGTCATGTTGGAAATGGAAAATTATTGAACACTGCAAAATACCCACTTTATTTTAAATGCAGGATATAGGATAGGTCATTCTCAGTTATCTAGTGCCAGAGTGCTAGCATGAAATTTCATTTGCATCTCGAAGTCTTAGAATGAGTGTCAAATAATGAGCGTTAGTGAGTGTTCTTCATAAAGAAGAATAAACAAGGCCTGTAATATTTTGAGAAGGTGGATTAACTCCATAGCAGAAACAGCATTGCAGTGAAAGGTGTTTGGAGCTGTGTGAGGCTCTATGACTTGGAACTGTGAATTCATCAGCTTTGAATATGGTCGCATCCTTAGCTGATGTTTGATGGTTCATCCCAAAATACTACAAAAGCTGCTGCTGTTTCTGGCGTGGATTTTTTTGGTCCCAGAATGGCGATCATCTTAAAATAGAAGTATCACATGAGGAGTTTTCTGAAAGGCTATAGGTTTATTATTTATTTTTGAAGCTGATATTTCATCCTGTTTGTTAAACTTCCCTTGCAACTCCAGATGGGTACTGCATTCTCTGTTCCCCAATCTGATGGACTTTGTTCTGTTGTTCAGCAGTGATTGTTGTGTTGCTGTGTGGATAAAACTCTTTAACAGAAGGCAGGATTCTGACAGGGTCTCAGAGAAGACTACTTTGAGAAAATGTAGATCTAGCAGGATATTAGTTGGGATAAAACTACCTTTAAGTTCCCCTTGCTTTATGCTTGTAGCCCTGCATGAAGGTCATCCTTCAGTACCTCATGCTAAGCCACACCTGCTGCTTTTTGCCCCTTCCTGTCTTTAAATTAGGGAAGTCCAGCTTCAATTCTATCCCAGTGGGTACTTTATGCTGTCAGAATGACTTGAGGAAATTAGGAGAGAGGTAATTGTATTGCATATAAACAATTTGGAATTTTGTCAGCATTGGGTGGTATTGGGTGCATCACATTAATAGTAAACCGTTTAATAATACAGGAATTTGTTTTGAAAGCAAGTTTTACAAAACATAAATGAAGTCTCCTGGAGATGTTAATTAAACCTTTAATCTCATCAATAATAGAGTTTCTCACTGGTATCATAGATAATACAACAAACATTATCCTTGGTGAATATCTTTTGCACTGGTTGTGATAGAGCCAGTAGTTTATGGAGTGTTTTTTTAAGTATATTTTTATTTCTCTGCTAGGTTCTCTAAAGGTTTCCTTCCTTGAGGTCTTAGACTTAATCTGAAAGAAATGCTGGAAATGACTTTTCAGAATTTTCCATCATCTGAAATGGAAGAGAGAAAAGGAAGGAAGCACTGAAAAAAATTGAGTCATTTTTCTCATTTTACATTTTTAGTCTTTATTAGTAAGACTTCAGACGTTTTCCTTCCTTTTAGACCTTTCATCTTGTATTTTCTGACAGTTGTCCCCAAATCATCTAAGAGGCAGTTGATAATGCCATATTCTATTAGCCTGCAATACGGGACTCCATCCTCTGGGCTGTTTCTGAGAAACACAACCCTTTTGGCTGTGCTGCAAAGCATTGTATTTATTTATTTTATATATGTATATAATTTAAAGATAAACTTGCATGACACTTCCTAACCTTTCTCTTTTCTGTTATGCTCCTGAGTTCATAAGATGCATTTCAGATTGTTGTCAGGGTAAGGGCAGTGTTGTGATGGTGATTTAACCTGTTGGTCATTGATTCAATTTTCGTCTGAGTTTCTGTGTGTCCGGGGGTTATGCTTGGTTAATGTCATGCAGGGTCATATTTGGACTGCTTGTCGTTTGCTCTGTTGAAGGTTTCTGGCATTCCTGTCTGTGGAACTGTGTATTCCTTGGTGCCAGCGAGTCACTTGTTAAAGCTGCCAGCTGCAAGATAATATTTGTTACTTGAATTTATTGCTGGAATAGCTGTCAGCTGAGTTGGTAAAGAAACTAGGATTCAGGAGCCTTTGGTATACTTTATAAAGGATAACTTTGGTTCAAGTTGGATTGCTTGTGGCAGGAGAAAATAAGTCTTTTGAATCTAGTAATTTTAGAGTATTTGGCCTGTGGGATGGGGAAAATCATATTTACTTTTTGAATTTCCTTAAGCATCTGCCACAGTGCAGTTATTGCTCTTACTCTTGGTATTGGAAGATGATGTAAAAAACTAACAAAAACACATGTTAAAAGAAGGCAGTAGATTTCGTGTGAAGTACTTTGTACCCTGAAGGAAAAGAAATAAATGATGGTTTTGCCAAAAGGAAAATCCTGAGGCAAATCGATGTAAATATTTCAGTGTTAGAGACTGAGAGAATGCTAAGGTCTTGTAAGGTCTGTATTCCAGTCTCATCTATAATTGAATGAGGGGGCGGGGTATCATCACATGACATTTCTGTAGAAGAAAAGCAAAGGTCAGCAGAACCTATGGGAAAAGCATAACACATTGGGATGCAGCTTCAGAGGAGCAGCAAACCCTAAAACAAGGCCTGCTTTTTGAACCACGCAAGTTTTAATTGACTCCAGCATTAATTGTATACAGTACAAGTCTCACTGCAAAGCCTGCATTGGAATTGAAAGAATCACAGAAAGAGGCAGGGAGTTGTGCGTTGAAAATGAGATCTTTCCTATGTATTTTGATTTAAACTGTGTGAACTGATGTATAGCTTTTGCAACATGTAGGTAGAAAGCCTGAAAGAATATTCCTGTGAGTGTGAACTTTGTCTTGTATTAACTCCAGGTACATGGTTAAGGGTAAAGCACTGTGGTCTTGACTAATTTGGTGAAGAAATGCCTGAGTATTGTGGTACGATATTCCCTCTGGATACTCTAGAAGGTGGAGGTGAACTGGTGGGTTATATTTAAATCTTGATATACTAAAGCATTAATAAAATGTTTCAATCCAAACTTGAACTATCACTGCCATCAACACATCTGTAATAAAAGCCAGCTGTTCTATTGATGTGTGCATGTAATTATGCACATGTGTACATTGAAAAATTATACATAGGTTGGGATATTCAGAATGCTTTGCATTCAGTGATCACTGAGTTTCTTATCTGAATGACAGAAACCAAGCTGTATCTTGAGGGAAATCAAAATTCCCAATTACCTTTTATTCGGAAACCAAAATTCTTTCCACATCATTCTGAAAATACACCTACTTGTCAGCACAGCTCTCTGGGCTATGAGGTATGTATTACCTGTGGAAAAACTATTAAGGTTTATACTGAGTTTGATGTTAACATGAATACATGTAGGTATGCATTATATTGTCTTTTTTATAGCTATTGTAAAAAATTCAAAATGAACCCACAATCCTTTACTATTTCTGATAATTAATACTGTAATAAAATTACAATATATCAGTGGAACAATACTACAATGCTCTGGAAATCTGAAGTTCTTCCTAAAAAAATTGTGTTCAGACATTGGGTTGTATGGCAGTGTAAGATTTGCTAGCAAGAGAGATTTGGCATGATTTTTCATCATTGGTAAACAGCCACTGATTACTACATTACCCTCTGGTGGATACAATTTATTTTAGTTTTATATTATTGTTATTTTAGTATATTTATTTTTCTATTTATAACATAACTTGTATATTCTTAGTTTGGTTGAAATATGGGAATGAATGAGCTCCATAATTGTGTATGAATGATCTGGTACTTTCCTTACACTTGAGAGATATTTTTGTTTTCAGATCTCCTAGTGCATTAAAGGAAGTGAGGAGAGAATTAAAGAGTAGAAAACACAGAAGTTGCTTAAGGAAGCAAAATCAGTTGTTCTTCATCCTGTTCAGGCAGCTCATCCCCTGAAGAGGGAGAACTGTCAGGCTGAGAATTGGAGCAATTAGACAAGAACACTCGTGATAGGCTTTTCCACCTCAATACACTGCACTGTCCTGGCTTCAGGACTGCAGAATTAACAAGCACTGCCAGTCGGGCAAAGTCCAAGAAAAAAATATTTGTAGGTAATGTTTTAGAGAAGAGCTTTTCATCTTAAAGAAGTATGTAGGTGTAACAATAAAACATGGATTGAAGGCACCTGTAATTCTGTGTTAAATAGGTAGGGTGTTATCCTTTTCAGGTCTTGCGTTGCCTCACTGTGTAGAGAAGTGATTCCTTGATGGCTAAACGTAGAATCAAATCCTGGAGGAAAGATTATGCAAGTTTACAAGAAAACAAAATTCTTTTTTGGAGTATATTTTTTGTACTTTTTTCAACTGAAAGGTCTCCTTTTTTTCATGTCACAATGGTCTCATAAGAAAGTGGTAACTTGATCCAGTTGGAAACTATTTGAAAACCAAATTTTGTTCCCAAATTTTTCTAGGTGTTTATCTCCCAACTGTGTCCAGTTGAGTCATTAACAAATATGTTAGGCAGCATCTATGCTTTATTTGATATTCCAAAATCTTAATTCAAGGATAACTTGGGGATAGAACATACTTAAAAAATTAGTGCCATATTTATTCACTTTAATATTTATGGCAAATTTTGTTACAGTGTTGCATTATTAATATTTCAGATAATTTAACACGTCTTAATTAAAACCCACTCCAAAAAGCAGAGAAGTAGTTTGGCTATAGGAAGACACCTTTGCCTCACAACAAATTGATCCCAACTTCTATTATTATTTTGTGCAGATGCCTTTTCCCCCATGTTTCTCCCCACCAGTCTTCTTTCTCTGCATTTGCTGTACATATCTGCCAGTTCTGGAGACAGAACTGCATTCTTGTCCAGCTGGCTGGATTATTCCAGGGTTACTTTTTCAGTCCTCTTGTAGTTGTTAGATATTGGAAAATTTGTGAAACTGAGCATTGTATTATATGCATTTTTAAAACAAGTCCCATTGTGTGTGACATTTCTGTCTATATTGTGATGAAGGTGTATCCTTAATAGCTCTCAAGGCGTTCTTTTACCATTTGAACATCCATTAGGAATGGGTTATTCAGCTTGTGGAATTATTTTTAAGAGAGTGTTTCAATTATATTTCATTTATCTCAGGTTCTACTCCCTGTGAGTTGTGACTGTGTTTTAATATCCCAACCTGAAAGTTCGAGCTTTGACAAGTGTGTGTGGTTTAATGCCTTCTGACCTTTGCCAGCTCATTCTTTTCCTGCAGGACTTTGGATTTTAGCAGGAAGGGGCACTGAACACTTGCAAAATCACTTTATTTCTGTGCCAACCAGCAATTCCTGCTGTTCTTTGGCTGTTTTTCCTGAGCTGTCAGTGTTGTGTTCAGGGTGCTTTAGGTGTTTGACACTTGCATAGCTGCTTCATGAGAGTGTTGGGTACTGATGACACTGGGGCTGCAGTGAACAACACAATTTGCCATTGAATTGCACTCTCTTTGGCAGGTCAGTGGTGCATTTTAGCTCTAATATAGTCTTTGGTGCCCTGGACACTTTATTTTCAAGTGTCCATAGATACATTTTTTAAATTCTATCTTTATGTAATCTGAGGGGTTGGGGTTTTTTTTTAGTGACTTAATTAAGATCAATCTTTCCCTACTACTGTGGGAATATGTGTAGTTTTTTTTCTCTAATCCTGGCTTAATAGTGTCTACAACAAATTTAATTCCTTCAGCCTTTAAGACTTATTTTCCTCATACATTTTTTTCTAGAACTAAGTAATCATCTGTTTTTAATAATAATCTAAACAGATGATGAATTCTGAAATGTGCAGAAACAAACTGTTTTTACTGCAAAAACTATAGTAAATCTATTTTGCTATGAATTTCCTTTCATTTTATTGATTAACTCATTTTTACCAGATGGTAGAAAATTCAGGAAAACACATAATGAGGCTTGCTGCTGTTTTTGTTTTTAATTCAGCTCACAAAAGGCTACTGGCAGGATTATGTGTGATTAAGAAGAGTGAGTCAATTTGTATAAACTCCTTATTTATACCATTTACACATCTTACACATTCAGTATTATCCCCCTCTCCTCTGTTTTGCTGTTCAGCTTTGACTATGCATTTTCTTTGACTCCTAAGTTCAAAGCCTGCTGTGTCTTGAGGTAGTAATTCTGTATGACAGTTTGGCTGCTCACCTCCTTTTCCCAAATTCAAAAGTAACTCCTTCCTCTTCATTAATGCTTTGAGTAGTGTGGTCATTAAAAGCAGTGTCCTCTTCTGTTTCACTGTGCAGGGCAAGAACTGTAGCAGGCATCACCCACATCTGAGAGGATGAAAAGCTTGTGTGTGAGGAGGCAGGAAAAAGGGCAATGTTTCCTCTTCCCAAGGGGTTTGTCCTTCCCTTTTCCCATATTACTCTGCCCATGAGGAAGGACATGGAGTGAAGTGCTGTGCTGCAGGACCATCAGTGTGACTGAAACAAGCTGTCATTTGGGAATGTGGAGGGAGACACAATGGAACACAATTTATAGATATTATAGATATTTCTAAACCATTAGAATGACCATTATAAAATGGGTTCATCCTGCTTTCTTTATAGTTCAGGGAAGAGGAACATCCTGATAGTCTGCAACAAGTTCTTCTGAGTCAGAGTGAATTTACTTTCTCTAATAAATGAATAAGATAAAGTAGTATCAGTTCAAGTTGTTGAACTTGCTGCTTATAATGTGAATTTCTGGATGTACACAGGTGGTTCAAATACTCAATCAGGCATCACTTTTTTGGATGGGAAAACTTAAAATTTGCAGTATGTAAGCTATAGAGGGAGGGAGAGTTTTGGATGCAAATTCTGGAAAGAATAAACCACTCTTAAAACCAATAAAAGAAGCAAGAGCCCACCAACAGTTGAAAAAGTGAACTGTTGAATATAACAACCATGGCTTGAAATGTTCCTTTCTTTGCTTTGAGCACTAAGAAGTGCAGCTGTTAAAGATTCCAAACAGTATGATCAAATGAACTTTCCTGTTATAAAATTATTCTGAAACTGTGAGACCTAATGCTGTAACTGTGAAGCAAGAAAACCCAAATAAAAATAGTAAAGAATAGTTTCCTTTTCAGATAAAGAAGTGATTCTGTCTTTGGGCATGAATCTTGCATTTCCTACAGCTATTGCAGAAGAATAGGTGGATATTCTCATGTCACCTGCAGAGGCAAGCAATGAACTTCAGATGAATACTTTTTCAGCTGTTAGATACCTAAAACCAGTGCAGACCATACAATTAAAGAGAACTTCATGATTTAGAATGATTGACTTAACTAATAGATTGTTTGATGAAGTCAGTTTCTTTTTCTTTTCTGTTGAATGGTAGCCAGAAGTTGATTGGTTTTGGACCAGTGTCACCACTCCTACTACTCTGTAGGTAAAACACTGAGTACGTTACAGCTCCGGGTTGTTTCAGGGAGGTGATTTCCTGTCATATCCAATATAGATGAAGCTTTATTTCAAACAATATATTAATTTTTTTTTTGCTTTTCAAAAATTATACTGAAATGTTTACTTATCTTCCATGAACACATGTAAAACAGCTGAAAGAAGAAAGGCTGGAATTGAGGATAATGCAGCAGTAGCTTTGGCAGTTTGCACAGTAATGCTCAACAAATGTAGTAGCACTTTTCATAGCGTGCCAAGGTAGAGAACTGTACACGCTTCTGCAGTTCACAATTCCATTTACCAAGCTGCCAGATAAGAATCTGAAGGAAAACAGAGCAGATTGTGATAAATGCTAGAAAGAATAAATATACAAGTGCACATTTGCTGTACTGGTATTTTAAAAATTCTGCCTGTGCACAGCTACACTGTTAAACTTTACATTTTAAGTTGATAATTCTTGTATATGAAGTAACTCTCCTGATCTGTCTCTGTTGTTGAGATGATACAGCTTTTTCTTTTAGTGCCTTTCCATTTTCTGCTGTTTTTCTTGATCATTCTTTTGCTTCAGCAGTTTACTCTTTTTATCTAACTAGCTAGTACCTAAGTAGTGAAATAAGAGAGTCTGAACACTGTCTCATAGTTTTGGTAGTGCTGATCTATTTTAGTTTACATTTTCCTTTAAGCTGGGCAAAACCTGAATGACACAGCAAACTAAGAGGCCTTAGCAATGTTTCCTATTAAAAGTGGAGTGTTCAGTTCTTTGGACAGAATGTTTAAAATAATTTACCTGTGCTGTATGAAGTCTTTAAGATACTAGGGCTTTAGAAGTGCCTGTATTTAGAAGTACATTGTGGAGGTTTAATATCAGAAACAAAAACCTCTGTACAGTAGCTAAAGGAATTTGTGCTCTGTCATGTCTGGGCATCTGGAAATACTTGCTGGATAAATACGTTGTTTTTTTTGGAATTAGCCTCTTGGATGTAGTGTAAAACTTGATTTACAGAAACCCTATCGGCAAAGGTTTCACAGCGTCTAAGTGTATGAATTTCATTCCTGCATTGCTTTTGAATATGGATCTCTGCCATCAAATAACTTAATTTGCCTTCATCAATCACAAAAAAGTATTTTTATACTTTAGTGACTGAGGCTTTGATTTTTCTGGTGTGAAATACCACATCAGCTTTCCATCAGCTCAGACTGGTTCTCGCTATTTTAGTTGCATGGTTTCTTGCTGTGCTGTAAGGGATTTCACGATGAAATCTTACCAAAACTGAACCCAAATCTGGCCTTTAAGACCACTATAAATTTTAGTAAATAAATATTAATATTTTGCTAATATTATCCTGTATTGAAATTCATCTCTTTATAGTCATTGATTACTGAAATATAAACTGGAAGGCTTCATATCAGTAGGACACCAGAACAGTGATTATGCCTGAAGGGATACAGGAAATGCTTTCTTTTTGGGGTATCTGATTCCTTACTGTGAATTGAATTGGCCTTTTTCTTCACTTGTAACTGAGGATCTGGGATCTGCAGAGTAATAGTCTAGATTGAGACTAAATCTGTTCTCTGTACTATTGGTATACCTTGACTAACTTTTCAGGTATGCCTGAGTGTGAGTAGCTTTCCCCTGGATAATAGCGTTATTATTAATAAATAAATAAATGTGCAAATGTCTGGAATAGGTGCTGGTCTAGCACACTGGATGCCTTTTCACAGCCCTTGCAGCATCTCTGTTACTTTTCATGGTGAGCCTCTCTTTTGTAAGCTGAAACAGGAGTATATTAAAGATGGACTGACATTATTTGTGATGCAATGGACCAAAGTAACAAGATATTTCTTCTGACACTTCTCAGAATACCATCGAAGTATGGAAGCATTTTTTTAGAAGTCCGTTTATTGAAATCCAGTTTTACATTGACTATTCTGACTCTTAGGTATCTGTAGTGTTCTCTGCTTCCATTAGATGGTTGGCAGCCTTTGGCAATTCCAACATCCTTCTTTATGAGACTAAAAATATCTTGACACACAAAAGTACTTTCAAGACTGACTGCTGCTCCTGTACTGGGAAACTAGCAATCTCAGGGGCTTTGTTTTTTTTGGTTTTGCTTGGTCCCCTCCACCTTTGTAGTATATCTCTTTTATTCCGTAAACTGTTATGAGATGGAAGATCTTTTATTGAAACTTCCAAGACTTTCAAGATGTTAAGTAGTATTTTTAAAATTTGGTTATTTTTTTCTGAGAACTTTGAATTAATGAACTAAAGCAAAATCTATAGACTTAAAAATTATAGCACTTCAGTGTTTTCTGGCTGTTAATATAACAGGAAAAAAATTAAAAACTTTCTTTGTTAGTACACCTTGCTACCTGTGCATACAGGAATAGAGCTTCATACACAATAAGAATAAACTAACATAGCAAATTTAAAACAGGAGAAACAGAAATTGTCTATATTTACACACAGTACATCCATCAATAGCATAACTGGAAAACAGAAAACTCTTTTTGAAGCACAAGTGAAATGTTTTTTTATTAAAAAACTGCAAAACAAAACCACCAAATGCATTTGGGGAGAGGAAAACAGAGGAATTTCTTGGCCTCATTCATGACAGAGGCTGAAATAGTAAAGTATTCAAACCAGGTGGTGCGTTGTTCTTTGTGTGGTGGGCTTTTTGTTTCTTTGTTTTTGTGTGTGTTGATGTTTTGTCAGTGGACCAATGAGATAATAAGGCATTAGAAGGGAGGAAAAATATAGCTGGCACACAGAAACAGCCAGAACTGCTCTTTCAGGGTTTGGTACGAGCTCAGAAAGGTTTTCCTTAGGTCTTAGGTGTTGTCTTCTGTGCCACATGTACAGGCTGGTTTTTTCCTATGTTATCAGATTTTACCAAATCAATAGTCAGTTCCTGAACAGGTCAACTAAAACTGGTAAAATCATGTTGTTTTGACTCATTAATGTGGATTAGGTGGGAAGTGCTGCAGTTGGGGTGAAATTCTGGTTCCAAGTGAAGGTAACATCACATCTCAGGACTAGGGCAGGGAGAGCCTGTGGAGGGCACGATAAAAAGAAACTTGATCCTGAATGCCCAGTTTGTTCTGTCAAAGAAATGCCAAGAAAGAATTGCATTATCTTGATTAATGCCAACCTCAGGTGTACTGGAGACACAGGCAAACTCTAGGCTCACCTCAGGGGAATATTAATTAGCACCAGCACACCTACTGTTCTGTCTTGAGAACTTAATTGCTTTAGCCCGATGAGAACAGTGATTCATAAAACAGAATTTCATGACTGTATTAGAAAAATGGTTATGAATAAGAACATAAATTAATCCCTAGAGTAAGTCCTTCTATAACATGAAATAGGGAATGTTTCTGCAAATTTAGCTTTATATCTCGCATACTAATTTAAATTTCTTTTTACAAAATATTAATTCAGTTTGATTTATTTTTTAACATGTACAAAACTGACTTCTTCCAGCATATTAGAGTAATACTAGAATGTTCATTTGAACATTTCATTAAGTGGAGAAAGAGGTGTGTATTTGATGGGTCAAATCCCTTAGTCTCAACTAGTTTCTGTTGGGTGAGGTCATGTCTACCACTAAGAAATTTTATCACCTGAGCGTTTGTCACCTCCCAGCTGCCAGCTCTGCTGTGCTGAGGAGCACGGGGGTGCTTGGCTGCTGTGGCTGCTGCCTCTGGAGCTGAGACCCCACAGTGGCCAGGGCTCTGGTGGTGGGTGAGAGCCCAGAGCTGGCAGCTGCTGCTGTTTCTGGACGCCTGGAGCGTGTCCAGGCTGGAGCTGCACCAGCAGCTGAATGTCAGCTCAGGACTGGTGTCACTTGTGAAGGTGGTTGCACTGGAAGCACTGGATTTTGCCTCCTTCCTTTGGAGATACTCTGGGTATTATGGAGGCATGGCAAAAAGAAGGTAGTGGCTTACCACAAATATTGGCGGGATATGACCTGTCGAAAAAAACCATTAAGTGATCATTTTGGGGTTGCCTTACTTTAAAAATGTCCATAACATGATTGCAGAAACATTCACTTTGAAAAATTTAATTGAGAAATGAAGCAGTTTCATTAAGTATGCTGTGCTGTATTTTAGCTGCATGCCTATAATTGAATTTACTCTGCCCTGGGAGTGTTTATATCATTCTTACTGTGCACTGAAGTTGGTGGCATAAATACATATGTGGTTAAGAAATAACATGTCTGTCAGCACTGAATGAATGTATGGTGAGAGATGAAGGCTATGGAGTAAAAATATTAATGGAACTATAAATACATGGTAATAAAAATGAGAGTGAATTGAAAAAATGTGAACATGATTTTTGGTAATTTCTGTATCTCTTTGGTAAGTGCTGCTGCTTGTACTTTAATGAAGTAAAAAACCCAAATCTGATAGGAGGGTGACTTCTGAGTACATCTGGAGCGGGAACATAGTCTTGATACATGAAGGAAGCAGGGGTCTATGAAGGCCGTGTTTTTTCCTTCCTTGAATTGGAGCAAATGCTACCCAAACAATGCCACTTTTGAGATAAGCAGTGTATTTTCATATATCTTTTCTTGAGATAGAGAAGAATGTTCTTTTTAAAATTAGTTTGTGCAAGCTTGTACTTAATGCTTTGAAGGGAGGTTGTGAAAAATGCCTGGGGAAACTGGGAGCAGATCTCGCTAAATTTAGCTATTGAATTCATGCTGTGAAATTCTTTTAAGGTCTTGCAAAATCCCATTCTAAAGTAAAACATAAGTTTTGAAAAAGTGATGCAATACACACTCTATAGCCTTGCACTGCTACATTTTCACGACTGTGAAGTAACCAGGAGGAAGAAAGTTGGTAATTCATTGTATGTTGTATATTAGTAGTGCCCTGTTTACTTGCTATTAAAATACTGAGAAAGTATGACCTAGCTCTCCTTTTATGAGTGGAAAATAAAACTTTCTGAAACATAATCTGTGAAAATACAATTTGTTTTGGAGTTTTCATTTCTAGAGTTTTCGTTAAGAGTTCTGTTGTACCCTTTCTACTAGTGTCCCGAATCCTCCTGTAGAAACAATTTCAGAGGATTTTGTATTTTCTGATTAGATATCTATAAATACATACTGTTTTTTATGTGTAAAGGACTTTCCATACAGCTAGGAAGCATATTGATATTGTTATGTTGGTACGTGGGAATATAATAATATTTCAGTTTCGTGTAGTGCCAATGGCAGATCTGGAAAACTTGTTTTTGTCAACAGTCCAATTCATAAAAGAATCTACTGAAAGCCATATGTTTTAGTTCTATTGAAATACAAAATATGATAGATGATCTCATGTCAGTATTATATCATTTGGACCAATGAATGTCTAAAAACTCTTTTCCTCCTGTAAATAATAGTGTATTTACTCAACATGTGCCTAAAACACCTTTCTTGATGAGAATAATTTACCTTTTTTTTTTTTTTTTGAAATATACACATGCCAACTTTTTGTTAAAGTGCAGTTGTTTTGGTGGTTATGCACAAAGAACAGGGAAGAAACAGAGGCCCTCAAGTTAGAGCTGGAACAGTTTATTAATTTATGGTATTTACAGCACACTGTAAAACGTGCAATAAGAGGAAACTATTCAGACTCTTTAATGGTGAAGTGGCTGGAGAGTTAAAAGCTCCTTTAGCTTCTACTTCACCATTTATGACCTAATTCATAGATTCATCTTTCCCTGTGACAAAATTGAAATGGAACGTTTTCAACTTCTGGTGCCAATTTTCAGTGTGCCAAACCTAACTACCTCCAGTCCTTTGCTTTCCAGCAAAACTGCCATCTGCTCCACAAAGAAATGGGAAGGCTTGAAGTCCTGCAATTAAAATTGGCATTTCAGCAACAGTACTGTATTATTTTTATTGAATGTTTATTTATTTAACAAAGTGGCATTCAGGTTTGCCAATCAGTGTCCCATTGTGAAATGTGACATCAAGCCCATAGGAAAAGACAGCTGCTAAGAAGTATTTAGATTTTCTTGGACAGACTGGAGGCAAATTTTTGACAAATTAAGATTTTTTTGGTTATATTTATTGCTGCATTTTTTGATGCAATGCCAGCACCATCAACTTCCAGTATCAGATTCACAAAGATTGTTACTTTTTTCTCTCTGCATTTTCCCCATATTTTCCCTTTTGGGAGACTTACAGGCTATTCTATATGGATGCAGGTGTAAAAAATTCTCTCCATTATGTTTATGCTCAAACTTACCTTGACTATTTGCATATTCACTGCTCCCATCTCACTTCCCCTGTTGTGCTTTTATTGCCCCTTTCTGGGTCCAGCTTTTCTACATATTAGCCATTCTTTGCTGCCAGGTTTATTATTTCTCAGAGAGCTTCTATCTGTAAGTTCACCCCACAGATAATCCCTCTTTTCATCATCTGTTTTCCCCCTTGTACCTTTTGCTGGCTGATGCCATGTTCCTGGTTTCAGTTCCTTACCATTCTTTTATCAGTGCTTTCTCCCAGCTCTTGTCCTGCTTTTCCTCACAGATGTTTCCACATGGCTGTTGTGCCTGAGGTCGCCTATTCAGTTGGAGAATATGCCTTTGTACAGATTTGAGCGAGTATTAGGGTTTGCTTAAATGAATTTTAACTATTGTTTCTGCTGGTACCATCTCCTTTCTATTGCCATCACTTCCTCTGTGAATTACAGTGTAGGAGTGTTTGCAAAACCAGACCTCTGGATGTGAAGGAATGTAAAGTTGTTTGATAACGACTCCTGGTTTCTCTTGTCTTAGTTTTGGTTTTGCTATCTTTATATTCCACTATACATTTGTATGAGGAGGGAAGGAGGGGGGAATATCATGTCCCTGGAGTGACAGTAGAGGTAGGCTGTGTTTCATATGCAGCTTAAAAATAATTATTATGAGCTAACAGAAGTGTGTTACTGAATGTTGAGAGAAATAGCACGACAGCAGAAAGACAAAATATGAAACAGATGTACCATATGTTACTGTGCACTTGTTTTCTATAATAAAACCATGAGGCATGCAAGAATAAGTGTATTATAAAAAAAAAGTAAGTTGGATTTCGTTTTGCAAGGGTTGGGGAAAGCCCCAAATTTGTATTTTATTTATTTAGAGGAGCTACCTTTAGGTTTGAGCATAGCGTTTACTGTCTTGTAATCACCGATGATGGGATTTTTTTGCACTTTTTTTGGTGTGCTTTTTGGCAGTTGGGAAGGCCTAAACTGGGCCTCAAATGCCCCAAAAAGCTGGTATAAATATTATTTCTGCAAGAGGGAACAGACATCTAGGTGCAGAAATTATCAAATGTATGTGTACCCCCACCAGTGCCTTCCCTAGGTGTTCTTGGGGAAATAATGGAATTTAGAAGGCCTTTTTATGGCTCTTAGGCTCTGGGGAGTGGATGGGTTTGCTCAGATTTCCCTGCTGTTTCTGGCAGCCTCCAATTATTTTACCACAGCAAAGGGTAGAAAATGGGTATGAATGTTCCCTTTAAGGTTTGCATGGGGGAATTACCTGAACTACAGAGTATGTAGTAAATATCAAAGTATTTTGTCACCTTCTACCTGAAATTAAAAAAAAAAAAAATAGAAAAAATAGTGGTTTAGTACTTAATGCAAACTGATTCACTAGTGAGAAATGAGGGCATTGTGGATTTCTGTGGAAATTTCTGAGGCCTCTGAGTGGGTCTGAAAATAATCTTCTGTGAAGTCTTCAAGACAGTTTCTGCCTGTAAAAGAAAGGAAAGGTCCACAGTTTTCTCTCTACAGCCCCACAGGTCCTGCAAAGCTCCACAGAAAAGAGATTTTAGTATTGAATTATTCTATAAAGTTTAGCCCTTTGTGTTTCAGAAATGGCAAATGTATTGAAATAGCAGATTTAGAAGCATGTTAAATAACATCATCAGCATAATAATACAATTTTCTTGTTCCGTCTTAATTTTATGTTCTGTGTCATAGTAATTTGTGAAACACCCACATTACTTTTACGCATGAGTAAAATAACTTGTTCAATATGTGCCTCCTAGTCTCATATACGCACTTCAATAATTTTTACTGAAGTAATATTAAAAGATCTTCACTTAAGGTTCATATTGTAGCTGCGCGTGAATATCCCAATGTGCAAAGTGATCTTGAAGTTCCTTCAGTCGTTACCCTGAAGAGAACCTCACTCTAAAGTGAAATGAAATAAAAATAATCTTTGGAACATCTGCAAAATACCTGTTAACAAGGGGTAGTAGGATTGGTGCCACTATAACTCCAGGAATTTCCTATATAATTCAGTTAAAGTCTGTGAGATTTTGCATTTGAATAATGGAGTAAGACCTTACTCAGATGGGCAGAACTTTATACCCATCAATGATCTGTGTTCTTTGTGTTGTTTTCAATACACTTTTTCTGTATAACTTGATTCTATGCTAAAAGCAACAATTAAACTTTAGATTTTTGAACATATGAAGTTTGCATTTATAGTATTATTGTAGGTGTTCTGCAGTGCCTCCAGGTCAGAGATAATTTTTACAGAGAGCAAGTGAAATGGAGCTCATCTCTTTTGTTATGAGCATTTACCAAAAAGTGGAGTTAAAGGTTCTGTATTGAATAGACTAAAATGCCATTTTTTGATAGGTATGTTTTAATGGGTAAAAATGAGGCCATTATAGAAACCACCTTAGGAGTTACAAGAGGTCCTTCATTTGTTACCTAAGAAGGTCTGGATTTTGATGTGCGTAAAAGATTTTCATTATACGTGCTTTTTTAATACATGCACACACTCTACTGTGTAGCTGCTGTGCTGATTGACACAGTAAAATAGGCAATAAAAAAAACCCCCTAGCTTTATAACAGTGATTTAATTTCTTATATTGTATCGGGACCGATTTTTGAGAACAGCTGAGACCTCTGCTCTGATCCTTGCCTTATTTTTTGTGCTCTTGTGTCTTTTGATCTGCTTTGGCAGACTTAATACTTTTGTAGCCAGGGATAAAACTTGTGGTGGCTTCTCTTGCCTGCTAGTTCCTATTGTCACCTGAGTTGAGGTCTATGCTTTCCCAGCTCATCAGAGGTTACTGGTATTTCAGTTGTTCCAGTTATTTAAACTGTTGCTTGCTAGATAAACACCTGAGACTCATCATCTAGGAAGGTTTTGAGGTTTTTTTCTTTTTCTCTTTTTTTTGTGATTTGTAAGACATTTGCTAAGTCAAATATTGGAATATTTTCTATAAAAGTACAGCACTCACCTTGTGTTTGAACTGTATTTAAACTCCACCTCTCCCTGTAAGTTTAAAAGTTGCATTACCTGTGTGGACTGTATTCCAAAGCTCTCCCTTAATAAGAGCAGAGTGATCACAGTTTTAAATAACAGGACATCTCCAATGAACAGTGACATCACCTAGGCAAATCCATCAGTCTGTGCTCCAGACGCTCTTTCATCCTGGTTCTCATGGAATCTGTCTCCAAAGTGCCAGAAGGACACCTCTATCTGGAACCATGCCCCCAGTGAGCCTAAATTAATTGTTGGCAAACCTTGAGCAGAGACTCTTGTTCACAGGCAGGTTGTGGTAACTCACTTCACAAAAGCTGTTTGAACACTGAAAAATTTTGATCTCTCAACAAGAGCTGCTGCTATTAAATACAGGCATATTATCAAAACTGCCCTGTAGATTCATTACAGGATATTTTAGGAGACAATGCATTTGTGTTGAGTTAAGGCAACATTTTATTAGGGAAAATAAAAGAGTTGAGGTATACCATCTGATCAGGACTGTTCTGACCTTTATAGACAAAGCTTCCTTTGACTGGGTGCCATTTACTTTGGAAAGCACTCAAAATCCAAGGCACCAGATATAAAATACCAGAAATGGTTCCATTTTACCGTATAAGTTTGAATTAGGAAAATCCAGTTCAGAGGGATGAAGACTGTCAAAAGGGTTGTAAAGTTTAAAATCAAAAGTCTAAAAGTGCTTCATTTTCCTGTAACTTTTAAGTAAGCATGTTTTGATGTTTCTTTTGTATTTCATGTAAATTTTTATTTTACTGATTCCTGGAGTAAGAGCCAGGAAAGCCATCATGTGCTGAAAAGTCTGATTAGCTGAAGCTATTGCAAATATTTGCATTATTTCTGCTGAAATAAAATTTGAATCCTGGCTGGTGAAAGTATGCTGCGTTTGGGTATTATTTATAACTGGCTACTGTGCACTGATTTATTTATTGAATGGTTTTATCAGATGCTTGCATTGAATCAGGCTTCAGGACAGAAAAATGTATCTGTACATCAGTAATAACAGCCTTCTGGTGTTTTGTCTCATACAATTGAATTTTATGCAATAAAAAATGTGAGCATACTTTCTTTTGTAGGTAGGTATGTAGTTATCAATCTTCTGCTATTGGGATAACTTTCAGCACAGTTTCATTTTGAACAAACTTTGGAAAGAGTACAGAAGAATATACAAATGGATTTACACAATAAGTCTGAGTAGAGATGCTTGATTATTAGGATTTATTCTGAAATTCTTGGTTAGACTTAGCAAATTTAGCTAAAAAGAGGTTGTACACCAGGTCCCTGGTGTCTTGTCAGGCTACTCAAGTAAGAAATAAGCTTTTTGCCCTGAACTTACAAAGGCTCTATCATTTCCATTCCAGATATTAGGGGAAAAGTTGATAAGAGTCTACAGAACAAAATAATAATGTAAAGTCTATTTGATTACAAAGGCAATTAAATGTTTAATTTCCTTTGTTTTCTGAAGTGCCTGGAGCCATTTTCTCTTCTATTTAGTGATACTTAAAAATAAATGATCCAGCTGGCTGAAAGCTTTTCACTTGGCAGGTAAACAGTATTACTCTCCAAGGAGGTCAGGATATTTTGCATTTCATCATTCCTGGAATTTGTTTTCTATGGTCCAGCTTGATTAAACCTCCTGTGGCACTGGAAGAAAAGGAAGCACACTTCTTAAAGCAAGAAAATTGCTCTTGACTAATTGGAGTTTAGGACAATAGAAATTTAATTTCTTTTTGCCCCCTTTCTAATACTGCTTTTACTAAACACAATACAGAGTAATCACAGAACAGTTGCTTAGAAATATACATTGAATATTTAATTATTTAATTGGCAATTATCTTGCTTGTTGTGGTTTAAGCCCAGCTGGCACCTGAGCCCCCACACACCCACTCCCCTGCGAGAGCATTAGAAGGGTGAAAGTGAAACACAAAGAACAAATACAAATAAAGAGGACAAATATTTAAAGCATTAAAGAGGTTTAAACTCATAGACAACAAAGTATTGTGAGCTTGATGTGCCCCTCCCAGACACTTTTCCTTGCGGGTTATTTTTCCTTCTCTTTGAAACTGAAGAGAACCAGCAGAGCCCTGCAGTGATTATAGCATCTCCTGTTACCCTTTCCAGGGGATTTTTTGACCAGTGGATTATGTGGGTATCCCCCTCCATTTAGAGGAGCAGCAAGTTCTCCCCCTGCAAGTGCAAGTAATGAGCACAGATAACTCTGTAACGTGTTGGCAGCTTCTGTGATTTGGGTGAACTGGGAGGTGAAAAGGAATAGGGCTAATCCCAATACACGTTTATGTTTTACTGCAATTATCAAGCCTTTTTTTGATAAATGTGCATACAAGGAAAATGTGTGGAGTTTGGAATGGACAGCCTTTATCTTTTAAAGTAATCAATAATAAAAAAGTGTTTGGGATTTTTTTAGATTTTGGTTTGTAGATAAATATTTGTTATGATGAACAGAGGAAAGAGGAATGGTTTTTCACATCATCATATCCAGATCCTTGATTCTTATTGAATATGGATAGCACTCAGGATTTCTACAGGCTCTGTTTATCAAAGGAAAAAAAAATCCTCTAATCCTCTCTAAAAAGTATAATATGTTTTACTAAGGTTTTTGGCAGTAGAAATGGCACAGTGCTATTTTAAGGTACACTTTTCTATAAAGGCTTTTTTGCTCCAAGTTTCAGAGTACAAGTGGCCTAGACTTCTTTTTCTTAATAGATAAAATTCAATATCCAGGACTGAACTTGTGTTCAACTGAGAATATTGAAGAGAGGGTCAAAGTAACAGATGAATCATGGAGATGATCAAGGTTATTTCAGTAACAGACAATTGGGAGAGGTAAAAAACCCCCAGCGAGTACCTTTGACATGGCTTGAATAGACTGAATGTGCTGGGCTTTTTGTTAGAAGTGATAGCAAGTGGTTCATTATTCAACTGAATTTTGAATTAGGAGTAAAGTTATATTAAATAAAAAGTATGAAATAGGCCTTTGAGCTAAGGCTGTCTGGTTCACTGCTGCAAACATCAATGAGGTCAGTATGTCGTGTTTGTGAGTACAATTGCAATTTTAAAGCTTTAGTCTTTCTTCTCATCTTTTTTTTTTTTTTTTGTAACAGAATAAGGTAAATGATAATACAGAGGAATTGAAGCAGGAAGAGAAGGGAAAAAGTTGTAGAATTTATATCCTGTGTTGTCTGAGATAATGGCTTAAGACTTGACAAAAGGAGAGTGTTCCATTGACCACCTGTTTGCTTCTCTTGTAATTTGACATCTTTGTATGAGATACAGAAAATGATCATAGGGAAAAAATAAAGCCTGTAACACAGTTTTTACTGCCACCATTCTGGCAAGTGTTCCTGCTAGGGATAAATCATAGCATAGTGCCTTTGAAGTTCCATTTTATTCTCATTTCTGGGATTTCTAATCTCTTTCCTGAACTCCATGATCACACTTTTTGATGCCTAGTCGTCCTCTGTGTCTTTGAACACAGTCTGGCTGTTATGTTTTTTGTACCTCTACCTCATTGGTGACAGTTCCGTACCTCTGAGTGTGGCATCATTCTTTGGAGAAAAGGCCTTAATTATTTTTTTTCTTGTGTAGAAATAACTTTTACTAAATGTGCCTGGGATGGCTTCCTTTTGTTGTTAGCAACTTTATCTTCCCCCTGTAGAAGTAAATTTGAAATAAGTAAATTATCCTGTGATCATCAATCCACTTGCTTATTTCACCAGCAAGTTGATTTACAGGCTGCAAGTGAGAATGTCTGCTCTGGAGCAGTAGAGAAGAGTGTTGTGTTTGATGCTATTTTCTCTGTTCATCTCTAATAAAATGTCTCTTGATTGGAGTGCTGCTAATGTTTAATTAACAGACTATTCTGTTTCACATATTTCAAATGTAGGGTTATGCACAGCCTCGGCTTCTCGGGCTAATAGATTTCTGACTGTAAAAGATGTTAAACAATACTTACAGAACAAAACTGGCTTTCCCCCCTATTTTTCAGCTGCAAAAACCACTGCAGTTTTCTTCATAAGTATGGTATTACAGTTAATGGCTTAAGATGAAGGCTTCTAAATTCATTTATAATAGCAGATATAAGTTCTCATTTATGGTAGGTTGTATCCTCTATTAGAACTTCCTTTGCATGGGGCTTTGAGCAGCATAAAGGTTTGACCCAGAGAATTCTGGGGCAGATTTTACACCTCAAGGAGCATCTGCATTACTGTTTACCTCAGAGGTGATGTAAGTGCATTTGCTTCTTTATAGATGGAGTGAGAAGGCAAACTGGAAATTATGGGAGCTGTAGCATGTGAAATAGTAGAGAGCAATTCCCTGCGATTAATCCCTTGCTGCTACAAATGATCTCATCTGCACAGCATTAGAGTGTTTCAGAGCAGGATCTCTTCCAATTCTTAGTGTGTTTAGATGGCCCTGAATTAGAAAACAATAATTCAGTATTTTATTACCTCTGGAAGCAGTGCAGTTGTTAGAAATATCAACATTAATTTTTACTGTGCAATTAGTGCGTATAAAACTGTTCAAAAAGGTGGAATATGCTATTTCTGTTACTGGGAATGTGGTGTGAAAATATCACCTTGTAGAGTGATGATTCTCTTGTTTGTTAGAGAAAGAACCTCAGATGGAGGGGTTGGAATCAGCTCTTCTGGATTTGATGCAAGAATAGTAAGGACTGATGACAGCAATATCTGAGCTGAGAGAAAGCATTATGAAGAGTAGTTTGGAATATGGGAAAACAAAGTAACAATTATAAAGATCATATTGCTTGTCACACTCATCCTTCAGCTGTAGTGCTCTCTTACTGCCATACAGGCTCTGGGGTTTGGAGGGGGAGGAGAACTTGTATTTTCCAACAGCTTTGCTGTTAAGGATCAGCAAACAGTGGCCAGAGCAAGAATGCAATGAAGCTTTATTTCCTTTAGCTCTTATATGCAAATGTTTATCCCATAACCTTTACATTGAAATCCATTTACCTTTGATTATCTAAATTTTTAATACTTTCTTCAGTTTACTATATTATTATTTAAGTAATTTGTGCTGTAAAAAGTGTGCTTTTTGCTAGAACTCTCCTAAAATTCTAAGATGGCATCTGAATGGTGTCCACCAATAGAATAATTTATCTTGCAGTAATTAGGTGATGTAAGACCATGAACAAAGTGCAGCATACTGAACCTAGGTAGTCTGGCTTCTGAGAGATTAAATGCAGCACTGTGTGAGTTATGAGCTTGCTAGTTAATTTTCAGTCTTTTATGGAAGTCAGGATACAAATTATAATCAGTGTTGTGAAACAGAACTCAGAATCTAACACCGAAATTTTTCCTTGAGAAACACCTCCTATGGGAGGAGCTGTCTCACTAAATGATGATTGCCAGTGCAGTCTTTGAGCACCTGTATAGCAGAAACAGCAAAGCTTCTGAATCTTTGCAATGCCACAAAGTAATCATAATAAAGGATCATGGAGTTTTCTGTCTAAGTCAAATATAAGATGCACCTGAGCATGAATTGAAAAGTAGAAAGATGTAACATTAAGTAATTTTTTACAAAGAAAAGAGCCCAAATGTTTTATTCAATTATTGACAGAAACTGACATTAGCTGAGCAGGGTGCATGGAGTGTTTTGGATGCCAGCAGGAGTATTGATTCTATACTCTCACTTGCTTTTATGCAGAATAGAACAAATCCTCTCTGGTCATACAGTGCAAACCCTGGGGATTAAGGGAGGATATGTTGAAGGGGATATTCATTCTGATCACAAATCTGTACTTAAACTCCAATGAGTTTACATTATATAGCCAACAGATGTGTAAGCATGTGATGTGGGGAAAAAAACCCCCTGGCAGTTAGCAATTAAATAAGCACTTTGTGCTTCAAGGTGGCTCTAAAATCCCTTACCCACCCCCAGATCTTGTGGTGTCTTATCCTGAATGTGGAGTGATTGAGAGAAAATCAATAGTAGTGGTGTGCCTGTGGAACATAGCATTGTTTTTTGTGTGAATGTAATGCCTGGAGCACAAAGCAGATCCTCAAATTGCTTTATTTGTTCTTACCTTAATAATTGTTTTCTTCTGTGTTTGATTGAAAAGTAGTTACAGAGATTTAGTAACTCCTTTCTTTCTTAATACCTGTAAAAATAGAATATTCTTACAACAGGCTCACTTAAAGCAGTGTGAAAAATAAGGAAAAAACCAACAGATAGTGCTAACAATTTAAGATTCAGCACTGTGGAATGCATTTGGCCTGAAATAACCCCAGTACCTGTTTATTTAATTGAAGTTGGCAACAAAGGACCCCCTGAAGGCTTCTGGACACTTCAGGAGTTTGAACACCACTAAACATTAGCCCAGCATATGGGTACACTACTATTTCAGTAATTAAGATTATGCAATGCACTTGGGGGGAAAAGAATCCATCAACATGCAAGGAAAGGGTGAGGGATAAAAAAACCAAGTAGTTTGAAATGGAATATTTACTGCATAAGTTTGCTCCCCTGAAGTGGTTTAATTGTGAATTTGTATCCTTAGCTGAGAAATTTCTCACTGCTTGTGGATTAGTTTCAAAATTATGCCATGACTTTGATATATGTTTCTCTACAGAAGTATACAACACGCTTTATAATCATGTTTAAAGAATGTAAGTTAGTCATACTTAAAACTTGAAATCTGAAATACTTAACTGCTTCATTAAAAGTCAATATTTACGTATTTTGTGCAGTATCAGTTGTAGAATTGTGTTTAGGAAGATATTAAGGCTTTTAACTCTGATGTTTGTAGCTGGACTGTGTCTGTAGGGGGTTGTTAGACATGAGGGGTGTCCCATATGGAAAGATGCAGGTGCACGATGCTGTACCCACTGTTGGTGTTTGCAGTGCACAGAGGGCTTGGGTTCAGCACTGCCTGACCCGTGGGGGTGTCACCAGGGCAGGGAAATCATTTCCAGATCAGAAATACTTGGTTCTGTATCAGACCTTGGAACAAAGAGCCATGGTTAACTTGATTTCTTGTTAAGTGCTAACTGTAAGTCAATGTATACATTGACTGTATGTACATATATATATACACACACACACACATATATATACACGCACACATATATATATACATATATATACATACACACACACACACACACACACACACATATATATATATATGAATTTATATTCACAAACACATATGTGGTGTAGTCTGTGTCTGTGTGTCCCCCCACTACAGCTGTTTAATTATGAGTGGGAAATTATGATCTCTTCTAAGGTAATACCTGACTCAGGCATTTAATTTTATTTTTCAACCTGCGATTTACAGTTCTTAGGTCGTCTATTTATTTGTGTTATGTATATGGCCACGGTCTATTTATTTGTGTTCTGTATGTGACTGTAGTTTTCTTTTTGTGTTTTTGTGCTCCCTAAGAATTTTCTGGCGGCTGTGGATTTAGTGCCACCTTGTGGGAACACTCCATAAATGCAGATTTTTTTATGGCCATGTCCTGGGTTCATTTAGGCCATGAAGAGACTCCTACGAAATCTGACAAAAATAAATCCAGATTTAACGAAGTTCACTGCGAAACCAAAGTTCTCCCAACTTGTGAAAGCATATATTTGAGAACTTCAGGGATCTTTTTGAGCCCTTAATGATTTCTCTTTCCCACATATCTGCACTTCTTCAGTAAACTAGGATGAAATGTCTTTCCAGATGGTCATCTTGCTTTGTGATGCATCATTAGTCTCTGATGGATCTCACTGAACACTGTTTTGAGTGGAGCCACTGAAATCTCTATATTGATTTTTTTTTTTTTTTTCCATTTCTCTTTAGCTGTATCAGAACACACAGTTCTAAAGCTCCTTTTCAAATTGTTTCAATGGGAAATGATTATGTATTATGGTTAATCAACTCACAGTACTATTCCTAGTAGCGAAAAAGAATTGAAAGCTGAAGAGTCCTCTTTTATGTATTTTGCTGATTAAAATAGACCAGGGAGAGGTTGAAATTGGAACTTTTATTTCTGACTTACTAAAAGCTGCGCTTGAAATTGTCATGTGAATAACTTATATTCATATGATTTTTCTAGTGGCTGCATCTAAAAAAGTATAGTTATAAAGTTACAAAATGAAAAGGTGTCAGGGATAAGAAGGTCAGCCCAAATGTTAAATGCCCCATTCCCACGGCTTTCAGTGATGCTCTGCATTTGTCTCTTCTGTCAGTGGAGATTTCCTGTAGAGAAACTTCAAGCACCCAGTTCACACGTAAATTAAACATCAACGTTTGCAATACAGTGCTGAGGTTTTGTCCGGTCTTCTAACTTTCCTCTTTTGTGTCTTTCAATACAGTGTAAAATAATGACCGAAATCTCCACTAGAGAGACTGGCAGGCTCTCTCAGGCTGTTGGAGTTCCCTGTATTGCTTCTTAGATATGATATAAAAAATGTTAACTTTTACAGTGTGTCAAGTATTAAAGTCCTCTGAGAAACAAGTACATACTGCATATTATGGGAATAATTGTTTTCATATTTTTAACACAGTTCACATCATTGTGTTTTGTGGTTTGCTGTTTACTGACAGTGGCAACCATTTCTGTTCTGGTCTGTTATGACCTTGTTATTGGAAACACTATTTGGACACCTCTATCGTTTTCATTTATCTGCATTTCTCTTTGGTAGCTTCAGCAGAACCTGTGCTTTGTCCACAGAAATCCCCTTCCCCAGATTTTATTGTATTTCTTTAATGAAAGAAGTGGGATGTTTCATTAGAGGCAGAGTACAAAATAGGAGAACAGAGCCCAGTTCACATGGTTTTTTTTTTTATCTGGGAAAAGGATTCTTTTTATTTTCATTTTTTTCAAGGTAATAGTGAGCTCTCTGCCAAAAGCAGAAACTCTATAGCAAAAGTTCAAGCAGATAAAGGGAGGGTCTGAAGATCAAATACCACAAGTTTTTCAGTGTTTGAAATGTGACCTTGTTTGCTCTCAATGCTCTCCTTTTGTAAGTAATTTCTTGACTTGGTGCCTGAAAAAAATTCCTTTAATGTACCCCGACCTCAGTTTTTGAGAAGTAAGAAAGTAATGGGCCTGTTTAGCATCCAAGATTTTTGCTAGGCTATTATTTTGACTGAATCAGCAGGCTGGACAATAAATTCTACCATCTAGAAAGAAAGAGGAAAGTACTTGCCAAATATTTTTTTGCTTATCAGGTTTTTTTTTAAAGCTGTCAATCAGAAACAACAAATTCTTAACTTTCTGTTCTTTATTAACTGCAGTTCACACGATGGTTCACACTTAACTGCTCTTACAGAACATAATCCCATGGATATAAAAGTAAGAAGGCAGATATTCACAGGTTTTTGAACAGGTGCATTTCGGTCGTACATGACCATGGAAGCAGGAACAGAGCTCAGCTCCCTATGACAAATGCAGATCTTAATGCACGTAACATCTTGCTTCTAAATTAAATACTCCCATTATATGCATTTTTGTTCTAATTTCTTGGCCCACTGTGATCATCACTAAACCTAATTTCTCCTCAGGCCCCAAGCCAGTGGTGAGGAATGCTGATCCTGTGGCATTCTACTACTGTTTAAAAAAACCCCAAATAATTATGTAGTCCCTAGAGTTTTCTGAGAAAGAAAACTGCACTCCAATATGTCAGTAATCTATTTTGGAATCTGACAGGGCAGTGCTCAGTCTGTTGCTTGTCCCCTTGGGACATTATATGTGATTTCACTTTGAGGGGAGCTCTGCATTTTTTTCTTAAAAAAACCCCTAAAACATCCCCACAAAACAAAAACATGCTCTTACCTTCTCCCAACATTTGAGCAATCAGTTTCCGTGTTGATAATAAATATGTAAGCAATTTTATGGAATAAAAGCAAATTTAAAACCTGTAGTTTGACGAGGGTGAGACAAATAATATTTTAATTGTTTTTCAGTCGCTTTAGTTACATGTTTTTGACTTGCTGACTCACTCTGGATATGGTTGTTTCTGTACTGGGCATTGAATGCATAATACCCCCTTAATTATAAGAAAAGAGTAATGTCATGCTATTTGATAAAAAGCTTGACATTGAACATCTCTATGCTGGGAAAAAAAATCTGCTTTGTGTGTGGAGACTTGAACTTAGAGATCAGGGAGTAATTATTTTTTTCATATTTCCTCCTTTTTTTTTTTTGAAGTAAAACAGAAACAAAATTTCAGTTTGTTCTAAATACACAGTGCAATGTTTTATTAGTGAACAACACTTATTCAGTTTTAAGAATTTTTTCCACAATGTTTTGAGAGCTTTGTGTATGTCTGCAAATATTTTGTCTAAATAGAAGACAATGAAAACCCTTGATAATGTACTGTTATCTTCTGAAAGCTTGTGATTATTACTTTAGGGGTATATTTATTGTGTTAAAACTTCTAACAGCAAGGAAGGCAGCCTCAAAAACAAAGGCTTCCAGAAAGTACCAGACAGTGCATCAGCAGAATTGAAAACTTACTGTTCCTTCTAGATAAAAGGCTGAGGAGATAGCTGGAAGTGTATTTCATGAGGAAAAGGTGTGCTCTTGTGATTTTTGTTTTTCTTTCCATCTTGTATCCATTTGTTAACAGTGGGGCTTGTGGGTGGGATCCTGGGGGCAGTGGAATTGTCTTTGTTGTTTGGACAAGGTCTCGAGTGTTTTCTCACTTTCCTACACTTGTGCTGTGATGATGTGAAACTCAGATGATGTTTCTGTTCTGTGATTGCAGTCACTCCTGGGATTAGCTGTAGGACAGGGATTCTGCTCATCTTTGGTTAATAATGGGCAGTCAGAATACAAATTGCAGCTATTGATTATGTAGAGCCAAGGCCATGTGGGAAATTGTGTGGGGAGGGTAAAGGTTTATCATCCCCAAATGGTTTAAAAGCTTCCTTGGGGAACCTTAAGGGCTTCAATTCTGAAAAAAGGAGAAACTTTTTATGCAGGCAGTAAAAGAGTGCCAGAGGAGCTGGAGTTCATGAGGGGATGGAGGATTTCTCTATCTGTTGAGAATAGTTTTAAAATATGAATGCCGAAGATTTACCTTTGAGTATCTGGGACTTCTGAACCATACACTGTTCTTAGCTGGGTGTAGCTAATGTTGCAGACAGAATTATTGGGAAACAAATAATAATCTGCTTTTCTTAAACTGGCCTTTATTTCCAGGCCTTGTTGAAATGCATTTTGTGTTTTCCTCCTGTTAAGCTGTAAGAAGTAATCTGGAAACAGATTCTTCCACATGTGTTCATATTAGTCAAAATATTTGTTACTGATGATTTTTCAGTCAACTAAAATACTATTTAGTGATTCTGGTACTACTAGCAGTATTTTTCCAAAGGGAAGAGGTGAAAAAAGGGAGGCCAGTCTTGTCATAGCAGCATAATTGGCCTGCTTAAAAGTTGTCATGGTAAGGATCACCTAAATATAAACCCCTGCATTTTGCTATGATACTGATGATAAAGGTTTTAATAAAGCTCCTTTTTTTAATAACTAAAGAACTAGTTAATTTTTTTCCCCAACATGTATCTTTGCAGATTATTCTTCTTGAGTCTTTGACTTCTTACATTTCTAAAACTCTCTTCCTCTTGACCTTCTGGTTCTTATGATTACAGGCTACAAGATTTGGCTCATCAACATATCTCAGCCTGCAGCAAATAAGGGAATTGGGAAAGAAATATATTTACAGTTTGCTCCTTAGGAAATAGGTGCAAAACTACTCTGGAATTTGCAGTACTAAAACTTTTTTTTTGCCTGTATGGGGATGCATTTTTGTTCAATGACCTCAAGTCTTTAGGCAATACTTGTTTTTTCACCAAAATATTTGTGTGAGATGACCCAGAGAAGCAGACTGAATAGCAGTGAAGTCTGATACTTCAGATTAAATCTAATGTCTGGGTTAAGAAATGGAGATATAAATGTATATGACCAGATTCCTTATTTAACTTGCAAAGCACAGGATGAGGGGCAAGCTTAGGGGAGTGGTAGAGCAGCTTGGTAGGCACATGATTAGTAATGGAGGAGGAAGAGGAGGAAAGGTTTGATCAAGAAGCTGAAGGAGGGGGAGTTCCTTATTACGTTTGTCTTCTGAAGCCCTGCTGGCCAGGAAATGGCTGGGTATGGCCTGCTCATGGGACACAGGGAGTAAATCTTGTGTTTGCCTTTGCTTCTGTGCATGGCCTTTGCTTTTGTTTTATTAAACTGCCTTTACCTTGACCCACAAGGTTTATTTCATCTTATTGCCCTCCTGCCCCCAGTCCTGCAGAGGAGGAGAGTGATAAGGGTGGCTTGGTGGAGTCCCAGCCTCCAGCCAAGGCCAGCCCACCACATCTGTGTTAAGAAATGCAGATTTAAGTGTATGTGACAGCATGCGTTATTTAACTTGCAAAGCATGGTAGTAAGGGCAAGCTTTACAGAATTTGACAAGACACCAAATTTAAAGGCATAAAGAAAGAAAAAGTAAGGAAAGTCAGACAAGAATTCTCCTTTTTCAAATACGTGGCTGTATCAGCAAACAGTATTATGCAAAAGCTCTCTAACATCTCACGTTCAGAATTGTTAATGCTGAAGATTCATCATGTGTGGTCAGAATCTCTTGCTATTCCTCACAAATTACATCTGTCTTCTCCTTCCAACTCTTTCTGTCAGTCCTGTCTTACTCAAGCAAAATTCTACTCAACTGATTTTCAGTGGTGTTTTTTGGATGCCAGATTTATGAATTATAATAGGTAGATGAGGAAATGCATAAGAGAATCCATTTCTCTCAGTTTATGGTAATGAAGAAAATATCTCCAATTCCCTTTCTTTTCCCCTTTGCAGAAGAAAATTAGGATTTGCATGTTTTTCTTCAACAATACTTAGTTATAAATATTTGTATGTCTAATGCTCATACTTGTTTTAGTAGCACAACTAAAGTTAACACAGGAATTGATTTAGATGCAGTTCATAAGAAAGTTTTAAGTAGTCTATTTCCTTTCAGTGACAGAGCCTCATATTGTGAAGAATTAAAATGGAACAGGGATAGATTATGGAATAAATGAGGAGGCTTGATTTTAGAAAACGAGAGTATGTTTGACAGGATAATTTGCTCTTATACTTGTCCAGGTGTATAGTTCAGGTACAGCTGTAGCTTTTTATACTGTACAAGTACACAGGAGGATTCTTTTGCACAGACTTCTGTATCCCTATATATTTGCTACTGCCAAGAGACTAGATTGTGTCAACTGATTCAGCCCTGTCAATTCTGTATTCACTGGGGTGGGAAAGAAACAGGAGAATCAGGAGCTGAATTCCAGTGGACTGGGTTCTTGAACATGTTCTCTGCTTTTGGTGGCAGTGTGATGGTGCAAAGCAGAAGCTGTGTGCTTTCGTAGCTGGAGCAACAATCTTAAATCAGTGAGTCTCTTGTGAATGCATTCCCCTCCACTGTTCACCACGTCTGAGGCTTTGGGATGCTCTGAAAGTGCTTATGTGGCCTAAGCACACCATGGCAGGATGGTTCCCAGTGGGCAATTCTTTTGGGTGTAGTTAGTTGGCAGAGACTAGAGGAACTTCCTTGCACAGAACATGAATTGAAATCTGGGGAAAGCCGTTAGTTAATCTTCCTTTTATAGTTTTGTTTCAATTTATGGGGCAATTCACAGTTCCGTGGATTGCTTCTTGGGGCTGGGCTGCAGAGAAGGATTGAAAAAGTTCTGAAAGAACTACTTATATATTGTCAAGAGATCAGCATGGAGATATGGTCAACTGGTCCATTTTTAATAGAAGTTATAAAAAATGTGATAGATCTTGCATGTTTTTTTTTTTTAAATCCCGTGAAGTTCTGTAGCTGTAACGACAGCAGTGTGACAGATATTCACAGCACTCCTACATTCCTTCCCCTGCAGTTAATTATACAATTTCTTTCCACCCTCACAACATTTGTTCTTTCCTTTCCTTAGCTAGCTGCAGATAGAAAAATCTGTGCCAGCACAAGTCTAAATCTGGTCCACCACGTTCTAAGTCTTAAAGGTGTACAAAAATGGTTTCTTTTATGTCAAAGTAGCAGTAGTCTGCCACAGTTGAGGCTGTTAGTTTTAACATAATTATAGAGAAGCAGCCAGAACTACTGTCATGCTTAGTGCCAAACGTGGGTCTGGGCAGAGCCTAAGGACAGCATGCACAGGCTGCTGGGGGCAGAAAAGGAACTTGTCTTGCTTATCTTAACCAGAATTGCTGTTTGAGTTCTGATTTCTAATTATTTTTGTGCTGATCCAACAATTATGGTTTTTACAGCTTGCATTCAAGAAGGTTTGTGTGTTAACGATGTGTACGTCAAGTTTGCTTTTATTTGTGGGTTAAAACATTTTATTATTTATAGAATTAGTTTTCTTTTGCTGAGCTAGATTTTTATAGAAATATTGACATTTGGTATATAGGGACTACTTGACTTTGGAAAAACATTTATTTGTAAATAGATTTTAGCAAGAAGTAATAAATATTGTCTGATTTAACATTAGGAGGAGGTATCTTGAATCATTATTCAGATCAGGGAAACATTTTTGACTATTTCTGGAGTACTGGTGGTTGCTGAATGTTGCTTAGTTGTAGCATGGTAGTAGAGAGAAAGTTCTTGGTCAGGTGTGAGAGGTAGGACAGTGATTATGTGGGTGATTATGATTAAAGTTATTGTTAATACACTGCCTAAATACTGCCAGTGCAGTATCCAGATAACAACTTTATTCTATCAGAGTGGACTATAGTATAATTGCAACATGGTCCTTCCTGTTGAGTCACAAGCTTCATTGACACCCCCTTGCTGTCTAAAATTTTTGGGGAAGTCTTGGTGCAGCTTGGTCCACTTAGCCTCAGATTTTGGTCAGCAGTCTCTGTTTAAAGAGTTATGATTTAAACAGGTTCAGGCAGAAACATTCAGGTTTGCAGTTTGGCCTTGCAGCATTCACAATGAAAAAGCAACAAAGCAGCTACGTGGGTACTTTAGGATTTGATTTCTATATTTGACTAGATCTTAGCCCTTTTGCTCACCCATCCAAGAGTGAGTGTTCCTCTTCTTTGACCTGGCTGCACTCTACAGGAGTCCAGCCTGCACAAACTGTCTCCTGGGGTCACAGGCAGCTTCCAGGTGGATCCTGTCCCCAGCAGCATTTTACACTGTTTTGCAGGCTGATGTGCACCAAAGTCAGCTGCAAACACCTCAGCTCCCCCGTCTTTGGGATGTATTAATTACGTGTACATCCCGACAGTTCCACCTGTGATGTTCACCTGGTGTGTTTTATCTCAGGACAAAGCATTCTGCTCTTCAGGGATGGTGGAAAAGGGACAGTCTGTGCGTGTGTGTGTAGGATGCATGCAAAGACCCGGATGTCTTCTGTCACAGCAGTGAAATAATTTTGTAATCCAGAAGGTGTAGTCAGTCTTGGGGTCACAAACAGCCGGCACAGTAGTAGGTTCAAAGTGGGGAAGTTGCTACATCTAGAGGAGTTTTAGGTTTTTAGGAGCTTTTAAGCTTATATAGCTAATTAAAAAGATGCTGGGATTAAGAAAATAGAAAAATTGCCATTGAATAAAAGCAGGGCTCTAAATGAGCCTGTATTTGTAAGCTATCAACTGAGTGTGTGCCTAGTAGGATAAAAATACTAAGATAATGAAGATCTGGATCTATATTAAAATCGTGCTTATTTAATTGTAGAACAGATTCAAAATGTCTAACTGAATTCTGCCACTGGCAATACTTTTTTTTCCTGTTTGAAATAACTGATAAAAGACATGATTTCAAAAGGTTGGTTTCTTAAGGGTTTGAATTTTTCATGATTGCTAAAAACTGACAGATTTACATGTATTTGTGTAAAACATGAAGGTAGTAGCAAATGAAATGAAATTTTGTTGTTTGTTTGTGTCTGTGTTGTTGTTTTGGTTTTTTGTGGGATGGTTTTCATTGTTGTTGCTCTTGTTTTTACAATGTGGAGTTGCAAAACATCAATTAAACCAAAAAGGTCTGATGACACGCATTTAAGCCCCCTAATTCCTGCAATTAAATGTCTTTTGGTACAGACTGTGTGCCTGTTCAGGAATCCATATTTCTAAAAGCTCAGTATGCTGTGTAGGCAATGAATAGAGGGGAAAAAATAAGAAGAAAAACAAATTGTCAGATAAAGATACAATCTGAAATGAACATCATGAACCATAGTAATTTAGGCTACTTATCTCTATTCCAACCTTAACAGGGCAAAATCTATTTTGATTTTGATCTGTGTTGAGTAAGGAGTGCAAGAGAGACCTCTGGAACAGAGACAGGCCCCTGTTCCCAGATGTAGTATAAATATTTTAGGACAAGTTACAGTGTTCTGAAAAACCTAAAAGTGTAAAAGAACAGTAATGTCCAATAGGAACGTTGTAATTTACCATGGGACTGATTATTTCTGATACATTCTTCGTTGTCGCATCTGTTGAGTAAAGTCTGTCTATAGGTTTATATGTTTGAGTACTGTGAATTTGTTGTTGCCTTTCTGTATAACTCAATAAAATTATTTTTTTCTGTTGAAGATACTTTTTGTTGAATTCAGTTCTTTCTGTTGAATCTCCTTTGCTTGCATCTGACCTTTATTTATGTTGATTTTGCTTCATTTTTTCATTTACCATGCTGTTCAGTTTGTGGATGCCAGAAGAACAAAGGTTTGTCCACTGTTTGCAGTAAATGTATTTTTCAAAATTCAATATTGCTTATTGTGAGTTTTGCTTGCTTTTTAGAGATACAGTAATCCTGTTTACTAAACTTGTTCATAGCTTTAGCTGCCAAAATGAAAAAATGAAACCAACCAGCCCCAACTCAGTCCTTCCCCAAAGTCCCCTTAATTATAGTGATGGCTTTGATTGACTTTATAAACAGCACTACTGTTGAGCATCATGAAGAGCAGATTTATCTTTAGTCTATGAAGTAATTTAGAAAACATGGAATACTGAGTCTTTGAGCTTTGTAGGTACACATTGATTGTTCTAATGGATGTGTCACTGCCTAGTGTTCGCTGTTGCTGTTAATTTTACCTGTAGCTGACATTATTTTGTGTATGTTGTCTTTTTTTTTTCCTGGAAGCACTTGAAAGATATCATTACAGATATTGTCACCTGCATTTGATATTTTGTAAGGTCATTTGATATACTTTCATTACTAATTCTAATGACTTTTTGTAACAGAGTACAACAAAAGTTTAATCAAACACTAATTCTACATTCAGATCGTAAGTTATTTTTTTCTTTCTTTTTCTGTATTGCAGCACCTGCAAATGACAATCCAGGCACTTCAAGATGAGCTTAGAACCCAGAGAGACCTTAACCATCTTCTCCAGCAAGAAAGTGGGAACCGAGGGGCTGAGCATTTTACCATTGAGCTCACAGAAGAGAATTTTCGAAGACTTCAGGCAGAACATGATAGACAAGCTAAAGAGCTCTTCCTGTTGAGAAAAACTCTAGAAGAAATGGAGCTTAGGATTGAAACACAAAAGCAAACACTAAATGCCAGAGATGAATCAATAAAAAAGCTTCTAGAGATGTTGCAAAGTAAAGGTTTGCCTTCTAAAGGAATGGAAGATGACAATGAGAGAACTCGAAGGATGGCAGAGGCTGAATCTCAGGTTAATCATTTAGAAGTGATTTTAGATCAGAAGGAGAAGGAAAACATGCATCTTAGAGAGGTAATGAAAAACTCATTTACTTGTTTAAAATATATATTTTTGTTAAAAATAGTCACGGTACTTGTTGCAGTTTTAGAAATATAATTTAGAGTATTGAAGTGTTCTTTTTGTGCTCTATTTTTGTCATGAAAAGGATAGCATGCATTTGCTTTACATCTCTAATAAGTACACAGCAGGACTGTATGACATTTGAAAGCAAGTATAAGAAAATATGGAAGAAGTAAGTATATTTGGGCTTATTGTCTCTGAAATGTTGCTTTGCAAAGTTTCTTTATCCTTTTATTTTGACAAAATGATATCTGGCAAATGAAGACCTACTGAAGAGGGAGGTGACACCTGCTGCGCTCTAACTAAAGAGTCATGAGTGCATGATACCTTTGTGTTGGATTTGTATGTCTCTGGTGTTTGAAGAGTGTTTTAAAATGATTTGCCTTCCATATAAACAAAGGCTTTTGCCTATGGCTATTTCTAATGTATTATGTGGGCATACTCTCAATTTTTTACATAAACATACCATAATGGCACACCGAAACACCGATGTCTGTGCTCTGAGAGAACCTAAATTTGATCCCAAGCCCACCTGCACCAGCTGCCCACATCACTTGTAAATGCATTTTTGGGACTGGATTTGGGATGATTGGATTAGTACAATTGAAAGAAAATCTGGCCTGGTGTCAAACCCATCTGCCCCTTTAGATCCCAGCAGTGTTCTCACGTGACTCTGTCAGGCAAACAGGACAGGGTGAATCTTCCTCACAAAGACCCTGCTGAGGAGGGTGAAAATTGCAGGGAGGTTTTGTACAAGCTGCACACAGCAAGGGAAGTCAGGAGAAACAGATCTGTTTGCTTAGAAACTCAGCAGCAGCGTGGTCACTAAAAACACCCATTTGCCTGACAGATCAAAGTGCAAATGAAATTAGTGCAAGAGATTAAGAATTAGTGCTCGAGATTAAGAACAGCTGTTTACTGCTAGAGACTGTTGTCAAAATATTTTCTTCGCTATGGACAAATTATTTGATATTTAGATTATGGCCTTCTCTAACCTAGAATGTGTACCGAGTCCTCAGTAGTTTCTGCTGCCCATTTGAAGCTTAGAAAGTGATACATGATACATTTCAGTAAAGTTTTCTTGTGAAGGTGTGGACCCTGAATCTTTTCACAGGCAGAATTTTAATTAAAACTGATGCAACACGTTAATGGGTTCTGAAAGGAGCTGCATAAGGAGCTAACGATATTGAATTTATGATGAGGGAGGATTGTGGAATAAGTTCTATAAACTAGCAGACAAGTTTCTGGATTTAGGTCTGCATACGCTCTCTTTTCAAGGATGGATGATTATGTGGTTGTATTTCATCTGCTGTATCAGTATCTCTTAAGTTTGTGAACCCTAATTTGGTTATGTATTGGACATGAGGAAATTTGAAGAAAATTTTCAATGAGGATGGTAATCAAGGACAGTGAGAAGCAGAACTAAATTGATCTTGAAAAGTAGATAAAATATAAGCTACCAAGTAAAGTCCTTTGGCATCCAATTTATTGATTAGTCCAAGGAATGCTGAAAGGAGATATTATTGGTACCTATAGACTGTGCATGTTTCTCCTGTATTTATACTGAATTAATTTGATGTTCCCCCTGGGTTATTCTCAGGGGCAGGGAAAAAATTTGTTTCTCCCTCAGTTGATATGAGAATATAGAGGTTGTCTTTTGTCTGGAGTGCTGCAAGTATTGAATGGTATTTACTGTTTATGACATGCTGATATACCTTGGTAAGTGGTTTAGGATTAAAATTTTACTAGATTTGTTGCCTGGAATCTGTCCCAGTTGGATTGACAGGAACTATCTAATGTTTTGGAGATTTTGACTCACAATTTCCTTGTTTTTCTAAGAATTCAAGGCTTGGGGTGAAGTCTGTCTCTTCAGCTCTCTTTCTGTTGCGTGGTTATTTATAGATTTTATTTTATTTTTTTTTTTTAAATTTATGCATATTTGAAGTTTGTTGTAGGGAGCTTGGAACTATGATGTGTAGGCTGTAGGAAGTCTTCAGAAACAAAATATTTTAGTAGGTGCCTGTTTGTTTATCCATGACTCTGGATTTTGTTGTTCTGGTGGGCTCTTGGAAAATGTTCTGAGGTTCAAAGTTTTTCTTTTGCTTTCTTGTTATGGAAAGTTGTCTGCATGCTTTGAAGTAACATCAGACATTATGTACAGTTAAAAGTATTACGTATTTGTTAAAAGTCCACATAGATCAACCTTTGATCTTTGTGTGTAGCTTGGTTAAGTTCTTGTTCTGCAGTGCTCATTTGAATTTCTGTCTCTGCTTTTAGTATTCATCCTGCACAATACAGGTTTTCAGTATGATAAACCAGAGGTTACTGTGTTCAATCTTCTGCAACAGCCTCCCCAGTGGATTGTTATTTTTATTTTCTTAACTAGTGTTTGTAGGTTTTTGTCCTAACTGTGTAAATCACCTGGCAGAGTTACTGAACATTTTTTTTCTCCTGAGAATGCTGTAAAAGTAGGCTAGAACTTGGAAACATTTTTAATGAATTTCATTCATGAATTATTTAGTATTCACTCAAATTGTGTTAACCTTTCTATACCTTTAACAAAATATTTGTCATTTAAGAACATCATCTAAAATATTCTGCTTTCTTTATTTTTACAGGTTGGAGTATAGCTCAAGTGTTGAGTGTATTTGAGAAACTAGTATTGTGTCATGTGTAATGTTCTGTTTGATCAAATCCCGGATGGCTGTTTCTTCTTTTTAATTAGCTTTGCTCTTTTATCTCTGCTTCTGCACTTGAAACTGTCTGTGCCAGGGGAGGTTCAGGAGGATTTTCTTCATGGAAGGGGTTGTTAAATGCTGGAAGGGACAACTCAGGGAAGTGGTGGTCTACTCCATTCCTGGAGGTGGTCAAGAAGTGACTGGGTGTGGCTCTCAGTGCCATGGTCTAATTGACGAGGTGGAGATTGTCAAAGATTTTGGACTTGATGATCTTGGAGGTCTTTTCCAACCTTAATGATTTGGTGATTCTGTGAAACAAGTTAAGGGTGATAAAATTCTATGTAGCATCATACGAAATTATTCAACAAATAGAGTTTGTGTGTGTCAGTTTACCTTTTCAATGATAGATGCTGCTGTAGTTTCCAGCAGAAAGAGTGCTGTCGATGGAAAAAAAGTTAACATGGTGCAAATGAGGTTGAATGTGGAAAAAAAATAACTGAAGACTTCTGATTTTATACAGCCTGGACACTACATTAACATGTAGTGTAGAGATGGACTTCTCATAAACCCTTTGCCGTTGGTATTTAATTTTAAATTACTTTCAATCTGAATTTTTTGGTTCTTGAAATCTAATTGTGTACCCACCTAGCTGGAGAAAGGTCAAGTCTTATTTGTATTTTGCTGAGCTTTTGACCATGTTTTCCCCTAATGCAACCATGACTTTCTCTCTTATGCTGTTCATTTCTTAGTGCTTTAAAACAGTGCAAAGCTGGAATTTCTTCTCTTTTGTTCAAAGTCTCTTAGATAACTCAGCATGGTGGTGTAGAAAGCTATTAATAATCACTGGTGAGTAATATTTTGACCAAACCAGAGAATTAAACTACCATGTTGTGAGAGAAGCTGAAGCAAGTGGTCTTGGAACATTGGGAATTAAGGACATCATCTTCAATACACTCATATTTCAAATGAATGTCAGTGTTATCTCCTTGACCTGCACCCTCTGAGCACTGATCCTACAAGGAATTGAATAGTAAGGGAGGTGTTCTTTGTTATTCCACAGCTGCCTTTGTCTAGTTGGTAACTTTTTCAAAGTTCACTTAACTAGGTAGAGAGAAATAATTTCTTGTTGTCTTTAAGACTTTACCTTGTCAATCATTAATTTTCTGCCTATTTCACAGAAAAATGCACATTACAAGAAATAAATACCCTACTGTTCTGATTGTCTGAATATCCAAGAATCCTGCAACAATTTTTTTTTTTTAAACCATTGATTGCTTCTTCCTCACTCCCCCATGACTAGCCTTAGCAGAATTTTGTAATTACAGCTGCCTTCAAAGATCTGGAATTTCTCCAGGCTTTAGATGGTATTTCTTAGAGAAAGTGCAGGTGAGAGTCATGGAATTGGCTAGTGTACTAGAGGCAGAGAAATAACTCCAGGAAATAAATCAGTAGGATTTTTTTCTTCGTTTCCATATTCTTAGCAGATACAGGCTAACCATGGTGTGTTGACTCTGTGGCCCTCAAAGGCTGTACCTTTCTGCAGTGTGCCGACCACTGCATCTTTGAACTTTGTTTCACAGAAGCAAACTTGTGATGACAGTTTTACTCAAGCTTTGTGTCTGATGGTCTTAGAAACTGCAAATGTGAGGCCCAGTATAGAGCAGGAGGAGGAGAATAAAGCTGAAGTTGGAATTCTGCTCTTTTATGGGAATAGCAAAGAATGTCAGTGTCGGCAGGGTTCACTAAAATGTTGGGAAGTAAGTTATGCAAAAAATGGGGTTAGATTTCTTTCCAGTATCAAGGAGTTTAAAATCTAGGCAGTAAGCTTTCACAGGGATAGCTGAATTCCCAGCTTAGAGATAGTTATAGCAAAGGTTTCTTTAGTTCCCGATTGACAAAGTAAGAGAGAACAAATACAGCTCTGAGTAACAAAGAGTGTGAGCATGTTTCTGCTTCATTTTGGGAGATGCAGCCTCTTAAGAGAAGGTTGTGCTCTTTTTCATGCTTTCTGAGGATTTCTGCACTTGGTTTTTCATCACTGAGCTAGACTGAATCCTATGCCTTTAACTAACTAAATTCACTTATTTTTGTTTGTGTTTTTCAAAGGTAGCTGAAATTTATTGTTTTTTTCTGAAAAAAAAAAGAGTAGCTTTTGCTTTGATAAGCAAATGAATGTGTCCTGTGGGGACCAAAGCAGTCTTTGCAAGTAGACTTAAGAAAAAGGGCATTCTTGGTCTGTTAGTGGTTGAAAATCTCTCTTGGAGCCATAACATCGTACTATGGCATTCTTCATGATCAGAATTAAATATCATGAAGATAACTAAATATACATTCCTGTCAGAAAACACAAGATGCCTGCCTTAAAGTTCTTAAATTGGTTATCACATGTCTCTTCTAGAATTTTAAATAAACATTTGTTTCTCTATAACTTTGGAAGAACTGTAGGTAATATGGGGATTTTATCATGTGGAAATCTAGCACAGATGTTTGGTATTACTTTTTTTTAAACATAGTGACCACACATTATTTACCCTAAGTACCATTAAGTATTTTTTTATTATTGCTATTAAAAACTTGCCTAAGGCAAAGTCCCACTAAGTCTCTAGTGAAGTCAAATGTTAAAATTCCAGCAAGTATTTTATTATATATACATACACGTATATTACACATGCCCTCTCTGTACAACATACAATTTCACTAAAACAAATTCTGAGATCATATAGGATTTTATATACACATTTTAACTCTTATCTTGCATGTATTCTTAAAATAATGTTGTTGCTCATGGTTTAAAGTTACAGCTTTTTTATATTTAGCAGAAAGAAGAACAACACATCTTTATTATAATTTAAAGTGTGCTTCTAAACTTTCAAGGGTTTTTTAAAACTTTGCTCTATCTTTGAACTCAGCTTGGTCAAATAATGAAGGCTGCTGATAGGATTTGAACTGCCATCATGAATTAGTTATTGCATGTTTTTAAAGTTATTAATGGAGCAAAGTTCCTTCTTCCACTGTGAATAGAGCAGATGCCTTGCAGACTTTTGGTGTTTACTGTAAATGTCTTACACTGGAGCCAGTAGTAATTTACTAAGGAAATGCTTTATTGACACCAAACGTTTCTTCCCTGAAGTTGGTTACACAGATTAACAACCGTTCTAGACTGAGCTTTTTTATTAGGTTCATTAGTGCCTCTCTCCTTTTATTTCTCCTGGCTCAACTCAAAATATTAGTCTTATCATTTGCTATAAAGACAATTGCTTTTTATCAAAATATCAATAGTAATACATATTTTTAAGGTGACCCCTTAACTATACAGAAGGACTCTGCACTGCTGGCAGTCTCTGGAGACATGAGAAAGTAGACAGAACCTGATTATGCTCTAGAGAACAGTTGTTACTTCTAACATAGCCTGTTCAGATTTTGCTATGCCCTGTGATATTCTTGCCAAGGTGCTTGGTTGCAGTAGTTTTTATAAGTCCATAAAGGATTGGAAAGCTTTGTTCATTTAGAAATCAGTTTCTTTAAAAACAGGATTGACCTCCATGACACCACCACCGGTAGTTTGGAATGCCATAGATGAGAAAGCTGTCAGTTTGAAACTGCCTTGTCTCATAGTAGCAACTAAAGAAATTATTTTTGGAGGAGAGGACAATCAGATTTATGAATAAGATGGATTTCTGTACCTTTCCATGTGTGGAGGTGATAAGTATTGATCCTGCCAGCATTCCTGAAAAGTGCATCCTTTAGAAGGCAATCTGGGGACTGGCTTGAATTGCTGTAATTCAAGTATTGTCCCCAGATGTAAAATACTGTCTTTGCAAGGCTCTTTGCTCAGTTCGCACATTTACCACTTTCTGGTTGCATGTCAAGTTTTTAGAGAGAAGTCACAATGAAATAGACAAAAATGATGAATTTTGGTTTCTTTCATGTTCCCTGTTCTGTACACATGCTGCTACTCATTTCTGTGCCAAAAACTTCATTATTCTATAATGTAATTAACTTTCTCTAGCTCCATCTTCCTGTCCTTTTTCATATGAATTACTATAGCTTATGTAGGTGACTCACAGCTCTGACATGTATTTTCTCAGAATCAGAACTGAATTTCCAGGGAAGGGGAGAGTTGGTTACCCTCGAATTCCAATGTACACTTCTCTGATTTAGACCCTCTGTGTTAGCTAAGTTGAGACTCCTTTGTCTTAGGAAACGTTCAGCCTTTTAGCTGGACTGGAAGTCCATGTATTGTCACACGAGCTGGAGTTCCAGAAAACTGCCACAGGCCAATCTCCTGCCAGTCTGTATCTGTATATTTCCATATATGGATACACTTTTTCCATTGCAAGGATGCAAAGAGTCAAAAGAAGAAAATGTGTTTTTTCATCCTCCCTCCTCCACCCCCCAGTCTGCTAAAAAAGAACAGGTTTTCATTTGCTAAATTTTTTCCTCGTACCAGTCTTAAACTCTGTGTAAGAAAATGAGTTTTGCCTTGGTATGTGCTGGCTTATTTTAGTAATAAAATTGGAGGTTTTATTGTAGGTAGTAGAACATGGCTAATAATGTAAACCCTTTCTAAAGTTTCACCTAAAACTCAGCTTGACGAAGGAAAAGTGTAATGTTAGATTAAACTATTTAACAGGACAATATTTATGATTTAATGAATAGATGATCATATTCAAATTTTATAGCTATAGTTATTGGCTTGTGAGGCAATCCTGATAATAGGAAATTTTTTTTGGCTGTTGACAGTTTGAGGCTGATATTCCAATATGATTATGAGGCTCTCAATATATTTACACACAAACACAAAATTTGATAATGGCTATAAATATCTTTCATCTCACTATAAAGATTTGGCTAAAATATTGGTGAATAACCCCAGTGTGCTCTGAAAGACATATCCACCAAAAATATGGATGTGTTTGAAAGCACTGAGGACAAAATTCTGTTTGTTTGTATTTTTTTTTTTGAGTCAAATGAGGTCAATGGGATTTGACCGATTTAAGGGGAACAGGATTAGATTTGAGAGAATAAATGAATCCAGACTTGGTTATTGCTTGGCTATGCTGTTGGAAGGAAATAGTTTGCTGTAGCTTTTCTGCAGGTGGAGCCAATGTCTTCACCTGCTTGACTTCTCTCCATTTATCAGCACATCATTTTCTCCCTGAAACATAACCCTTTACAAAACAAACAAAACCCAAACATTTTAGAGCCTTTTATGTCTAATGAGTATATTTAGAATAGTTACAGGTTCTGTATGTTCTTTATTGTCCTGCTTTTTACAGAATTTACTTGAATATATTTTTTCTAAAAACATACTTTGTGTTCTCTCCCGGAGACCTGTGATAATGAAAGATTTTGTACATAGTCCCAGTGACATTACTAAAAAAAGAAAATTAATGTGATAATTGACAGAGAAATGCTTAGTCAGCTGATATTTGCAATTACCAAGTACAGCCAGGTTCTTAGTGGTTTCACTCATTTGTGGCTACTGTATCCTCCATTAACAAAGCTCTTATGCTGCCATTGCTCTGCAGTGTTATCTCATTCTTAATTCACTTCAAGCCAATATTTCTTGGGAAAGACCTCCAAAAGGGGATAGTAAAGGGCCATTTATTAAAGGCGATGAGCTTCACACACCTTTCTCCTTAAAATCTGCATTTGGAGAATGCATTGTTTTCATTTGCTAATAGATAATTATAATCTAGTTATATATTTTTTTGTAGTCACACTGCTTTAATTGGCTTTGGCTCTTACACATTTCCCTGAATATAAATTTATTTACAAAAATACTTAGATCTTAGGTTTTAGATTTATAACAATGAATATAAGCTAAAATATGTGGGTTTATTTTCTTTAGCTCATTATTTGACTCAAAACTAAACATCGGAAAAAATATTTCTCTAATACATGATCTTTAGGAGAACTTCAGGAATTTCTGAGTTCATGAGCTCCTTTCAGGAAGTTCCTGCAAATACTGAGTTAATTAAATTTCTACTTCTTCATTTTCAGCTGAATTTTTACAAGGTTTATTAACTAAAGCAGTGGTCTTCAGATGCTGAGCAAGAAATAGTGCATTGATTTCTAGGTATTTGAAAGTATGGGGAAAAATATGGGGCCCTAAATAATTCCTAAAAATCAGCCAGGAGTTAACGTGAAGATTTGCATCCTTCACATAGAGGATGAAGGCACTAGATGGCTCTCTTGAACGAGGATTGTGTTTCAGTCTTGTTTTCACAGACGATCTCACCCTATTTGTTATTTTTCATTGCTCATTTTACAATGGTGGAACTTGAAGTCAATGCAAAGTCAATTCCACACAGATTTTATTTTAGTCTGTGATCTGACTTCAGTTTAGAACAGCTATGTCTAAGAACCAAAGCAAGGAGACTGAAAAGGATAGTGCAGATTTCTACAGAAAATGAGGAATGCAGTCTGAAGGGATTAGTGGAATTTGGTCCCCATATGTTAGTCAAGGTTTGTAATTTAATTTACAAAAGTGAAAGAGCATAGTAAGGGGTCATTTTCCTCTTTGAATGGGTTGGAGTTTCACCATATCTACTGTAAAACTGCAACTGCCAAAACACATCTGAAAGCACATTGGGGAACCAGCGGTGCTAATTTCAGGTGTTAGCAAGTTTTTAGCAGTGCTGAGTTAAAACACAGCCTCTCTCAGCCTGGGGCACCTGTGAGACACTGGGCACTCCCATAGCTCCAGCATTCCTTGTTTCAATGTCTGGGGGGAGAAGCTGCCATCCAAAAGAACAGTGTTATCGTGGAGAAAGCACATTATTTATTCTTCTGCATCTTAAGACTCATAGGCAATGTCATTGCTGATGAATTTTTCTATCCCCAAATATGAGTAAGCAAGCTTTTTGCTGTCTGCCATTTCATAAGTGATTGTGCAGGTGTCAGATAGATGAGAACACTCAATATACTCTCTGCTCAGTTGTTGTCTTTGCTGTCATCTATTAAGCATCTGTTTTGATGAAGAGTTGCAATATCCTTGGGGAATTACCATGCTGATAATTCCCTAAGGTGTAGCATTTGTTCTCATTTTTTAAAAATTTTATAATTTTTTTTTTCCCCAAATGGAAGATGCCTGTGCAGGTTTCCATAGCTTGAACAACATCATGATGAACAAACTTGTGGTGGAGAATTTTTCTGATTTTGTAGTGCAGTTACACATACATGCCACAAACAACTTTTTCCTCTTGTACAGCTTTCTCACAAAGGAAGTAGAATCTATATACTACTTAAAAATGTGCCATTGTAGCACAGGAGGAAGGATGTTTATTGCAGATGCATTGTTATCCCAACAAAAATATTGGTCTGTTTCAGAGCCTTGGTGGACTGAACACCTACATGTTGCAGAGTCAGAACAATCAGTTTGTTCTCACTTGTTCCTGATCTGCCTGGAGAGAGTAATTTTCAGCTCTCAACTTGCAAATGGCATATTTTCACATAGGAGGACATGGGGCAGAGAAAAGATTTTCTGCTGATAACAAGTTTCAGAAACCATTATCAAAATAATGTTACCTTTCAGCCTCTCAACAGCATTGTGAGTGTTTACAGAGGTCTTGGCAGCGCTTACTCCCCATCTGCATCGTTAAGGCACAGCTTGATTAGCCAGAAAAAGGAGTTCTTACCGAGAGATTGGGAGCAGACAAGCATAGGCCCCAGAAAAAAAAGTTCATTTTAACACCAACTCAGATAATAGAATTTATCAAAACAATAGTGGGCTTCAGGATGTCTAGAAAGAGCTTCTGGAAGGATTTCAGACTGGGGCTACTTCAATCATTTGTTTCCTCTGTGTCCTTCAGCAGAAGGGCTTTCTTGTCTCTGCCACATGTATCTGGAAGCCTGGTGCCATGTGCAAAACTTTTCTTCAATTTATTAACCATTTTTTCTGAATGGCTTGCTTTCCCCGAAAGTCTAAAAAAATACGGGTTTAAACATCCAGAAAACTTGAGTGTTTTTTGTGTCTGATAGAAAAAATAGAGTTAGAAAGTTTCATAAAAACTTCCCTTTTATTTCTTTGGAAGCAAGTTATGAATACATTATTAGCAGGCTGAGTAGTCCCAGTATATGAATTTGTGGTGGTTGAACTTCACAAGAATCTTTCACTCAATTTTGTGGAGCTTTAGGTCTAATGTCAAATGTGTTTGAGTATTTCCTATGATACCTTCCTGCTAGAATCAAAGGCAGTATAACAGTGATGAACTCCATAAATAGGGAAAAATGTAGGCTGTGCAATTACCAGTGCTGCCAAGCAGGGTTTGGAACTGGAATGTACATCATGATGTTGTGATATTTGTGAAATGCTGACCAGTTATTTACAAAATGCTGACAGTTTGAGCAGAAGCTCTCCTGGGAAGAGGAGCAAAAGAGCTGGCTTAACATATTTAGTTTGCCAGCTGTAGGAGTTATGCACTTTTTTTGGGATAGATATTTACTACAGGAAAGTAAAATCTAGGCAATTTGGAGCATGAAGGAATTTACGAAGAAAGCTTGTTTTGTCAGATTGAGAAAGGTTTTATACATGATTTGAATAACTGCATTTGCCATTATGACAGCTAAATTTATTTGACTGTGTTCCCTCCAGGTCAAAATTATGAATTGTAAACTTGGCAGTCGTTAGTGTTTCTGGTCTTTCACTGGACTGCTGCAACTTGAGGTTGCAGTGACTCACAGCTTTATGAAAGACCTGCAAGAATTCTCTTTCCACAAGAACATCCTCCCCTTCTTTTTCAGAGCAGAGTTAAATATTCCAGATCTAATATATTGAAGTTCTTTGACTACCATCCCTTTTCCATTTCACTTTGAAGGAGGTATTCAACAATAATAGTATCAGCCAGTATCAGGCTGGAACAATTGAGACTTTTCTGCGAGACTTTGGGCCCACTTTGGTATTTAGTGTTTGTCAGCATCAGGTGATTGTGATGAAGCCGTACTCTAAATTTTTACCCAAGACAAGTTTCAGAATTGCACATTTAATCAGGTTATATGCTAGCCTGTATTCCTTTTGAGACACACTGAAATAATGAAAAAACTATTTGGCACTTTCAGATATCAGAAAAGCCTTTCTATTTGAAGGTTTGGAGCCCTTCTTGCCCAAACTCTTAGTCCTGAGGACAGCTTAAAAATTTGACTGTCTCCCTGAATACTCCCTGAATTACTGTTAAGTATCTGTCTCTGAATGTATTCAGAACTTTCTTTCCTGAAGTGTTACATGGTGCTTGGAGTTCACTGAGAGGGAAACACAAGGACAAGCAACTTGGAAGGAGTCAAGTTTACCAGCTTGTCTGTCCTCTGGATTTCTCTGAGATGTTCTGACCTTTCTGTATTCAACTTCACACCCCCGTCCACTCTCACCTGTACTTGGGGCACAAAGATCAGCAGCTGTTTTGCTTTGTTCTTCATCTCTCATCCTGGGATTGTAGCCCCGATGCAGGTGCTCAATAAGTGGCAGCTGTTTTAACTCAGTTCCAGGTGTGTGAAGCACAGCAGTAACTTTGTGTGGCTGCCTGGCTCTCACACCTGCCTGGCTGCACTGCTTGGACTTCAGTGTTATTCCCAACCTCCTCAAGAAGACATTACTTGGGAATGACAGCTGCATCCACATAAATACAAACAGTGTACACAAAATCCATGTGAATGTACAGACTATGAATCTCTTTTTCAAGTGAATTTCCTGGCTACAGGAATGTAGTATTCTGTGTAAGTAATATACCATATATGGCATCTTTCTATAAGGTGATATTTGTGGTATTAATGGATCTGTAAAAATGTTTTGGGAGATGATTTGTTTAAGTTCTTTTGGAATAGGAGTACTATGTGAAATGTCTCATAAAAAAGATGGATTCCAAAGACAGCCAAATGTTCTTTTAAAGATATTTTAGACAAGTATTTTTTTTCTCCAGTGTAAATTCAAACTTGGGTTCACTGCATCCATAAGTGAGAAAGTGATAATACCAATGCTTCCATCATGAAGGTTTCCAAATGCAAAAGTAACTTTTTTTTAGTGGCACAATAAAATTTATATAAATGTCAGAAAGAAGAAAATTAGTGGGGTTTTGAGTGTAGGAATGTAATTCTCTATAGAACACCTATTTTGTTTTCAGAAATAAAATTGAACTGTGTATATTTTGCAGTAATTCTGTCTTTTGCATGCCTTCAGAGCTCTGAATGTCTAAACTGTACCTTCCAACATTTAAGATTTGATGCACATCCTGATTCTTGGTGTAAAAATAAATTAAAAATTTGACACTTCCTGTGAAGGAGAGGCAACACATACACAGAGCATTTTGTAAATGTAGAGTCTCTTACAGAACACCTGGTAGATGTGGAGATACACTTCAGAAAATAGTTTTTCCAATGCTTTCATGAGTGAGTAGCCTATCAAAAGCTTGCTAGAAAAAGGAAGTATCTTTAAAAGTTTTCATTGTGTTCTCAGCTGTGTTAAACCAGTTTATTAAGAGTGGATTTATGCACTCTGGTACCTGAACAAAGTAATTTGTATTGGGATTGTTCAATGTGATGACAGAACTGGAAGTCATTATTACATTACACTTGTATTTCTCTTTCCTGAAGTTCCTGAAGGACGTGAGATTTTAGATGTTGTCACACTCAGTGTCTCACCTAACCTGGAAAAACCAGCAAGATAAAAAAGCAGGAAATGACCTGTAAAGAACAAAGTTCTTTGGGATTTTCAGGGACTGGTTGGGGATTTCTTGAAAAGGAACTGAGTTAATGATTGATCGTGGAGGAAGGAATGAAAATAATGAGGTGTCATTAATTTTTCATAATTGTCAGCACTACAGGTGATAACTGGAAGCAATATATTGCTTTGTCTTGAAAACACATGTCAAAAGCTGTTTTAGATGTCATTGCATCATAACAGCTGAGCAAAAATATACTATGCTTATATATGAATCTGTTAATCTTGTTTAATTTAATGCACTGAGAAATCATATCTAACTTTTTTGTTTGTTTTCTTGGTTGGGGTTAAAGGAGCAAGCAATTCCTTGACTCTTTAGTGAAAGAAAGTCTGTCTTGTTTTTAAGTGTTAAGATAAAATAGCACTGAATTAAAAGATGGTTTTAAATTGTATTTTTTTTTTCAGTAGCACATGGACTGTTAAAGTACAGGCTATGATTTATTTATTTTTTAGTGGGCCCATCTGTTCATGTACTATTGCTTAATAGCAAGAAAACAGGAAAGGCAAAAATATCAGAAAGTAACGGAGAAAAGTCTTATACTGCAGCTTGCTGGGTGGCATGTGGAAAATACAAGTTCTTCACAGACTGCATGGACATTATCATAGCAGAAGAAGAATAGCTTTGGAGCTAAGGAGTTAGTACTGAGGATATTTTGGGGTTTATAGTGGGTGGGGGTTTTTTCATCTCTGCCCTGTTATAAACATCAAAACTATAACAGTCTGTAATATGTTTAAGACATACTGTGCTAGAGATAATGATGGTTATACAGAACTATTTCTATAGTCCATTAGGCTGTAGTATTGCTCTTTCATAATTCCTGTTACTACAATGCATTGTTTAGTTCATGCAGACCATGTTTAGTCAATAAACAAACATCCAGAGCATGTGGAAAGTTCATTTTCTAGAGGTTTTGGAAAAATCTAATTATGTGAGATAATGCGTTACGGTAATGCAAAAGCTAAAGTATAAAATACGTTCACTTGTAACCTGAGCAGTGCCCAGACTGCTTTCTGTTAAATGTTTTCTGTTGGAAATTACTGGCATTAAAATCTCAGCAGGTCTTTTTTCTGATGAAGGAAAACCCTTTGAATGATGCTGTTATTATGATTTTGCTTAAAGTCTTGACAAAATCTAATTTCATAACTTATGATATTCAAGATGCTTTGTTTTCATGTAATATTACCAGAGAAGCAGTCTGAGAAGTAGAAGTGAGATGTACCTGTTCCAGATTTTGCTTGGCTTCTTTGAATAGGCTCTGCTGGTACTGTAGGGCATTTGGAACTTAATAGGATACGATCTTAATTTCTTTATGGTTGAAGGACACTGAGGAAAATTTGAGAAATAAATTTTGGAAATTAAAGACCGCACAAGGTGTGTTTAGGGCCTGAACCTTTGAAGCCCTGTGAGCTTTATATGTATTCATGTGAAAATACAGCATTTGTGCTTAAATAATGTGCAAAACTCCTACCATCTGCAAAAACTGAGGGGAGAGTTCTCTTTGTGATACCTCAGTATACCATGAGACTTTTAGTCCTCAAACTCTACTAAAATGATAAATACTTTTCCCATAGCAGCTTGGGATTTTTCAGCATTACTGGAAAGAAAACTCAGTAGCTTTCCAACATCTGGACAGAAGCTCTGCATTCATGGCCATGTCGTGTTTCCCAGGTGGATATTTGAGGATGCCCAGCCCTAGCGAAGGGAGTCAGTACAAGTGTGCTGAGCTGAGCTGCTCGAGCATGGAAGGGCAGAACACACTCTGCACATCCTCGTTAAACCGAGTTCCAAGAGCAAGACAAAGAACGTTCTGTAATTCAGATATATTTCAGTTTTGAGCAAACACTTTTGTGTCTTAGTGCTGGCAGTATTAGAGGCACTTCTGAAACGTGCAGGAAGGGAGGGACACCTGCAGTTCCTTCCACTCTTGCAAGGAAGTCTTCATGTAAATGTTTTATTCTGAGTACCTATACTTAAAAATTACAATTAAATCTCTGAGAGACTTACTTTTTAGATATCCCACCTTCCAGCTATGAGAATATTCAGATCTTTTGGTTTAGATTTGAGTTTCTCCGATTCTGAAGTCACAGGTTGTAGCGAGAGAAGCCCATGAGGTTATTTGTATAAGTTGTGTTACCTGGAAAATAATTTGCCTGCTCTCTCCAACTATTGCTGCTGTGTCTGAGTAGTTCTTCCTCTGTTCTTTAGGCCTTACCCTGGGGCAGGGTCTCTTCTCACTCAAGCTTGAAAGTTCTGGTCTACTTTCACCTCAATCCATATTTAATGACCTTATAGAGCTAATCTAATAATAGAAGTGCAGAGTCTGCTTTTTCTTCATCTGGTATCTGCTGATAAAGTAAACTTCTACAATTCAGATGGGTATGGGTAAATAATGATTAACAGCCAAATCTGCATATAAACATCTGTATTTAGATGTTGGTAATTGAGCATAACCATGTTTAAGCACTATGCCTAGAATATTTGGTGTGCAACTGTTGGAAATCCATATGAGTATCAGGAAAAACCTACCTCATGAGTAAGGCTGGAGAATGTTGAGTAATTTGAAGTAAAAATAATTCATATGATTTTTAATTATTGAAAAAAAAAACCCCACCCCAAAACAACACAACAGTAAACCCCCTGAGAAATGCATATGCAAAACAGCAACGTGTCAAACCTTATCTTTAATTCTAATTTCTAAAATATTGTTTACTGTGAATAAATAATTTCAAACTAATTGTTTACAACCAGATAAGCTGTGATAATTGAGTTGAATTTCCAAGAATTGTTTTTGAAAGCTATTCTAGCAGAAAATTTCTAGAATTAATATTGCTCAAGAAGAGAGATAAAGATACTGAGATTCAGTTCCTCTTCCTATAGATAGGAAAGAGAAACAAGTGTATTTTTAACCATATTCAGGTCTGTTTCCTGAGCAAGAAAACCCTCATTAATTTGACCATTTCTCATTTCGTGAACCAGTCATCGATTAATTCAAAAGAACCCCATAAAATGGTACTTATTCTGTATATAGGGATTGTTCTGTATGCATACATCTGCAGCTGGGGAGAACATCAGGGTGTAGCAGAAGAACTAAAGGGGGGCCCTCAGGGTGGCCCGTTCCTCCCGGTGAACCACAGAAGTCCTACCAGCCTTTCTGTGGTAAGTTTGCTCCTGTGAATGAATTATTTGTCAGTCACACTCATATTTATGTTTGTGATCACAGAGCTATCAATTTGTGCATGTACCTGGGAATAGTTTTGTTTTCTAATTTTTCAATTAAATTTACTTTATCATTATGTTTTAAGTTCTTGGTTTACCTTTTGTTTTAAGGGGTTGGATAATGAGATGAGCTACAAATCAATTTAGGGTTCTTTTCCCCTTTTCCTGTCTTGCAGATTCTTTACATCTGGTAGGAAATGCATTGCATAGGAGGAAGGTCAGAAAAAGAAATTGATGATCCCAGCTTGAAAGACTAAATGGAGGCAGGTAATGATGCAGTTCCTTGGCTTGTAATTCTGCCCGTTTGATATAAGGCCTGTAGAGTAGCTGCTTCTTAGAATTGCTGCATGATAGATATTAATGAAGTACAGAATCACAGTCATTTTACCTAATTACTCTGTAAAATAAAATAAATTAAACCATCATTGTACTATTCTTTCCCTCAGATCACCCTTGTGATGAGATCACCCTGTGTACCACTGTTTTCCTCACAGAAAACACGAATCGTAAGAGGATCAGAAGAAGCCTGCGAAATGAAGGATTACATTGCACTCATTTTTTTCTATAAAAATATGTCCTTATGTTGTAAACTGTTCTAAAGAAAATGCTGTCATCCAAATGCAATAAGACAAAGAGCTTACAATAAAAGTATATAAAACGTAGTTATTTTTAAGTATGTTTTTATTACAAGTGCAATGAAACTTTGGCGTTAGGTTTTTCATAGAATAATACACTTCCAAAACTGTGTCTGCAGAGATGTGGGGTATGGAGGACTTGAGCAGTGAAAGAGGCAAGTGCAAATATGAGATCTAACTTAGAATGATGCTTTATTGTTGGCATGTTTGCTACTAAATGAAAATGTTACATCCATTTCCTTTTTATTGCCTCTAAATACAGTAAGATCCTCAGAGTATCTTTATTCATTGTTACACTTAACAGACTTGCACATGGTTTAATCTGCAGTGACTTTGCTGCAGTGATGTCCCTGACTACAATTACACTTGTGCTGATGTAAATAAGGAAAGAGTTGAACCATTGGTTCGCAGAGACCTGCTGAGAGCCGGAGTTCAGCCTTGAAATCCGGTCTTCTGAAAAAAGGCACAGAGCAACATCCAAATAGAAAATGAATAATGCATGCAAAGGGAGCCTTTAGCATGCTGAGGTTCTAACTATGGACCTGTTCCTGAAGATATTGCTGTTAGGTAGGAGTTGATGCCAAGAATTTTTGACATTTGTGGGATAAGTCCATCAATTGGCAGGATATGTGAAGAAGTGATTTTGAAAATGGAGGCTGTGTGGTAAGACATAGGGGCCTAGAAAATCTGCCTGACTCTATTGTGAGAGTCCACAGAGAGCTGTAAATAACCAGATAGTATTTAACCAAGAAGTAATGCAGTAAGTAAACTATGAAATAAATTGTTTCTGTAATATGTCAACAGAGTTATGTGGTTGGCAATTTTCCACCAGCTAACTTTTTATACTTTCTAGGTTTCAATTCTTACTCCACACAGTTTCGCTCTTCTTTGTACAGTTAACCTACATCTTATAATTTTTAACCCTTAAACTATTTAGAACTCTATGTTTTGAATTATCTTGTGCCAAAATGTCTGTGTTTATAAGCTTTGCTATCTGATGTCAGTAGAGCTTGGGTAATGGTTATTATCAGCCTGCTGCTATATTTAAATTAAGGAAAATCTGCCAATTCATAGATTTGCTGGGTAATTTAGCAGATTTTTTTGTCTTTTAGTGACAATATAGTACATTCTGTATTTGTTGATAGCTGCTAAATGTAGCTTAAGCAGATAATTAAAACTATAGAACGTGGATGAATGGCCTTTATACCCAGACCGAAGATATGACATGTTCAGTGAGTCCTGTGTGCTTAAACCAGTGACAGATTCAGGCTCCCTAGTGATTTACAGAAGGCCTAGATCTAATTCCTCACAGGGATGTTTGGGAAGGCAGAGAAAATAAACTCTTTTGAAAGAATTTTGAAAGAAAATAAACACATTTGAAAGAATTGTTAGGACTGACCTTGTCTAAGCGTATAAAAACTTAAGAAAGAGAGATGAAATAAATGTGAAATCAAACATTTCAGGTGGTATTGAGGTGAAGAGTTGTTGCTCTGTAGCGTGAAGGGGGAGTGGAAAGAAAATAATAGTTGGTATGAGTTACAGAATCCCTAAAAAAGAAGTGTCAGCATTAACAGATGCCTAATAGAAGTATCAGAAGAAAAGTGTAAGAATTGATGTGTGGATAAAACATAAATATGTTTAAGCAAAGGGTGTGATAGCTCATTGCAGCCTCAGTGCATAGAAATTTTCTGTTAACTTGGTAATCAATGAATTAACAGGATTAATATTTATGTTCTAATAACCGGGCTTAAGACTAAATGATGAAATAAAATTATTTAATCCCCTAAAATATAGTGGTCTTTAAAGTGGAGACTTGGCAAGGAACTATTCAGTGAAATTTTGTAGTTTTTACTTATTTAGGACTTTTTGCTCAGCTATTTCAGAGCTACATTATTAATATGTCTGTGAGATGTTTTTTGAAACTTACTTGTGAGTAAAAGTCAGGAAAAGGTTGGTTCTCCTTTGTTATGGATGTCACAATCCATGTGTCATCACAAAGACTAAAGTTTTCTCTGTTTTCTGTTCTGAGTTTTAGGTCATAGAGTATTCTGAAAAGAATTCATTTGGTATACACTTACCTACAAACTTTCATTATGCTAATTTGTCAACACTGTGTAGACTGTGAAGTGTTAATGCATTTATTAAGTGCTAAATAGCAATCAAGAATTTTTCAGATTTGCTTTTCTCATTATGGCTAAGGATTCTTTAGCAACATACTGTGTTTTCCAAGGAGAATTGCTCTTTTGAAATGAAACTCTACAAATCAAATCTCCATAGTAACACTGGATTCTTCTGCCAACCTGTGCTGTTGCAAATTTCCTTGTCAAATTGAAGGTAGTTTCACAGTTGTATAAAAACAATCTTCTTCATGTAGTTAGAATGCAGAAGACCAACACTTTTATTGGTCATTTTACTTACAGTATTGTTTATCCTTTCTCATTTACATTGCTGGTATTTCATGTTCTTGGTGTTTGTGGGGGGCAAAAAGTGTTCTGAAGTGGAATTTTAGCCAGTAGTTGTACTACAGAACATGTTTAGGGTAAGAAAAACCTTGAAGAAAAAAGGCTTATTGACTGGAATGACTTCAACAAGAGTCTTTTAGCATGTTGAGAATTCTGTTTCTATTGTACAGCTCTCTGTTCCCTAATGAGATAACTGACATTTGCTTGTCATGGAGATCACAGGCGAATCAAAATGGCATAAAAAGAGTTTCTCTAGCTCAGAAATATTATAATGAATAATGAGTTAGAATTGTTCATCCAACTCTTATAAATAAAAAATGCGAATTGGCTGTCATGTAAAGGAATCTATTGCTATTAATACTCCCCTGGAGAGTAGTGCAGCCTGTCTCCTGAGCTGCTCAGAGGCTGTTCAGCTGAAGGGGGGGAGCACTGTGTGTGCTTTCGTGACCCTGAAAGGAGGCATCACTGTGGATTCCTAAAACTGTGGGTCCTCATTACTGCTGGCACATAAAGTGTCCCATGAGTTGTCTTTCACTGTCCCGATGAAGAAACAGCTCTTGAGTGGGACTGCCAGGGTTGTGCAATGGTTAGACTGGGTGGATGAGGTAGCTCTGTATGAGACACTGAATGTGTGTTCTGACCTACTTTCCCAACTTAAAATGAGAAGTGGATTTAATGGATGATCAAAATGCTGTTGGAATGACTTAGTGACAAGATGTGTCTGCTTACAGATGGGAAATGTCTGTATTTTTACACATAAAGTGGATGTGTATTTGGTCTTTTGATTAGCGATGAGTTACAAGTTTTTCATGAAAATGGTAGTGGTGTGCAGCCTGGGAAAACTGTCCAGTGAGCAGAAAGGAAGAGGCTGTGGGCTCAATAAATTGTTCTGGTTTCCTACATACAGTGGGAAGTTTTCCACTGTGATGATTAAAAATGCTCATTTTGTGGAGTAGCAACTGGTATTGTGATATCTATCCTTAACATTGGATGAAATGCATACAGGTATGTAAAGGTCACTGTAGATATCTATTTAAGAATGGTGCTGGTCAATATGTGCAAATCCTGCAAGGGGGGAGGAATTTATTATTTATGTATGGACTTTTTTATTCTGGAAGTTCAAAAATATTTAAGTTGAGACTTTTGGCTGCTGTAACCTCTCTGCTTTTTATATATTCTTCAGTATCTGAACCAGAGCTTGAAAGGGTTGATGGCATCTTGTCTGTGCATCTCATACTTGTCTTAGACTGAGTAAGTTAAGCTCTAATTTCAATGTACAAGGGAAAGGAGACATGGTAAAGAAGAGAAAGCTCCTTCTAGGGTATGAGTTGAAGTCCCTGCAGTACCTCTGGGCTGGTCATGAGCATTACATTGTCCTGTGCTCCACATAACAAAAAGAAGGTGTTCTTCTGAAGAAGGACAGTCTGGCGAAGAGTAGGAGAGAACATTAAACCTTCTTCTTCATAAAGTTCTCCTGAAACAAAGTTCTACTCTGAAAAGCCTTGAGCTGACTCTGCCTCTCTTTTGAAACAAATACGACAAAAGACTTTTATAATAGTGGTAATTCCAAGTTTCTGAGTTTGAAAAGATATAGAAATCAGATAACGCATAGCATGTAATTTTTTTTTTCTCAGTATATTAAGGCACTTTTATTTGTTGAAACTGTACCTGCTGTATTCAGGCCTTCTGCAATAGGGGCTCCAAAAGTTATCAAAACAAACCAAACCCCATACTTGTACTGACGTAAGTTTAGTGCCTAAAAAATGTAAAACGTAGAAAATGTAGATAACTTGTTATTGCTACCACTTCCATTTGTAACATGGTGGATTTTTTTAAACACGTGATCATGTCTTCTGTACAGAATTTAGTATCCCACATCAGCATGCAGTTTTTCTCCATTTGCCTGTTTTCCAGTCTTATCCTATGCAAATATCATCACATGGATTTCCAAAGTTTTGAAAATTCTCCTTTAGGGTCTGTTTTTAATCCCAACAGATAATAGCGGTAATTTCAGTGGAGATTCTTTTGATTTACATCTCTAGAGAAAACTAAGCATTTGGATATTTATGGTACCTATGCATTCAGCATTTATTTTGAGTACTGATGCACAGGGAAGTAGTTTTTAAACTGTGCCTCAGCCCCTGGTCTATAGGTATTCATGGCAGCATTTAAGTACAGGAAAGGTGAAGTCTTTGAACTGTGCAAGGAAGTGGTGTTTTGCTCCTTGTATTGACCTGAGGTAAGGAAAAGGAATAAAATAAAGAATTTCTTTTCTCATTCTTCAAAAAAAAAATTGTCTGTGATGTGTTGTTCTTTCTGAGAGACAATATCAGACACTTTTCACTCTGCCATAATTTCAAAACAGATAAGGATCTGTTGTATTTTTTATGCAGTGATAAAATATGTTGGTGGGGTTTTTTTTAATTATCATATTTTCAGTTAGGGGATGGGTTTTTCTGTTCTGTTAAAAAGGGAAGACTGAAAGAGGAAATTTGAACAGATGGATTTGAGTTACCAAGCAACACTTAGTTTCCCAGGCAATGGAAAAAGAATTGGAGCAGGTGCTAAGTGGATTTTATTCCTTTTTTTTTTTAAAATTATTTTGAGCTGATGTGTGAGCTTCAGTTCAACAGCCTCTTGAAAAACTTCACAGAATGCTAAATATTCAATTAGGTGATGATAACTACCTGTGCAGATTGTTTCCTGTGTGACTTGAACAGTTCTTTTCTGAAGTTGTGGTAGCACACATTTTGTGCAGCAAGGCTATTACAGAGGACATTAGTGTTGTTTGCTTCACTCCAATGTTCTCATATACAATCAGCTCTATTTTTCTGATTTCAATATGTTCCTGTAATATTGGGTTCAGGCTCTTCTGCAGAATATTAGTTTCAGAGTGAAATAAGTGTTCTGCATTCTCAAATGTTTAGGTATTACCCCCTACCTCTTTCTTCTAGAGAAAGACTGACTTGGTTGGCAAATCTCAACTTGATGGGCAGAGCTGCAGTGAATTGGTGGGTGCCTTGAATTCAGTTTCTGGCTGATCCAAAAATAGGATTTTTTCTTTTTAAGAGTCAATGCAACTAATTTATTCCTTTTTTATTTTATTGAGGCTGCAGTGCGGTGAGTTCTTTTGGCAAGCTTAAAATTTTAACTTTAGTTTAAAACATATACTGTTTACAAGTATTTTTTTTTTTTTTTAAATCAAACCAAAATGTCCAATGCTAAAGCATGCCCAACACCCAAATTGTGTGAAAAATTGTCTGTCTTATCTCTTTAGGTCAGTGCTCTCATGTCCCTCTCTGCCATACATTTGCATAACTTAACAGCTATGTAGAACACTTGGGAATGTAGGGATAACATTTCTCTGAATATCTAGGGGAGATAATTTTGTTAACTGAGAGCTTTGACATTCCGTTACATGTCGATGTGATAACTGCAATCTTTGTCAGAAAATAATATCTAATTTTTCATCTACCGGTATCTCCAACTCCTTTTCTGCAGGGCTGCTCTCAATGCACTCGTTCATCACCCAGCCTGTTCTGAGACTGGGCATTGCCCCCACCCAGGTGCAGGACCTTGCCCTTGGAGGTTCCCGGGGGCACATTCCTCCCTCCTGTCACTGAGCCATCCCTTCCCTCAGTGATACCAGCAGCCCTGCTCAGCCTGGTGTCATCTGCAAGGTTGCTGAGGGTGTGCTCAATCCCATTGATTGAGGTATTGAATAGTACTGGTCCCAATATGGGCCCCTGACAGACACCACAAATATTGTCACAAAACTTTATTTGCATTGTATAAAAAACTTGCTGTACCACAGAGCCAATGAACTTACACATTTGAAGTCTTATTAACTCTGATGCTTGCTGGCACTGCTGATTAAGTTGAAATACTAAATAGCCTAAGTCAGCAGTAATTTTAAATGCATGTGAGTAAAACCCACCCATATTTAGAAAAGCACTTCCTGGAAAATTAGGGAACTGTAAATCAAATCCATAAATTATTTTAGCTAGTGATTTCACCAAGTTTCCTTTCACATGAAGGGAAAAGAGACATGAAAAGGTAGGCTAGAAAAGGTAATAAAAAACCAATATATCCATTAGTAAGTATGCACATCAGTAGATGACACTATGCTTTTCAAAATTGAAAAATAGTCCCATGCTAATCAATTTAAAGTATTACTGCACCATGGGGATGGGCATCAGACAGGGAATGCCAGCACTCGCCTGGGCTGGCTCAGGCTGTTTACAGTGATTGAAGTTTTATCAATGCTAAGTTTATAAAAGGATTCTTACCAGAAAAATGAACAGCATGTTTGAAGTTCTGTGCATGGTAACACCAGCTAACACATTCTTCAGTAACCTTACGAGATCTGTGCAGCAAGTGTGTGGAATATGTAGCACTTCTGGCTTCGAGCTGTCGAGTGTGACTCTGGTTTTGGCAGGGCTATTTTGCTGCCTTCTGAGAAGTGAGTTCTTAGTTTAATAATTTAAATTGTTTTTGCATCTGCAGTCAGGCTGAAGAGGAGCACTGGTTCAGAGTAGAAACTAAGCAAGTATTGCTGGGTGTGTGCATCGGTTGGAAGGTGGGGAAAGCACTAAACAGGATATCAGCCTTTGTCTTTTGTTTTTCTAGGACAGAACTCTTAGGTTTCAGCTTGTTTAAGGAAACTATCTGGAGGTTAGCTGTATGAATATGGGAAGAGCTATTGGAAAACTGTTTTCCTCTACTTAGATGAACTGGCCTGTAGAAATACCACAAGCACTAAATGTTGGCCCTGCTGGTAACATCCTATCTCACAGTACTGACCACGTTTAAATGGTTTTGGTCTTTTATTATTCATGAAGAGTGGAGCTGGCACGCAGCAGCATCTCTGCTGTGTGTTCTGGATCTTGGGATTGTATTTGGTAATCTTTGCTGTGACTTTACCCTTTTAAGCTTTGCCTGTATGCTTTTGATGGCAGGAACAAGGGAAGTCTATTCTTAGTTACACCCTAAGGTGGAATTCCATTATTACTCCATGGTTAGTGTTACACTTATTGTAAAACTGATGGGATATTGCTTTCTTTTTCAACCTTATTAAAAAGTTCTTTGTGTGCTCAGGCTTCTAAATGGGAGGGAAGTAGTGGAAATAAGTCTTTAAAATCATGGATTTGTTGGAGAAGGATTTTTTAAACACTATGGATTACACAAAGGATTTGTTACAATATGGATTTTGCATTTTAAGAATTTGAAGATGTGATTTTAATAAAAGATAGTCTTCTAAACAAAGATCCCCACACCCAAAACCAAATACCTAAAAACCCTAGTTTACAACTCACAACAATATTTCATTCATGTGTCCTACTGCAAATTAAGCGACTCTCTTTAATGCACCTGGGTGCACTGTATAAATGACTATTTAAACATTTAGCTTTAAAAAAAAAAAAGGCATATTTTTCCATGCAGTTTTAAAGCTTTATATGTACTGCGTAGAGAAAGTTTTTTAGCCAAGGTGTTTCTAGAGTATATTTGCTTTGCAGAAGTGTAAGCAACAGTTGGAACTTCTGTTTTCTGATTCTAATTGACTACCCCTGAAAACAAATATATGGGCTTCCTTTACTACAGGCACTCAAGGGTTTTGGTGTGGGTTCCTAAAGAAGATGGTGAAAAGGGAGAAAACTGTTTATCATCAAAGTTTCTTTTTCTGAAGATGAGTGAAGCAATAACTCTTCCCTTTTCCTAAATTTGGAGAAGTAATTTTGATAAGAGGAAAAGTGATTAATGATACTGTGCAAAACAGAAATGATCCCCTAGAAGCTTTATTCCATCTATGAAGAAAATAAATAAATATTCCAGAATTCTGGTAAAAGTGGAGTTTCAGTAGCTCCTTTCAGGAAACATTCTGTGTGCTTTCAATTACAAACTAAATTGTCCCACATGCATTTCAAGCTCCATATACAAATTGTGTTTTCACTTGAAACTTTTTGTATGTGGTCTCTTGCCAGAGGACACTCCTCCAGCGTGACAACGCACGTGGTTGCTGAAGGTGTTTTTGACATACAAGTCAAAGAAAAGCTGAGTTTCTTAATGCTCAGATTATTTTTTCAAGTTAGTAAAACTTCATGAGCCCCTCTTATATGCATGAATTCAGGAATAAATGGAAGTCTGATCATTGCAAAGAGGTACCTTGGCTCGTGATTCAATATGGTGGTTTTCAACTGGTGTAAAAACTCCTCCTTTCTCCCTCCTACTCTTTACATCTCCAAGTTTTTTAATGTAGGTCAGGGGTGGTGTTAGACTCATTGTTCAAGAGTAATTCTGAGGCCACTGAGATTATTGTTGGATTTGTCCATGGTGATGGACTATTGACCTTTGTTTTATAGTTTGGTGGTGGTGCCTGATTAATGTGATTTCTTTCATATTCATCAAAAGTCGTATCTGTTTATTTCAAATGATAAATGGAGAGAGAATTAGGCATGCATCTGAGTATTTTGCTTAACTGTGAGAACTTAAGGAATTTAAATACACTTAATTTATGAAGTAACTTTCTGCAGAACTTTTGTAGCTATCAGCTCTTCATATTTCCTCTAATTTTTCATTTCATGTCCTTATATACACATTTTCATTTCTTCAAGCTATAAAATTTGTTGGGATTTGACAAAATTTCTTTGACAGGTTCTCCCAGAGTTCAAATACCTATAATGGTGAATTTTTAAAAGACAGTCCATGGTAACATGATTTTTAAAATCCTTTCCAATAACAGGGCTCCTTATACCTTCACACTGGAGACAGACATGGGAATTTTGTGTTGTCAGTTTATGGTTTCCAGAAAGATATAAAGTGTTTGATCAGGATTTTTTAAATCTACTTTCATTTAAATTACTATGAGACCTTTTTGCCTGGGGGTGGATGTGAAGAGCTAGAAAACAGAAAAGAGCAGATAAGTCTGTATGTTAAGAATGAATTAGTTCCTTTACATTACATTTTTCTAGTATTCTGGTTAAATTGAATTTGATCAATGTTTCTAATGGTATTTTTGGCTGAAGAAACACTACTGTTTAGACACTTTAGGTAAGTGCTGTGCTTTTACTTAAATGATTGATCAAAATATTAAAATATTGCTGATCTAAATTTTAAACTTCATACAAGCTGATCCTGTAGAAGAACTACCAAGGCTTTCTTTTCCAAGTACTTTGAGGTGTTTGAGAGAACTGGCAGCTCCTACACCATTGCCTGCTGTGATTTACAGATTTGTACATTTTGTCTGTGAAGGCAAAAAGCTGCATACACTGACACAATGGTTTCTCATGCCAGTTTTTATGCTGCCTTCTTTAATGATTTTTCTTTCTTCTTCCAATGGTTATTTGATTCTGATGCTTTTATTGTTTTATGTCTTTATTTTTCAGAAATCTCAAAGTTTTTGTTAATTTTTAAACATCATCTAGTTTTTGATTGCATTTTCCTTCTGTTCTTTAATCAGTAGAAGCATACCAGTTGAAATGCACTCACTGACAGTTTCACACCATCTCTAAATTGCTTATTTTTCTGAACATTTCCTTTCTAGCACTTTGTGTCATTATTTTAGGCAGTTTTGTGTAAATAAAGGTAAAACCTTGAACTACATTGAATTGGTATCATTGAATGAGAACAACACAGTCACTGATGTCTTGGGAACATTAATAAAATCCTTCAGAAACAGAGTAAAGAAGGATTGGTTTGCAGCACCCTGACTTTCCTGAAGCCAAGGGATGAAGTGTCTTTTAATAAAGCTGGGATAAAACCACAGTTTTATTTGGGTAATTAGTATTAGGTTCAGATTATACTATGTAGTAGGGATTTTCAGCACCAGTGAATACTGACAAAATCTTTGCAATATCATTTTATCAATTTCTGAACAAAAGGGTAGAATTTATCTTCCCACCAGTATTTTAGGATTATAAATGGAATCTGCCCCCTCTTTGGATTTTTTTTGGTATTTAAATGAGTTTTAAAATTGTGTGCTAAATTTACTTCTGAGGCCAGTACAAGCTGCTAACCTAATACTGTGGAAGGAGAAAGCAATGGCCAGGTTTGGGCTGAAACTCATTTTAGTCTAAAAGCAAAGACAAAGTAAATTTAATGTGAAGAAGATCTGATTACCTGTCAATTTTGTGTGGGTGCATTAATCACCTTGACAACTAAGCATCATCAGGAAGTACGAGGGGTGGGCATTTGGTTACACAGAATTATAATTAATTTGCATGTGCAAAGTGGTTACTCAGAATTACTACTAATTGCAGATGTCATATAGAGGGATATAAAGAAAGTCTAATTTTAGAAATGATTGCAACTCTGAGAGATTTTTAGTGTAGGCTTTGATCATTGCAGAGGTGATGAAATAAGTACTTTGTTATGGATGTAAGTATCAAGAGTTCGATTCAATAACGTTTAGATTAAAAGAAACTATCTCTGATAAGTTTTTGATTTTTTTCTACCCGCATTTTCTTATTTGTCTCCCTGGACTTTTTATTGAAAGAAGATGAAAACAAGAAAAATGCATCATTCCAGAAACGATGTAAAGGATAAAAATCTGGTTTCCTTAGGCTATGAGGACTTTCTGAAATCTCCCCAATATCTCTTGCTTAGCTGTTCAGGCAAATTTGAAAGCCTCCAGATGACCTCAGATAGTAAGAAAATCAATGTAAGGTATCATGCACATAAACTGTATCCTTAAATTAGTACCCCAACAGTATATCCCTGAATCAGGTACCCTAAATGAAAAAGCACATACATAGAACAACATAAATTCAAGAACTGAGCCTTGTGGGAGTCTCCAAACATTTGAATCTGATTGGAAGAAAACCCCCACAAAATAATAAAGTGAGAGTCATTTTCTGATCTTCTCCAGAATCCTAAAGTCTGCTTCATTTTACCATCAGGGATAGAGAAGAAAAGCTTTTAAGTCAGCCAGCATCAGATTGATTCATAAAGCAAACAGGAAAAGCATTATGAGGCAAGGCTTCATGCTATGATAGACATCTCGGAATACGCATCTTTGGCAGTCTATTCATCTTTGGCTAAGGGGGTGGAAACTCTGGTTTGTCTCCCTGGGCAATGTGTGGAATCCTGTTTATATTCCAGCTCAGTTTATATGGCCTTGGGGAGCAAAGTCTGGTCTTAGAATTAGCTGTAATTTTTGCTGATCTGATAGTGGTATGACTGGCCAACTATTCTTTTGTATAACTGTATGACAAATTCATTACATAGTCCTATTTTTTAAAACAGCTGTGCAGTGAAGGTACTTGTTTCATCTAAGACAAACAGCTGGTGGCGATTGAGAGATTCCTTGCATAGGTGATTTGCAAAGATTTCTTTCTTTTTATAATATGGAAAGTTGCATTTAAATTAAAAGACCAACGAAAAAGGACTAATCAGAGATACTATTTTATAAATGCAGAAAGAATTCCATAAATGCGAAAGCATTTGAAAAATGGATAAAAGCAAAATTATAAGTTCACTGTTATCTGTTAGTTGCAGTTTAAATATATGTATATGTACCTGCAATATATTTAACCTAATAAAAAACCATTCAGACTTGCTTAGCATTAGGTATACTAACTTGTCTCTTTCAGTTATTTCAATACATTAGGCCACACATTTTTTTAATCTATTTTATAAAGATGTTTATTAGCAGTAGAATTTAGTTTAATAACATACAGTAAATCAATCCTACTACTCGGTCTTTGGGAACAGTTGTTTCTCACAGTTGTGGATCAGCAATCTGTTTGTTGCTACACAGAAGAAGAAATTGATTGATAGTTTGTGATACAAAAAATTATGACTTTTGAACTTGTGGGTTATAAGGTAGGCAAGACCTAGGTGAATGACCTTGGCTCCTTGGGCTCAAGCATAAGTGTCTTTTTCATGGCTACAAGGTTAGTTCAGGAGTGTATGTGCAGCACTGCAGTAGAAAGAACCGAGACATAAAGACATCAAGGGTGGCACTCCTGTCCTTTAGAGCAGAAGGACTCCAAAGGAGTAGAAATGGGACTATATCTGTCCTGTTTCAGGTCTTCTTAATAATAAATCTCTCAGATGGTTTATGGGAAGGGAATAAGCCTCACCAAATTCTCAAATGAAAATGTTTTGTCACACCTTTACTACATTTTTTCCAGGAAGTTATGTGAGTTTTTTATTGGGATGTATCATACCAAGATACAACTCCGGTTTAATGAGACTGCTGCTGTCTTCATACTCTTGTGGGGGATTTTTATTATTATTTTTATGGAAACCAGTATGTATTGGTTCTGTTAACTTTGTCTTAACTAATGCAATCCATTTTTCTTTTGCTTGTGGATTAAGATGCATAAAAAACAGTATGAAAATGGGAAAACTGAAATGTAATTGCTACTGTAGCGTGTGCTGCGTCAGCCCACTACATAATTATTATCCTTAAAATGTCAAATTTGAATATAATGTCTTAAAATTGCTTATTTCAGACATTAGAGGAAAAATTAAGAAGAAACGACTGTGAAAGATTTAGCACTTAGCAGCGTTTGAATTAGTAACACAATTGAATTAAGTTTTGATGTTTAAGCAGCAATAGCAGCATTGTATTTGGACTGAGAAATTCCTCCCTGGGTTGTCACGCTTGACATTAATTATTGATATGGAGTTTCAGAAATAGCGCATGTGCTGTCAGAGTTGACTGTAACTTAAGATAGGGACTGTAGCGATGGCAGGGGGGTTACAGCCAGGGAAGCACCTGTAGCACTTGGAGTTACGTGCTTCTCGTCATCAGACTTTTATTTTGTTGCAATGAGTTCATATGAGCAATTAAAATAACGAAAAGATGAGTCGTCAAGCTTATTTCTATCGTGTCCCTCCACAGGAATTGCATAGAAGAACCCAGCTTCAGCCTGAGCCAGCAAAGACGAAGGCTCTGCAAACAGTTATCGAAATGAAGGTATGGCCTTTGCATGATTTCCTGTGTGTTATTTTTATGGCATGAAGTTGTGTACTGGGTATGGCTGGGATGGAGTTAATTTTCCCCATAGCAGCCTCTCTGGTGCTGTGTTTTGAATTTCAGACCGAAACAGTGTTGATAACCTGCTGACGTTTCAGCTGTTGTCCGACAGGGCTTACACAGAGTCAAAGCTTTCCCAGCTTCTCACTCTGCTCCCACCCTGCCAGTAGGGTGGGAGGGAGAGCAGCAGGGACAGCTGACCCAAAGTCACCAAAGGGATATTCCATATCATCATGTCATGCTCAGCCTCAGCAAACTGAAGGGAGGACATTCAGAGTCACGGCATTTGTGTTCCCAAATAACTCTTGTGCGTGATGCAGCCCTGCTCTCCTGAAAACAGCCAGGCATCTGCTCGCCCATGGGGAGCAGTGCATGAATTCCATATTTTGCTTTGCTTGCATGCACAGCTTTGCTTTACATATTACCCTGGCTTTACCTCAAACAATGGCTTTTCCCACTTTTGCCCTCTGGTTCTCTCGCTCGTCCAACTGAGGGGGAGTGAAAAAGCAGCTGTGACACTCAGCTGCCTACCAGGGTTGATTTATGACTGTTTAGTCGTTAAATGCTTCCTTTACTGTGCCAATTTATTTTGTTATGTAGCTAGGAATAATTAGTATTTATTTCTCCTGGTCTGTTTTCTAAATAAAATTGATTAAATAAATCAAGTGCAGCATCGCTGAATGATGACAACTGAATATTGCTTTTCAAAAAAACTGAGGTGTGTGTGTATGTGTGTGTTTTAGGAGATCCAAAGTACGTGGAATAAACTGACAAACAGAAGTCCAAGGATAATATAAAATGTTTTCCTTCTCAAACTTTAAAACCAATTCTTCTGTTGGTTGTTATTAGGCCATAATTTTACAGCCAACCTAAGGAAAATATTAATTGCATCAGCAGATATGAAAAATTATGATGAAACAGCTCTCTTTGTCCTGACTTTAGTTTACTTTTTTTGATATATCGTATTACTAAAGTGTTGTGGCTTTTCCCTCCACAATAACAAAGAATAAAAATAGTAATTTAAAAAGTGAAAACTGATATTTTTGCATAATTCTATGAGTCTGGAATGTTCTTCTTTAAGAAAAATACCATGAGACCTGAGATAATTTGTGAGTTGGCAATGCTGCCTGAAATTCATTAATGATGGTCTTTCATTTCAGTCTTAAAAGGAAGTGCAAATTAAAGGCCTTATTTTGCCAGTGACTTCTGTTATGAGCAAATGAGTTCAGCATGTCTGAACATTGTTGTAAATACACAGTTAAAACAACAGCAGGACTTTATAAATACAGTATCTATCTTTTAATAGACAATAATTAGTTTGGATTATATAAGTAACAAAGAAGGTACATTGATTACAGAATTCCATTTTTGGATGTACATTTGCTTTGGACATTAGTTTAGAAGTCTTTATATGAAATCTAAACTACATGCCTTTGCAGTAACTCATTGCCCTAAGTAAATGGGAAAGCAAGGTAGTGGCTGAGAAACTTGTTTTTTCTATTAATATTCAGAATTATAGATTTAAAAGTGTTGGGATACAAAAACCAATGTGTTAGAATAATTCATAATCTTTCATGTGGATTATTAAAAACGTAAAGGACATGTTGAAATTGATTTTCAATTCTTCTTCCTGTACCAAAACTCTTTGAAAAGAACAGGGGTGGGGGGTACATGACACGTGAATGACACCTGTGAGGACTGTAGTTGCTCCTGACAGTGTCTGTCCCTGAAGCCAGTGAAGTGTTTTCTGTTTGCCTTCCAGGAGAGGTGGGCGTGGTGCAATGTTCCACCCTATAAAATCGGATCTTTGTAATGAGGGCTTTCATTTGTCACGAGTGAGCTTCTGGAGTACTGATGCTGAGCTGTTTTTTTGGCTCTGAGGCACCCAGTTCTTTCTGTCCCTATGAACATGTGCCCCTTTGGGGTTGCCCTGTCTAAAATAGGCCTAATATTGGAAAGAAAAAGGGACAAATGTAAGATGTTGAAATCCACATGATTAAACAGCAGTTTTCATTACAAGTTCCAGATTTGGACTGTTTTCAAGTAAATTTAAGTTGTCTTAATCCACACAGCATTTGTTTTGAAAAAAATGTGGAACATTTGTTTTGAATGATCAAGCATTGAAGGAATTGTTTCCCTGCGGTGTTGAAGGTAGAAGGAGGGAGATTAGCTGTAATATGGCAATCTCAGGCCATCCACTCCCCCACGCAGAGGCTCCAAGCAGTTTACATGTCTCTTCACCACACCCAGCCCCTTCCAGCCCCTCACCACTTTGGCTTTTGTCTGAGTCCCTTCCATGGCTCCCCCAGGCTCTGCCAGGATGCAACTTTCCCTCCTCCACAAATCCTTCTAGTCTTTCTGTGGTTTTCTTCTGTCCCTTGCCACTGCTGAATTCTTCCCATCCCTTTTCTCACTCTGTATTCCCTTTCATCCAATCAAGTACACCCATTTCTCCTACCTATCCTCTCTCGTGTTTGTCCTAGGCATCTTCTGAACCACCTTTCCTGTCCTGTCATCTTCTTCATTTCCCTCTGAAACTTTGCAAATAGTTGCTTTTTCTTACAGCAATTGCATTTTCTGTATAACTGCTGTCTTATTGACCTGTGTCCATCTCCTTTGTGTTCATGCAAAATAAAAAAGGGGGAAAAAAAAAAAAGATGGAAAATTCACATCCTATGCCTTCTCTTTTTCTTGCTTTATTTATTCCTTTCCAGATATCTATTGTCTTTTCAGATGCATTGCACAGGCTGTTCTTTTCCTAAATTTCTGGTTTTGCTTCATAGACACATTTGCTCCCAGATGCCATGTCTTTTGCTCTATTGTTTCTCACTACATTCTTTACTCTGTTCTCTTTTCTGCAACTGATCTTATTCTCCAGAAGCCCTTTTTTCTTCTGGAAAGCAGAGTCGCAAAACTAAGGGAGGGCAGGGTGCTTCCCTCTCCCATATGCTCCTATTATTCCCTCAAACTAGTCTAGTTTTGATGCAGTGGTTGCTTTTGACTTTGTGACTGTGGATATATGTAATTAAACTGCATTTTTTTCCCCTCAAGCCTAAATCTTATTCTGTTAAAGTATAAAATAAAACTGGTACATGGAAATTCTTTCCTTTAATTGCAATTGCACCCATGCATGCTTCCTTACATATTGTGTGCTGGCAAATGCCAGATGACTGATATCTTTGAATGTATTTTCAATATCAGTGGTATTTAAAGTTGATTAAAACCTATTACTATAACAAAAAGATTAAAAGGAAACACACTTTTCACTTCATTTTATGATAAGTACTCCTAAGCATGTGAATCGGGTCAAAAGTTTCTCATCTCTTGTGAGGCCCCACCTAGAGTGCTGCCTTCTGTTCTGGGCTCCACAGGACAAAAAGGACATGGACCTGTTGGAGCAAGTCCAGAGGAGAGCCACAACAATGATCAGAGAGCTGGAGCAGCTCCTATACAGATGGGCTGGGAGAGGTGGGGCTGTTCAGCCTGGAGAAGAGAAGGCTCCTTGGTGACTTAGTACCTTTCAGTACTGAAAGGGGGCATACAAGAGAGATGGGGACAGAGCTTTCAGTAGGGCCTGTTGTGATAGGACAAGGAAAAACAGTTTTAAACTGAAGTAAGATAAATTTAGATTGGACATAAGGAAAACAGGAATTTTATGATGAGGGTGGTGAGGCCCTGGCACAGGTTGCCCAGAGAAGCTGTGAATGCCCCATCCCTGAAAACGCTCCAGGCCAGGTTGGATAGGGCTTGGAGTAACCTGGGATAGTGTAAGGTGTCCCTGCCCATGGCAGGGGGTTGGATTAGATGATCTTTAAATACTGCTTCCAACCCAACCATTACATGTTGCTACGGTCTAGTTCTATCATCACTAAAACATTGGTATTACTTGAGAGAGAAAATCAGAAATTGCCTACAGATATGGCCTAGAACTGATCTTAAGGATAAGATATTGAAAAATATGTGGAGTCTAGCAACTATAACGTCTTTATAAATGTAAGCTGTAAAGTAAATGAAAGTATTTGTGGTTTACCTTGCTTGCAGAAAGAGCCATCTTTATGTATTGATCCAGCTGTGATATTTCAGGTATGGGTTTGGTTCTGGAGGAGTGTGTATGTGTGTTTGCAGTGCAACATACTCTATTGTTAAGATTGCATGAACTTTCACTTCCCTTATCTTCAAAAATAAACCTGAATGTTCTCTGCATTAAATTGACAGGGTAAAAAGTCATATAGTAAGAGTAGTTGTGTATGGTCTGTTGACAGCATGTGTACACAACTGCATTTAAATTCAAGCTATATTAAATGTGAAGTTTCAAATAGGTCCTTCTGGTTGCTTGTTGAATGCCCTACAAGCGACATTTTTCACAGGCATTATTTAAATTTATCAGGTATCTCAAATGATGAATAGTAGCATTTTCTTACTTTTCCTTTCAGAGTAAGACAGCCTGGAATGCTGTATTATACAGAGTTGGACTTGATGATCCTTGTGGGTCCCTTCCAGCTCAGAATATTCTGTGATTATTTACAAATGTTTCGCCCTTTTCCTGCCCCTCAGTTTTCAGGAAATGTACTATAGGACTCTTGTAAGGACTGATATGATTCATTAAACATCATTGTGGAAACTCATTTGAGAAGTTAATCTTTTTCTACTGTGAAGTGTTGTTTTCTTCAGCATCAGGACACATACTAATTTTTTTCACGTTCCAAAAGAGGTAGGTTTCTGCTAGGTCCAGCCAGCAGAAACCTAAATAGCTCTAACCTCTCCCAGAATATCTGCACCAATAAAGGAGATAAGGAAGAAGTATTGGTTACTGCTGGAAGGAGGGGATAGATTAGGGTGCGTGCCCTGATCTCTATCACAAATCCTGCTGTATAATCTTATGTCTTCTAACAGATTTAGAGGGCCTGACTGGAAAAATCTGAACAAATGCTGCATTGTTGTAGAACTCAGAAGATGTTTATTAGTACCATTTAATAGTAATCTGCTTCCTTAATATTATTGCAAAGGAATCTTCGTTGTGATTCAACACAGACCCATGTAGTTTTTTAGAATGTTGCTAATGGGGATAAATCTTAGAGGTTTGAAGGAAATATTGCATCTGTTCCCATTTCAGTTTCTGAAAGCTTGCCAAACCCTGTGCCCCAACATGACTGGTTTAAAGTTTTCCAATTGAAATTTTCTGTGGGAAAAACGCTGATTCAGCTGAATCAGGAGATTTTATGGGAATGTGCCTATTCTGTCAAAACTTTTGGTAAATGCAAAGCTACCTAACTTTCTATGTATTCTGTAAGTCAGCCCAGCTCCCTTGTGGCAGTACCCACTGGGAGCTCTGGGCTCTCTGTATCATCTTTGACCTACAAGGTTCCTCACTTCCTAGCAGTTGTCCAGGCAGGAAACCTGTGAGGTTTCCTGGGCAAGCCAGCATGCAACAGGGAACAGTACCCTTGACTTTCACAAAATTTGTGAAATTGCTGGCTTCTGTTTCAATAAAAAAATAATATAAAACTTAGTGACAATTTTTCAAGACATAGGGAAAGAGGTTTTACACATCTCTAATCACAGTATGCGGAGATTGAAATCTCTGAGGAAAAGTTTATTTTTAATCAATCTTGTGATGAAGTAGAAGTACAGAAAGTGCTTCCACAAGCTATGTTAGATATTTCTCATAAAGCTTAAATGTTTTTCTGTGATGTATAAGCCTTCTAAAGAGTATAGCAGGCTGTGCTGTAAATAGTTTCTGCCATATTATGTTTGCAAACACATAAAATACGAAGGCAGTACAAAAAGGCAGACTCTTATAGACTTAGCTGGGGAGATTTGATGAAGACTATTCCCAGATGTCCTGTCATAACAGGTCATGTTAGTATTAATATATTTAATTGCAAAATCATTCCAAAGTGTAGTGAAGCTTAGGTTTTGCTTTTATCTTCAAAAATAGGAGGAAAATATTTCTGAAGTGGTCTAATGGAGCAAGCTGAATTGATTGTATCTTTGAGAGCTACAATTTTTTATGTCTTGTGTTTAAGCCTTGAGAGCTTTTAAATACTTTTGTATCTTGCAATATTTTTCGTTTTGTGCAACTTCTCCAAATGAGAAGATTTAGTGAGAATTCTTCCCTTTTTTCATTCCATTTCAATATTTTACTTCTGTGTTTTAGAATTAAAATTAATTTTAAAGTTAATTTTTGGTGGAATAAGAAAATAATAAAAGAAAACTTCTCTCAGTTTGAGATTTATTGTTGACTATAAAGATAAAAGCAATAATGTCAGAGGAATGACAGTGGGCAATCTAAATGGCATTGCTTAGTCCTTAGCTTTCATTCTATATGGATTTATAACAGTGGTCCTTAAAAATCATCTGAGATTCTTTTTTGCTTCAGTACCAAAAAGTCAGATGTTTTTTGGAACTTCATCCAGACTCTCCTGTGTCTTAAATTGCTAAATTTGACTAGCTTTGTTATGAAAAAAGTTGTTACAGGAGTTGTGGTTTTTTTCCTTGTTTTTAGGCAGCCTAAAGAAAGCAACAAAGTTTCAGTGATTCAATCTTAGCTTGTCCCGGTTAGAGGATCAATTCCATCTCTATTTTTTTCCCCAAATTAGCTTTCTTACTTAATAACCTGGTCTTAGTGAATCAGGTTGGTTTGTTTTGTGTGGTGTGCTCTGTTTTTTAATTTTTATTTCATATTGATCTCAGTGGAAAAAGAACTTCATCAGGTCTCTTGTATTTTATGGGTGGTTGATCCTTTATGTTCTCGACCAGATTTCCTAATGAGTAATTTTGCAGTGTTCTTTCAAACAGAAAATTGTGACAAGTTTGTGCAATTGATTTTCTAATCTTTCTGACCCTGACAGAAGGGACTTAGTCAATTTCCAAATGACTGGAAGCAGCAAAAACTTCCCTGTTTTCCAGTGCGGTGCTGGCACACGTGGCAGCCACTGCCTGGGATGTAGAAATTTTTAGTGGTTGTGGTTTTGTTTATCTTGGGACTCACAATAAAAGGTGCTAAATCCCCTCTTAGTGATGTGGCTAGATTAGTTAAGGAAAAATGTACGAGGACACAGCCTTTCTCCCTCTTGAGAGCAGGCAGAACTCCAGAGAAAGAGGGACCCTGAGCCCCAGGCTGAGCCACACAATGAAGTGGCCTTTGTCCTGCAGAGACGTGGACTGGGCTCTCCAGGCTGAACTTTGTGTCTAAGGGAGAATAGCCAGGCCTAGATGGTTACTAATGATAACAAGGTTCGTTATCATACATATGTGGAAAAATAGGATATCTTCCATTCTGCCTTCATCCCTGTGTGGGAATTAAATGGAATTTTGACCGAAATGTATTCTCTACAGACTGTGCAACTATGGTGAAAGAGGTCTGGTCTGAATTCTGCATTTCTTTCAGCTAAAACCAATAGAATTATTCCTGGTTTATGTGCATTCTCTGTTTGTACCATCTATCTTTACTGTCTCATTATTTGATATTCACTCAAGTACAGATATCCTTCTGTTACTCCTTAATATATGTCTGATATAATTTTCAATACTCTCTTTTTTGTAACTTAGGATACAAAAATAGCTTCACTTGAGCGCAATATAAGAGATCTTGAAGATGAAATACAGATGTTAAAGACAAATGGAGTTCTGAATACAGAGGACCGAGAAGAAGAAATCAAACAAATAGAAGTTTACAAGAGTCACTCAAAGTTCATGAAAAATAAGGTAAGATCTATTTATAAAAGAGATTAAGACTGTTTAAATAATGGAAAGAAAAGTTTTAACTTGACCATTTCCAGTGCAAGCAGCTGCATGTCTCCTTTTGGTAAATCTCTACTATATAATAATCAGTAGACATGAAGGAGTGAAACATTTTGGATAAATGAAAATTATTTTGATTTTAGCTTTTGATGTAGTTTTGTAGCAAAACCTTTTGTTTTGTAGATGCTACCAAATTGTACTGTGCTCATATTTTCAAGCCTAGCAATTTAATGACTTTGTTCCTGCAGAGTTCCTTTAATTTCATATTACTGTACATAGACTATTAGGAGTTGAGCACATGTGGTCAAACATGTGGTGATGGGACACATTTCCTTGTATCAAACTCACAAAACATTATTGCTTGTTCATTGTTTGGGGGTTTTTGCTACAGAAGAAATGAAAGTGTTAATGCCCATGTGGAATTAATCCAGATTTATTAAGAAAAAATAATAATCAAAGAACATATTTATTCTGTTGGAAAAAAGTAGCTTTTAAGCTACTAAAAAATAACTAAAGTTCCTAAGTAGCATTATCATCAGGAAAATTATTTTGCCTACTTAAACATCATTAATTTCAGAGCAGTTCAATTTTAGTGATTTACAGCAAAACTCCCAGTGCATGTCAGCAAACCTGTTGATATAAAAATAAAGTACAAAGCCTGGAACTTTAACAATCTCCTGATTTTTTGAGAGAAAAACCTTCAGTATATTTCTGTAGCATGGAAAGCAGATAAATGAGAAGAGTATTAAATATGCCTTGTTTTGTCACAGCCTTCTGATCTTTGATAAATGTCACGTTCTGATGAAGCTTTGTCTGTTTTCTTTCATTAGCCCTTTTCTTCCACTTAAAATTTGCAGCAGAAGATATTTTTATCACTCATCTGAGAACCTTTCAAGGTGGAAAAGTATTTATGGAGCTGTCAGCAAACAGATCTTGCTATACCTGATCTGTTGAACCTGAGATTGTTGAAAAATTCTGATAAACAGGGTAGATGGCAAAGAACAGTACAAAACTCTTCTGAGGTGCTTGAAGCTCTTAATACTTTTCATTTATTCTTGAAGTAGAACTTGTTTTCAATCTGCTCTTGCTTTAAATAAATGGGAAGGTGTTAAATGAAGGCAAATACTGAACATCATTTATTGTACGCAAGTGGCAGACAATGTTTGGAAGTGTTTCTTTTCTTAACTACTTCTTAGTGATATTCACTCCTTCCAAATATATAGTCTTTAATTGTGAATTGCAGTTAAATAAGAGTTGTAAAAATGAGAAAGAAAACTTGCTCGGATTTCTTTTTCTTGCCCACTTGATAAGGTCTCTCCTTGCTCAGGTTTTGAAGGGAGAAAACCTGTCATCACTCACATAATACAGAAATTGTCAAAACAGGTCTTAAAGTTTATACGACTAAGAGCTCTGCACCTTCAAATATCTTAATTGAGACTAAAGAAAACATATAGGATGATATGTAATTTTAATAAACTGGAAGACTTCCTTCCCTTACTAGGGTTCATCCTTTGGCTATCTGCCACATATTTAAATGCACACTGATGCATTTTTTTCAGGTGTGAGTTTGTACTCTGAATTTAAGTAGTTCTTTGAGTAGTAGAACTCTCACTCTATCCACTGGAATGGATGTGAAATCTAGTGGTAGATTAGTACAATTTTAGCAAATTACCAGTTAGATGAGTTTTAAGAATTGATAAAGCAGTAACAAGGTGCTGTGTAATTAAGGTCTGCCTGTAAGAACTTTCCACACTGAATGAAGGAAGTATGCAAGTTCTAGGAGATCCCATAGGAAAAAAACCAAAACACAACAGGAAAAGAGATACAGCATTTTTTTTTGGTGTGAATAGGCCTGGAAATTTGATATCCAGTTTAAAACCAGACCCTAGCCAATATAACCTGTGGAATCTACTGATAGACTTGTAGGGTCTTCTGTATGCAGGCACATCATTTGCATTGCTACTCCTTTTCCTGTGTTTAAATCCTTCACTTTAAAAAGCAGTTGTCATTTGTTGCATCAGACCAAATCCTATGATGCATGGATCAGCATAATTTCATTTAATGGAATTATTTACTTAAAGATTTAGCCCATTAATTTTAATATGCAATATTCAGAGGAAAAGCTCTGATTTTTTTCTTCTGCTTTGTTTTCTGGTTACTCTGCATGGTGTCACGTAAGAATTCGGTGTGTAAAAATCACAAGAGAAGAACCAATAATGGTTTTCTGGAAATAGAAAATTAATGGGTTCTAAGGAACTGAGGTTATGGGAGGTGACAGAATCATAAATTGAGAAGGAAGAAAAAGGAATTAGGGTTTCAGGAAACGAGGTGAAGCAAGATCATATTGGGCAATGTTGAAAAAGCGGTGACAGGCAAATTACATGTATGAAATATGTGAGATAGTGGGAATGTCAGGGTCAGAGGACAAACTTGGAGTTTTTTGATTCTACAGCACTTATACCCAGACTTGTAGGTTATCTTCATTGTAGTCTTTAAAAAGTATAAAAATGTTTTTGTTGCATTATATGAGATCATGAGGTTTCATTGAATCGTGACAGTTGGTCTTCCAACAATGCAAAAATCTTTGCATATCTGCTAGAGGGAACAGTTTATTTCATGTCCTTATTAATTATTCTTACACACTGAGATACTGCAGAACTTAAAAAAAGTGAATATAGGCATGTCTAAAATTTCTTAATATAAGTTTTATAGTTTCTTGTTATACCTTTTTATTTTTGTGACAGTTTTTTTAAAATGGAAATTTTAGTACTTTTTCACCATAATACTTTATTTTAGAAAGACATCAGCATATTTATTCAGCAATCTTTGTGTTGCGTATGTTTGGCTTGTGTTTTAACTCTTGAACTTTTTTTTTTTTTTTGAGAGCTGTAACACATTTTTAAACTCCTGACAATTTGTAGATCTTGTAGCCAGAACTTTACACTAAGCAGATTCTGTTTCTAAAACACAAAGAACACACCTGCAATGAAAGCAAAGCCTTTTAAATTTTTTTTTATTATTTCTCAGGGTGTGGGTTGTGTCATGGAGAGAAGGGGGAAGAGTTTCTAGAAGAGATTAAGCATCTGTGATGTTCACATGTGTCTCGTAGAAAGCCTGTGATGTAATTCAGATTGGCTGCAGATCTACATTTTGTCTTTGTATCTCATAGACAGATTTTCCCATTGTTTGTTTTCTCTCCATTTTCTCTTGCTCTCCATACTTGCTTACATGTTCTGGCACGGGATGGAGGAAGGTGGTTTGCTTTCCGGAGAAAGCTTTCTCTAGCAGCTTTTAATCGCATTCTTTCTTCATGTCTGGTTTTTGTATGCTTCTTTTCTAATTTTGATATTTTCAGACTTTAAAGTTGATTTCTTTTAGTGCCAGGGTAGATTCTTGATTTTATACAGTAGCTCACAGGTGACTCTCCAAGCACCTTAACCAGCTAGACAAACGTACTGGGATTTATAAAAAGAAATAAGGAATAAATGTATTAAGACATGCATTTGGACTGTAGTTGGAAGAACCACTGTTTTTAAATTTAATTTTAAAATATGCACTCTTAATGTAAAAAAAAATAGGAGCATTTCGATCAGCAATAAATATTTCCAGTACCATACAATACTGAATTTGTGAAATGTTTTAGTATGTGGGTCTCTGGAATGGGGTTGAGTAGGATCAGCCCGTGGATATTCTTTTTTTCCTGGGGTTTTTTGAATCATCTTCCATCTACCACCTCTAGATTTCTTGCATCCCAAATGTCTGTTGGAACATGGAAAAGAGCTCTTCATATAAAGGAAATGATTTCTCTGAGTTATGCAGATGCAGTGAGGCATTTTATTTCGAACAATCCTCATGAGGTGATGTATCTGGATTCATCTGGTGACCAGTGTTATATCACAAGAATTTAAGAGTAGTTATATGCCACCTAATTCACCATCCTTTCACCTATACACATTGTTCTGTATGTAGTCCAGTGCTTTGCTCTGACTCATATACTCTAAATCCACCACAATTTTGTGTTCTGTGGCTATTCTTCCCATTTATCATTGTGGAAAGAGGAGGATAATCACAATTCCATGACATTTACTGATGAACCTTAAATTCACTTAAATTCAGAAGCTCTGTCTTAGTACTGTGTTTTTGCTGTTTCCTCTGGGATAAGCTTTTATAATCTCTCAGCCCTTTCATTGTGTGGAATTTTTTATAATGTTTTCCCCAGACTTCTCTTAAATTAGTCTTCTTGGCTTGGCTTTTCTACTACCTGAGAATTCCATGTGAACTGCCAGGGAGAAAAATAGGAGGTGGGGATGGTGGACAGCAACAAATTTGCAAGGAGAGTAAAGTTAAAATTCCACTTTTTTGTTTAACTCTCCTTTCTAAGATGCCTGTTTTTTTCTTTATCAGACTCCTAAAAAATTCTTGATTCACTCTGGCCAATGATAAGTCATGGGAATCATGCTGTTGGAAGGATTGAATTTATACTTTTATGAACACTTTTTTTTCCTATGCATTTTTGCTGTCCTGCCAGACTTGCCTCACATGGGATACGTGCCTTTGAACTTAAGTGAGGTCCGTGGTGAATTTATAAGCCAAATCATCACATATAATCTTTAAGAGTTTCCTTTTAACTTCTGCAACAACAGGGCAGTTGTTCTTAAGACAGGGTACATTAAATTGCAAGAAACACCATTGAAGATGTGAGTGTAAAAAGTCTGAATCTTAATTCTGTTCCAGAATTCACAGGTGTCTGATTTGTCATATCATGGTCATTCACATCTTTCAGATTTCCAATGGAACTATGAATTGGAGACAAAATGAATGGCATAACTTTTCTTTTCCCCCCACTGCAGATTGATCAACTGAAACAAGAACTCTCGAAGAAAGAATCAGAACTTCTTGCCTTACAAACTAAGCTTGAAACCCTTAGCAATCAGAATTCAGATTGCAAGCAACACATTGAAGTGCTTAAAGAGTCCCTTACTGCCAAAGAACAGAGAGCTGCCATACTTCAGACAGAGGTATTGTGTCTCCTAATCATGAAATGCAAAAGAAATATTGACTTTATAGCCAGTATCAAGGTGGTGATGTGTTTGATTCAAGTCTGTGTAGCAGGAAAGTTGTTAAAGAGTAATGAATAATTTAAAACACTCTAAATTCCAATGTATTTGGTGTAAATATAATTTTGGTAGTACTCCGTCTCTCATTCTAGAATTTTTTTAGAAGCACTTGTGATTGCCTTTTAAGAAAATGTTTATGTTAATTCTCATTGGCTGTAATGGGGGGAGGTGGACCTTAATGACTTGGTTGTTGTGATATCACGACCTGTTTCCTCATCTCTTAGTCGACTGAGTTTTCCTTTTGGTTGCTCTGGTTGATGCTTCTTTTCTTCTGTGTATTCCTGTTCTGAAGGGTGAAGCTACTGAGCTATTTTGAAGGGATCTGTTGAAAGGTGCATGTTATTAATTTCTGGTTATTTTTTCAAGTGCATTCAACATTTATTTTAAAATATGAATAATTTCATACATCAAAACAGAGCAGTGTATTAATGACGTACGTATCTACAAAATCAGAACTTAAAAATATGAGCAATGGAATATCCAGCTGAGATGGTTGTCACATTTAAGGGAATGTGTAAATCCAGTGTTTAAAATGTTGCCCATTAACTATTTTCCTGGTGTTCTAAAAAACTTCATAGGCTTGGAGCACACAATACTGATTAGATTGATTGCTATTAGAAATTCTTGATTTTATTTCTAATGTGTGTGCCTCTTTCAGGAAACAAATACCTGTGGAATTTAGTCATATAGTGCAAATAGTATCTATTCAGAGAAGTATATTATTTAAGGTATACTGGAATCTTATCGAATATTTCAGATGTCTGGCTAGCAAAGCTCTAGGAAAAAAAATGGCTTAAACTCATTCTTGTGGAAGAAGGAAATAAATATTTCTAAGATTCTGATTATCCCTTTTTGCTGTATGTCTTGTGCTCTGCATGTTAAGAAGATAGGGATGAAATTTGGCATTTCCAGCCTGTGTTTAATGGGCCAACCAGCATATGTGTATAATACAAAATAATCATAGCAGAACAAGGATAAAATCTCCAGCAATTTCTGTGATCTCAGTCTAGCATTTGAGTAGGAAAGATTGCTTATTTTAAATCCTGGGCAGTGCAAGTCTGTTTTGCAAGGCCTGTATGACCTGTTGTGCTGCTGAGGATGGTGATGAATTCCATTGGCTCTCCACTGATTTGACTTCCTAATTCCCTATCAGACTGGTTTGTGTTCAGTGCGTTACAATCTTATGGCTGGCAGATGGGCAGTGTACAAAGAACTGAATTACAGTGCTCTTGATGAGGGGCTGCTGGGGTTCTGCAGTCCTGATGGAGAACCAGTTGGCTTCTGACGGGTATTTAATTCCTCTTCTTCCCAGTTTCTGCACAAGCCCGTTCAGCTTGAACCTTGAAGTGATCAGGCTTAGGCTGTGCTGTGGTAGCAATCCAGCAGTGCTTCTAGACACAGCAGGTCTGGTTCTCTGGGAATTGGGAAAAGATTTTGTTTGCTTAGAGCAACTGAATCGTCTATCTCCAGGCCTCAGGTCTTATCCAGAGGGAGGGCAATGGCTTCCAGCAGCAGATGGAAAAGCAGCTGCAGGGAGATGCAGGGTGAGTGGCAGCCCTCCAGCAGGTGGAAGTCATTACAGAAGGAATTTTGTGCTGTACAAGCTATTGTTGTTGGTCATTCCCAGATGAGGAAAGCTAATAACATTTTGGCCTGCATTAAGCCATGCTCCTTTCTTCCTGCAAGTCCACATTGTCTATTTGTAGAGTAGTTTTTGTAGAATTTTGTACTGTCCTAAAACATGTTCATAACTTGCCTTGAGGTGCTTCTTTCTGGAGGTGAAAGCAACCATTAAAGGGCGGTTCTAATCCTGTGCTGAGTAAGGTATTCATAGTTGCAGTGTCAACTTCCTGCCTAAATAGGATTACTTTGTAATCACCTTGTTGTAATTAAATTAGCATAGTAAATCCTGTAATAAAAGAAACCCTCCACAGGCTCCCAGTTATTGCATAAGAAGCCTTTTATTATTATTTAGCTTAATGGTACTCTTCAGGTTATCTTCAGGTTTTGCTGAAGCAGCTGCGTATGATGCAACGGGATGTGATTCATAGAACCATGTCATGGTTGAGGTTGGAAGGGAGCTCTGGAGCTCATCTGGTCCAACCCTCTGCTCCAGCAGGGCCACTTAGAGCTGGCTGTCCAGGACCATATCCAGATGCCTTTTGAGTATCTCAAGGCATGAGACTTTACAACCTCTTTGGGCCACATGGGCCAGTGTGAGTCTTTCCAATGTTCAGAGGGAACCTCCTGTGTTTCAGTTTGTGTCCATTGCATCTTGTCCTGTCACTGGGCACCATTGCAAAGTCTGGCTCCATCTTTACAGCCTTCCTTCAGACATTTATACACAGTGCCCCATTCACTTCTCTAGGCTAAACAGTTCAGCAGCTCTCAGTCACATAAGAGATGCTCCAATGCCTTAATAAGGCCCTAAATTAATCCTTTAGTTCCTTTATGGCCTTTTGCTGGGCTGCTTCCAGTATGCCCAGAACTGGACATGATATCCCAGGTGTGGCCTGAGCAGAGATGGATAGAGGAGAAGGATCACCTCCCTAAACCTTCTGGCAGAGCCCAGGATGCTGTTAGTGTCTCCCTGCAGGGGCACATTGCTGCTGTTCACCATCGTGACCACCAGGACCACGAGGTCCTTTTCTGCAAAGCTGCTTTCCAGCCAGGTGAACTCCAGCATGTGCAGGTGCTTGGCATTGTTCCTCTCCTGGTTCAGGACTTTACATTTCCTTTCCCTGAACTCCATGAGGTTCCTGTCAGCACAATTCAGCTTGTCAAAATCCCTCTGAACAGCAGCACGACTCTCGTGTATCAGCTGCCCTTTCCATGTTTTTTCCACCAGCACACTTGCTCAGGCTGCACATTACCCCATCATCCAGATCATTAATGGAGATATTGAACAGGACTGGATGCAGTATTAACCCCTGGCTGCAATACTGGTCCTACTGGAGTGTCCTGACTCCACTTGATAGCCAGCCTTCCACCTACCTACATAGTTCTCACAAGCCAGGTCTCATGGGGCACGAGGCTTAGAAGTAATTTGTTGGTATTAATGACAGTTTTTTTGTAGTTCATGTATCCCTGGAAGTTCATTGGTTTTCACTCTATTTGTTGGCAAATTCTACCATTGTTTCTTATTCGGTAGAATGGATTTTTTTGGGGTATAATTTCATGTTTGGAATTTTCATGATATCTTAACAAAATTAGCGCAGAAAATATTACTGCTTTTAAAAGTGTAGTTTAAGTTTGAGCTCTATCTTACACAGCTGGTTTCAACAGTAAGAAATGAAGTGTAAGCAGAGTTATAATGATCTGCATCCTGAAGAATACTGACTACTATTGAGGCATGACTAGCAGATAGATTTAGTTGGTTTACGTGTGTTATACCAGATCATCAGAAATAAGAGGGCACTTGAATTTTTTTGATAAGTTTTTGATCAGGTTTCAGGTGCAATGGCACTTTGTGACATAATGTGAGAAAAGTTAAAACCATTGGTAAACAAGCCTAGAATCTAAACACAATGTTCTTTTTGCATGGTGTTTCTGTTGTCCCAGTGATGTCAGTGTTTTGTTTTGATTTAAATATGTTTAGTTGACTTAAAAAGCTATCACTTGAAGTTTTTATTGACAGCTGAAACAAAAAGAAATAAATCCTGTACGTCAGTAACTATCATGGTGGCCAGAGTTGGGAGGTCTGAAAATGGTTTACTGCCAGTAGGAAAAATGTTTGGAAGCAGTCCTTAGAAGGTTCACCACCTCTGCTACGTGCATTTCATTTTGTTCCATTTTTAAGGTTATATATGATAATAGTGCCAAACTATGCAAACTTTTCCTACCCTACTGTATATACCCTTTGTTTTGATTATCTCTTTATTAATGATGTGAGAACCCTGAGGTCAGACAAAAATGAGCCAATTTAAGGCTAGTCCAGCTACAGAAAACTGAAAATGTCACTGTGCTCCACAGAGAATTGTTAAAAGGGAGAATATGACACTTGATGAGGTTTTCCTTGCTGTGTGAAAAAGCTGTTAAAAGATGTTAGTTTTTAAATGAAGCCTTGTAGTGTTACTGCAGAGGGAAAGAAGTTAAAGAGTGAATGATCCTTTTCAATGATTTAAAAAGATTAAACACTGCCATTTGTATACTTTTAAAAGTGGTAGGCAGTACAGTTTGATTCTTTTTTGTGCATATTTGCAGTGACTGGCGTGTAACTACTGGACTTACCATCAGGAAAAAAACTTACATAAATTGATGCAAATAAATTCAATTCAGCTGGGTAGTTCAGTGGAGAGAAACAGTCGTTTCGTAAGCATTTCTGACACAAACACGCTTTAGCACTTTATTAGTTAGTGTGTCATTGCTTTAGATAACACACCTGCAAACTGGCAGGTGTGCTGTTTGAAGGTTAATGAACTGTGAAATAAGTAAATGTCTACAAAGAAGTTTTGTAAATTGTGAGCACAGTCCTGTCAATGGAGAAAACGGATTAAAAAAATAGGTAAAATCTGTACCGTAACTGAATACTGATGTGTTCAGCATACATATATTAATATAGAAAACCTAATAAAAATGAAGAGGAAGGGTGATTATAGTAGTTATTTATTGCAATATGCTTTTTTGTTTAAACAAATCTGTTTATAGAGAAGGGTTGTGAAATGATTGATTTCTTGGCAGTTCTTAGTTTGCATAAAGAGTGAATAAAAACAGACAGCAGAAAATGCTTGGAACAAGACTAAAAAAGCTTTATTTTTCTTTCTATTACAATGTTGATATTTGATATTTCTTGAAATGTAAATCTGCTTTTAATTTTACAACAATAATGGTATAACTATGGTTATTTCACTCTCACATTTTTATTTTTCTGAGCTTTACTTTGAAATTGTGTTTTTCTATTGTTTTGTGATTTTTTTTCTTGCTTCGAATTGGGCTGGGCCAGATCTTTCAGTGTGGTCTCTTTGCTGTGCTGCCAGTGCATTGTTCTGGCCGATGTGCTGTGCGTGCGAAGGGGAGATCACCCACGGCACGAAGCACCGTTCTGAGCACCAGGCCACCACTTGCTCTCTGTCACTCTGCAGCTGTCCACTGCTTTCTCCACAAAGGGTTCCAGATTTCAAGTGCAGCTTTGTCTCAGGTGGAACGTGCCAGATATTTCAGTTTCTGTGCAGCGTTCACGTTTTGTGGGCCCCGTGACCGTTCAGGACAGGAGAGAGGAGCGTAGAGCAAAGCAGTAAATTCAAAGAATTAAGCTGAAAGAACACTTGGGTTAGCAAAATGCTGTATGTAAACAGAAGTAAACTGTGAAGCAAAAGTGTGGGGCTTTTAATTTATTTGTTATTTTTTTTTTGGTGTCTATCTGCCTATTGGAAGATTTCAAGACTGTTCAGAGGCACATCAAATGGCCTGATCTGATTTCAGGGATCTCTGTGCTTTGAGCCGGAGGTTGCACCTGTGACCTCCTGAGACCCATTCCACTGACTTTATGGTATTACAAATGAAGCTCTGTCAAATACCTGGTGGGTGTTACATGCACAACCCCATCCCCCTCGACTGAATCCATTCTTAATTATTGCTTTGAATATTTTGTCTTTCTTTTGGGGACACCATTATTTTCATTTCAAAAAAATTGAAACAGAATTTCTGGTGAGCAAGGTGACTGAAAGAGTAGAGGGTTCCATTTGCAGGGCCTGTAGAAAGTAGTGCCCAGAGGCAGAAAAACAAAGATTAAAAGAAAATGGGAAAGTTGAAAGAATGGGCTGTATATTCAGTGTATAAAGACTTTATGCAAGTTGTTTGGGACAAACAGTTTGATGAATGTTAGATTTGTCTTGCTGTCAAAACACTTCTCATTTTAATATATTTTATTGAATTAAAGTGAAAATTGAATTTAGTCCCCAGCACCCCAGCTCTTAACTTTATAGAAAATTACCTTGTTGCCATTGAAAACAATATTCAGTTGGACAGCTTTAATGGGCTTTTATAACCGAGCAAAATTTACTCTGATAAGATAAGTTACTAGTGGATGGAAATGATTAGAAAAATATCACTACTGTTACCTACTAATTTAAATGCTTTGCTTTAAATGGACATGTTTGAAGAGGAACTTGGATAAGATTGCCTCAGAAATGATTCTTTGAATACTGTAACTTATATTATGCTTATATTATGATTCATCTAAAAGGGCCTAGCTATGATCCTGGTGTACTGTCACTATGCACAAAGAAAAGCAAAGAAAAATACACTTCAAAACAGCATTGAAATTTCACCAGGTAGATGCAAACCCAAGGGGAACACAAAAATGTTGTAATTAGTTGTAATTGTAATCTACAATGTTGTAATTAATGTTGTAATTGTAACCTACAATAACCAGTAGATGTAATGCCCCCATCTGAAACAGTAAATGGTGTTTTGCACCTATTGCTACAGTGATGAAGTGCGAAGAGAAGTTATTGAAGTAGTTTTGTATTTTTTTGGGTTTTCTGCTTAAGAGACAACTGGGGAGAAAGGGCTAGAGCCACTTGGACTTTTAAAATCCGTGATTTCCTTTTTCAGTGAAGAGATGTCCTCTTGCTAACACAGGTAACAGAGTCCTTAACTCACAATTGCTCTTAACCCGAACACAGCCTGTAAGAGGTGCAAAGATACGTTCTCAGCCTTCCTCTGTCCCTTCTGAAGAAAAAACCCCATGCCTACAACAAAAGCAGACACTAAAATAGGAGTGTGGTCCATTTGGAATGAAATAGCTTCTGCAGCTGTGATCATCCAGAAATCTTCAGAGATGCTTATGCTGACATTAGACCTCATAAGGCTTTTTGATTATTTTCTTGGTAGGATTCTGAATAATATTTTCCTTTAGAGCTATGTGATGTGGGTTGTTTGTTTTCTTCCTTTTCCCCTTCTTTCACTTGTAAAAGGAAAGAACTTTCTACTTCTTGGTATCACAGTGGACAATGGAAGTATAAGGATCTGAGCTTCTGAAAGATTAGTGGTTTTGGAGGGAATCTGCTAATATTTAGAGAATCATTTAAATAAGATCAGCTTGGGCAAACAGAACTTAGACACTTCATGTCCCAAGTGATAACACGATATAATTACATGACATTTTACATTTCTCTAGTTCTTTCCACACTTAAAATCAAGTAATGCAGTCTGTGAAAACTTTTGAAAGATTCATCATTGTTATAGGTAAAAAGTATTTACAGGTTATGTCCTGCAAAAGAAATGGCAGCTGCATTTTCTCCTGAATAGTTTAATTCTGTCATTATTTGGTGTGTTTTCAATTAGCTGACGTGATAAACTTAATGGAGTTCCAGTTTTGTAGCTTCCATTTTTGTTTTCTGTTAAAGTCAAAGCTGCTTTTTCATTTCACGAATTGGATGAAATAGAAACCCAGACACAAACGCACTGCTTCATTGAGACAAGCAAAGGATAATACAGGTGTGGCAAAAGCTGTCTTTCTGGGGTAGATTTGGTACTTCTCAACTCTGCCATGGGAAGTCATGGCAGTTAAGTTGCGTAGCCTTAAGGCTTCGGTAAATGAAAGTCCTTGGGGGCTGTTGGCTGGCACAGACATGTGGGAACAATCATCTTGGTTTCAGGTTGTTGCAGGGAGGAATTGCAGTTGTGCACAGAGAGCCATGAAAACAGTGGCCTGACGCTTAAAAAGGAGCTGGGCTAAACAACTACTGTGCCTGATAGCACCTAGTTCAAAAGGATATTAATGTCCTTGGAGCAAAAAAATTTTAAAGATATGTAGTTAATGAGATTGCTCTGAATTGAATTCAGTTAAAACACAAAATGCTCTCAAATGCTGAAGGCTAATTAACATTGGCTGGACTTGACTAAGTAAAAACAAAGATATGAAATGTAACAAAGATATGAAATGATCTTTGCTTGTAACAAAGATATGAAATGATCTGTCTCCTTTGAAAAGTGTTCTTTTTAGATATTAAATCATGGAAGTGGTTAATGGTGTTAGTAAACTTTTCAGTTAGATGACTGTGCCACAGTTCTTCATTTGTTTGATTCTTTCCTGTGATTTTTTTAAAATATGGCATTATAACTTAGATCTTAGCTCTTCAAACAATTCCTTCACTTTTGCCTTTCTTACAGGAACACGCACTGTCTCCCTGCTAACATTAAATTATTTCTATGCAATAAAATTTGTAACGTACTAATATTTTTAAAATAAATAGTAGAATTAAGTGACATTAAATAACTTGAATCTGTATAATTGCCTTTAGTTATTTTTGAGTTGCTTCCTCTGTGCTTCTCCCTTGAATGTGCTCTCACACAGAAGATTAATTTACTCATGTGTTTTTCGATATTAATTTCCATATTTTTGAGAAGGAATCCTGTGATGTAAAAAGTGGTGACGATACCAAAGTTTTCTGATGTAGTTACAGTCACCATATATAGGGGTTTTACTGCTCTTTTATGATCATACTTTTCCTACCTGTGCTCATTCTACCAGCTGTAGTTGGTTAAAGGCTGCAAATGCATCCTGATGAATTTCCCCTGTAAACTCTTTGCCACAGATCTGTCTCTGTTTTTGAAGTTCTTGCTCCCAATAACTGGGAATATTTCTAGTTTTACAGAAGAAACTGTGTGAGCAGTACCGTGCTAGACAAAATGAAAGTTTACAAAAGTAGAAAAAAATTCGGTTTAAAAATGAAAACAAACATTCCTGATATATTTGAGGAAACAAGTTGCAAAAGAAGGAAACGAGGACATTTTTGTCAAGCATTAAGAATAATCTAAATCTAGAGAAGAAAATGAGGCATTCTACAAAATCAGCAGGAAATGAGTGAAAAAGCAGTGTGAAATTGTGGAGGGGGGTTGTGGAAGACGCTGTTGCGTAAGACCACTGCGACAGGACCATCTGTACTCATGTACAGAGCTCCTCAAACATTGTCTGAATTGGTAGAGTTCTGCTACAATTTGTGTTCGAAATGTGTCTAAGTATTGTAAAACTAAGACCTAACAAGATAAAATGTGAGTTACAAGTCAGGTATTTAGAATTTTGATAATGTTGGTACTTGTGTCAAGTTGGATTGAGAGGTAGATCCGAAGCTGAAATAAAATGCATAAGGATGCTTTGGTTTCTGTTTCTGTCTGCCTATTTTAACATAAGAGGTCAGACTGGATCTGTAGAGGCAAATCTTAATTCTGACATTTTGTAATGTGTGGTGCTGGTTCCCCCTACCCCCCCCGGTCAGTAATAATTTTCCTTTAAAAAAGGTTGATTTTGTAGATATTCATAAAGGGCTTGTGACCTACTATTGCCTTTGCTCGATAGCCTTTTTCTTCTGCCTTTCAGTGGAAATCAGTTTGATGCAAGCAAGGTGCAAGTCAGACACTGTCACCAGGGCTGGCTGGAAATAGGCTGGAACAATTCTGCAAGTGCTGCTTCTATGAGGACTCTTCTTTCTTGTGTCCTTTTGCTTTTGTTTTTCAAATTCTTCCTCAGGTCAAACAAGCACAACAGCTGTTTCTTATCTATAAAGACTGCTTTCTTCCAGCTGCCCTGTGCTGTGAGATCAGGCACAAGATCAGTACAGGGTGGGAAAGACTGAAGAGTGTGTAAATAAAAACAGTTTGGGTTCACATTCACTGCATGCTTATTTTCCCCTTTAAACTGTTTAAACTGTTGAAGTTCTAAGAAAATACTTAAAATACTTTCCATTAGTTAATTACTTTTACACTGTATCACTTACTCATTGTTCTGAACATTGTTGGAGCAACACTGAATTGGATTCTGGAATAGATTATAGTATTCATAAATATTGTAGAGTCTTCCTATAATCCCCAATAGAAATTAAAATCAATATCTATTATTAATCTGCCTATTTCTATATATTCCTAATCTTTTGCATAAATAATATTTTCCTGTTTTTCAAATATGGGTACTGTTTGTGGTTGAATTTAAAACATTTTTTTAGCAAGATCAGAGAAAGTGACTTTCTATTCCAAAATATTTAGTGTTTTTCATTAGTAAATTTGGAGGAACATTGTCATTGCATGGAGGACACTAATGTTGCCTTAAAACTTACGAGAAATAATAAAATAAGAAGAAAATTGTCAGTAACAATTACTACCAATAGCAACAGGAATTGCTAAGACTCTGTTTTCTTTGCTTTCTGCTAGAAGTGTTCATGATGCCTGCGTGCCATATCCAGTGTAACAGAAGTGATTCTTTGGTCAGTGGCTTGCATGGAAGATGGATTACTGCTGGAAAGACTTCTACTGGAGGCTCATCTTTCACCTTTAAATTTAGATAAATAACAAAATCATGTAAAAATAAGCAGAATCCTTACTGGGCAAGGCAAGAAACTGTAGAGGAAAGTGTGCTCGGTTATATTGGTGCTCCAGATTGCACTCTCTGATCTTTTACATGTTTTGGGACCCTAAAAGATAATGTAGTGCACAGTTGTTAATGGATTCTCTGCTACATTGAATTTCTAACAGAACATGTATTTTTTGTGTCATGGTTCCACATTCTTTTCTGTCTTGGAATATTTATAGCCAAATTTCTCTGCTTTATGTGAGGAACAATAAGGTTCCTGAGATGAGAAAGTATGGGAATAAAAGATGGAAATCTTAATTTTCCTCAATACCTAGTCAGTTCCACAATTTTTGAGTTACAATAATGTAATCTTTTCTTTTATTATTAATTTAATTTTTTAGTCAAGTATAAATTTCATTTCACTCTTTCAGCCAAAAAAATTCCATTTTCTTCATTAATAGGCACAGGTAATTACTAAGATACTTCATTGTGGAGCTGTTTAATCTTTCTGCATATCTGATATAAGAGAAAATTGGTTTTCCCTTACTAAATAATAGATTTTTTTTTTTTTAATGCCAGTTTTCTCTTTCCTGTGACTCAGGTTCTGGTTGACCTTTCAATAGAAGCATTGGTTTGGTGCCTTGTTTATTTTGAAATGTTGCCAGAAGTTGGGGGAAAGGGGAGGAGGGGAAGAGAAATTGCCTTTATTTTATCCCATTTTAGGATTTTATGCATGATTTCATAACATTGTGGTAAATACAATAGTACATATTTAATACAGCTTGTAGGTTTATGCTTGCAACAGACTGGAAAAAATTGACAGTACTTTTCTTAAACATAACCAAAAACATAATGAAGTTTATCCTGCCAAGTATCAGGCCACAAATAAAGACAGGCACATGTGTGGTCAGCCTGCCCTCCATTTCTAGGAAAACTGCCTTTGGACCACATAAACTCATTTTAAATCAGGCAGGAAATCTTTGCCAGACCTGAACTAGACACTGACCTTGGTGACTCGTGGCTGTGCCCAGCCCTGCAGCTGTTTTGGCTTCTGAGCCAAACAAAAGTCCAGGCCTCTCTGCACTGAGGTGCCAGTGGCCTCTGTTATCTTCTTCTCTTCCAGGGTGATTCTGCCTTCCAGCAGTCTGGCAGCAGGCCCTACTCTACTTGGTGTCATCTTCTGTCATAAATTTTGAAGCAGTCTGTCACATACCTAGAGAGAGGATAAGCTCAAATGATGTGTGTTCTTCTGGGACAAAGAGTGCTTTCAAGAATTGTTCAAATAGAGGGGAAGGTTTTCCTACCACGCATTTTTATAAATGATCAATTTTGTATCACCGAAATCAGCTTTTGTACTTCTCTAATGATGAAGCTAAATAAACAGGAATGACACGGGGGGTGGGAGAAAGTAACAAGTGTTCTGGAGGGATAGGGAGACCCTCTCTGAGTGTCAGGTTTAGGGTTAAGAAAGACATCTGGGCTTGAATATAACAAGAGGTAAGAAGGGCAACAAGAAAGGTTTCCACAGGCACAGCAGTAACAGGAGACAAAGGAAAATATGGGGTCACTGATGAGTGGGAGTGGAGATCTGACCCTAGAGGAGATGGAGACAATCAAAATACTGAATGCCTTCTTCACCTTGAACTTTACTGGAAAGAACAACCTTCAGCAATCTCAGGTCTCTGAAACCACTACAGAAGTCCAGCACCAGGTGAACTTAGCCTTGATGGAGGAGGATCAGCTCAGGGGATATTTGTAGAAACCGGACACATACAAGTCTCTTGTCTCTTGGCCTTGCTGGAATGCACCTGCAAGTGCTGATGGCATTGTGTCAGTCAGCTTTGGAAAGTGATGGGAATTGGGAGAGGTTTCCGAGAACTGGGAGAAAGCCAATGTCTTAGAAAAGGCAAGAAGGAGGATCCAGGGAACTACATCGATCACAATGATCCCTGGACAGGTCATAATAAAGAAGGAGTAATCCTGGAAGCCATTTCCAGATATATGACAAGCAAGAAGGTGATTTTTAGTAACTAGCATGGATTTATGAATTTCTGGGTAAATTCTCCCCAAGAAAAGCTGTATTTTGGATGGGTTGCTGATAGTTTGATTTGAAATCTGATATTTTCCCTTGTTTATGTTGCATTAGGTAATTCTTAAGCATTTTTTGTTACAGCATTTCTCTTTTGCAGTTACTGGCAAACTCTCTTCTAAAATCCCTTCTGTTGTGGTTCTAATGGTTTTTAGGCAAGTAGAAACCTTGAAAGATCTTTGTTTAACTTCATTGTGTAAAGGATGGTTAAAGCACAGGTACATAACAAATTCTCACCACTTGCCTCATGAACAAAGTTACAGGGTAGCTGGAACTTTGGGACCTTCTAACTCTCTCTGATGTGTGCACTTCATACTCAATCCACCCAGCTGCTGTGTGCCCATCTCTGTGCCCGTGGGGAAATCCTCAGGGAGGGTTGGGCTGTGGATACTTCCCAGGGCGGTGTCAGGTTTGGTGCCACCGTGCCTGGGGTGTAGTGCAGGAGGAATAGGAGACTGGTGCAGGTACATCATGGAATCATGTCTCTTGGGAGGGGCTGTAGAGGTTATCTGGCCCAAGCTTCTGATCTAAGTAGGTTTTAGTTATTGCAGGTTGCTCAGGATGGCATCCAGCCAAGTTTTGTATACCTCAGGGATGGATTTTCCATGATCTATTTAGACACCTGCTTCAGTAGCTGACCAAGCCTGTGGTAAAAAACAAACAAACAAGTGTTTTCCCTGTGTCAGGGTGGAATTTCCGTGTTCCACTTGTCTCATCCCTGCCCACTGCTCCCTTGAGAAGAGTCTGGCCCTGTCTTCTCATGCCCTTCCTCTCAGTAATAAATTGAAGACAGCACTGAGGTCTCGTTGTGGCTTTTTTGTCCGGGTGCACAGACCTGGTGCTCAGCCTCTGCAGGTACATTCTGTGTCAGTTCCTGACCATCCAGGTGGGGCCTTCAGCTGGACTCACACCAAGTCTAAGCTGAGCTCTGAGTGTGTTCCAGAGACTGGCTCCACATCCCCAAGGCATGTGCTGCCTGTTCCAGTTAGCTGGCTTTGTTTCCTGCTGGCTTAGCTATTGTTGTGAAGAATTTTGTGTTCTGATGCATAACCAAAAGAAGCATTTCTAGAACATGAGTTTGGAGTGGCAATGTGTTATTAATTCCAGCAGCTATTATTAGTCATACATAAGTCCAAGAACTGTTATCCACTTACTGTTCTAAGAGAAAAAGTCTGATGAAAACCTTATCTTAATATTTGATGTAGTATATAACAGTTCAGTGTATTTAAGAAAAACCCGAACATAACAGTCAATAAAAATAGAACCTTTCCTATCCGAAAAAAATCTGTGTGTTAACTGTAGAACAAATGTCATTGGGGAAATTATCCTATTTTTCTCCAAAAAGATAGATGTAGTTTTTATGATTTGAAGGTGAGGGTATGTTTTTCAAGCCCCTCCTTGGTCAGTTTCAGGGTTATTGGTGGATGGATTTTCTTGAGGCTTTTGTATTTTCCTTGTTTGCTTCTGTTGGAACAGCGAGCAAATGGTTTTGGTGAGAAGCTGCTCAAAGAGGACATGCAAAGAAATTGTGGCAGCAGTTTTAGTCACTCTGAGAACATCTGCTCTCACCTGGTTTCACCTCTTCATGGAGGAGAAAGAGATGCAGGGCAGGGTGATGTGATGCTCTGCTTCCATCTCCACTTACTGCACTGAAGCCCACAACCATCTCAAAGGGAACAGGAGTAAAGACATGGCATACTTTGAAGTTCAGGGCCTCTCTTTATTCATTTCATTATTTTTGAGCTGGATGAAAAGTGTGTGCAGTCACATGCACGTGGGGGTTGGCCAAATGGGTAAGAATCAAACACAGATTTCAGATCTGTAATGTTGGATTTTGCCCATCTAGGAAAGAGTTCTTGCATGGTTGTTATAGTTTCATAGGTTTAAAATGTAGTGGCAATAGTTAGTGCAAAATTAAAAAAATATAAACAATCATCATTTAAAATGTCAAATGCAGCAGCTGAGAGAGAACTCAGGATGGCAGCTGTGATGTGCCATATTGATAAATCAAAATAATAAATTCAAAACATATGATCTCAGTAATGTAATCCAGATTATGTATTAGAGGGTAACAGTTGTGCATTTTCAGTGCTAAAAGTTTACTTTGCCTTTGACCCTGTGCCTTGACGTGCACTAAAGGTACAGTGTTGCTGTATTGGGATGAGTCATATTTGTGCTCAAGTGGTTTTAAAAACCTGATTTTCTATTCAAATGAAGCACAGAAGTTTGATTTCTAGTGTAAAACTATAAATATGCTTATTCTGTAAGAATGATATTTTCTTTTCTTTGTTGCATAAGATGCAGAGGGGACTTTAAGGTATTGAAATTTGAGTGTGGGGGAGGTACTTGCTGTGGTAAAGTCTTAAAGTGAGTGTGAGAGCATTTTTACACAAGTGATGAGAACCTCCTGCACATGATTGACTTAAATTAGCTTGATTGGTTTTTATCAATTGCAGCTGCACTATTTAGCATAAAAATCCAAAACATCCAAAAATCATTTGCCTTGCAGTGTAGTAGAAAGATGGTTTTAGTTAGTCTTTAAGATGTTTCAAATGTTTATTCTACACAGATTCTCTGAGAATGGATCCAGAACATATCTAGTTACAGAGAATTAGTATTGATATTGTAAATGTTGAGAAAATTAATTAACGAAAATATGCTGCTTTATGAATTGTGAATTTAGGATTTTGGTTTTTTCTTTTCCTTTAACTATGTTAGCAAGTTAAACAGTTCAAGGATATTTGTTGTAGTGTCATAATCAGGCACCTGCCATTAAAAGCTGAAACAGAAAGACTGGAACTTTTTGTGATGTACAATTGTCTGACTTGCTCTCTCAACCAGTGTCATGCTTGAGAGAAATCCTAAATAAATTTCATTCTAAATAAGACAAGAAAGTTTTAGACCAATGTTGAGAATTGTAACCCAGTGTTGAAAACTTGTCCAGGGAAAGGCTGCTACTGTTACTTAAAGGCTGTATTCTCCACACTGGCTTTTGATATATGATGTACATTTTCCTTTTTGTAGAACTGTACTTGCAAACTCATGATCCTGTCTTTGTTTGAAAGTTTCCTCTTTTTAAGCACCTTAATGATTTTTATAGCATCTGGCCTTAAGGCTAATTAAGTGCATCTTTCTATTCCTTGCATGCTTAATGTTGTCTAATTCACAGGAAAAATATGAACATATGAAACTTGCCTAATTTACTATTATTAATTGTAACCAGCAATTGTGCTGAAGAAGAGCCCTTATTCATACGTGAAATAACAGATGATGTTAAAGAGTGAGATTACCTGAAGTCAATCTTTTATACACTTTAAAATGGTTTTGATACAGGATGCCTGTGTTAAGGTCAAAGCCTTTTATTATTCCTTAGATTGATTTAGTCTTACATGTTCCTAGGACAATTATGCCAATTTAGATCTTTAGACAGATACTTGGAATTAAGATGTAAAAAAATGGAAAACCATCCAGTTAAGAGCATACTTAATGGTATAATTTCAGTGGCAGAAAAAATTAAATGTTTATACATATGGGCATATAAAATGTATAAATTTGTACATATATGTAAAGAAATCGAAAGAAAGTGTGGAGACTGTTTTATTTTATCCCTGTGCTATCAGTTTCATACTTGGCTGACATTCAAAATCACATCTATATACATAATTTAGTAAATAATTTTTTTACTCCTCTGTTAGGTCTTGCAATCGAGTATAGAGATGAATGGGGGTAGAAGGTTATGTTTCTTCTTGCATAAATAATACAAGGGTTTAGAAAGTTTTAGTTACAGAGGCACTTAAACTCCCCTGTTTTTTTGTAAAGTGAGATAGAAATCAAAGAGGATGATACACCTATGTATTCAAAGATATGCTTTTGTAATGCACTCTTAAGGTAGATGTAAATTTAATAAATTCATTAAATTGTATGTATTTGCTGTTATTTGCCAGCTACCTGCTCTTCACTTCTTAGAAAACATCCTTACTAAAGGGATACTTGGAAACTAAATTCTGTAAGACAGCTTGGCAGCTGCAGAAAGAAATATTAGCACTTCTTTCACCTGTCTTTTATAACTTACTGGTCTGAAAGGTGAGGGTTTTCTGGGGGCTTGTTTTTGGTTTTTTTTTTTTTTGCTTTGTTTCCACTTGAGAGATGGTACTGTGATACTCTTATATGTTGATAAATAAAATGAACTTTGCATAGTGTAGGATCCTATGTTGTTAATCTATGCTAAACTTTACATTAAGATTCCTTTTGTGTGCTGGCATTGTTCTGTTTCTTGAAATGTATCTTTATTTTCTCAATCTTTTGAGGAGATTGAAAAAAGGAGCAGAATTTCACCCATGTGCAGAATTACCCATGTCTGGGAAAAAGATTTCTTTCAGAATGCTTTGCAGGAAAAGAAAAACAGATGAGGAATAGTACTTGCTTTATTTATTTATTTACTCTTAGAATTTTCTTAAAGGGCAGATTTATAAGGCTTCTTGTTAATGTCAGCTGTCAGAGACTGGGGAATGAATTTTCATACTCAGGTTTCATTTCTATGACTAGTAAATCTGATTTCATGTAGCCTCTCCTTCTGTGTTAAATTATTTATACCCTGATTTTTTTAGCAGTAATGTTTTCTTATACATGAATATGCATATACATCTCTACATATGCACTAAATATTTATATATAGACTCAAAAGAATAGAATCAAAATATATATACAATATACACAAAAAAGAATGTTAAGAATGATTAAATAGTATTTTTTTTAAAGAAATGAATGTTTCTTCCATGTTTTGTATAGCATGTTAGCCCAATCATTTCTACCATTGTTTGTATCTTTATATTTAAGGATAACCTTTGTTGAAAGGGTTGAAATCCTAGAATTATTTCAAAGACATACTTTCAAGTCCAGAAACTTTCACCAGAAGTCTTTTGAACATAATCATTTGAAAAGCAGGAATTATCTAGTGATAATTTTTGGAACAAAATCTGAAGTTTTGAACTTCATTGTTAACATAGGATTTAGAATTGAATTTTACCACTCCCATTTCCAGACAGGATAGCAAGCTTGAAACAAGTAGTAAAAATCCATTTATGTCTAAAGTAAAACCATATCTCGTTCTGACTATCCCCCTTTGGATTTGCTATAAAAGATTATTTCTCTGGTGTAGAAAAAAACCTTTTCATTTTTACAGAGCCACTGTGCATCCATTTTGGTTATGAGTTTGGCTAAATTAGGCTAAAGCAGTATCTTTTTTTGATAAGACTGCTAATCTTTAAACAACAAATATACATGCTGTCTAATTTAGCTGAATCTTGGGAGAGCTTTCCATGCTGTACCAAATTCAGGTGTTTAAAGTGGGACATGCTTCAGTCCAAGAATGGTAGAAGTGATGAAATGTTGGCTAATAGAGGAGCAGTGCAGCAGAAGATGAAAGACCAGGTTGGGGAAAAATACTGGTGCAACATCTGAAGACCTGATATTCAGTGAGGCTTATTTCATGTTTTCATTGCTCAGCTTGCTGGAATTTGGAGGCACGCACCTGGAGACACAGAGATTGGAGTCATTGGTGATAATCCTGAATTCAGAAGTGAGAAAAATGGATAAGATATGGTAGTACAAAATGCAGAAATGTGCCTCTGAGGACAAAAAACTAGAACTCTGTAGTGTGAAGGTTTGGGTAAAGGTAGTAATAGTGTGTTAGGGGATTGCTGTTAGTCAGCAATAAAATTTGGCTGTGGAAAATCTGATACTAGAACGTATCAGGAGAGAGATTTCTGTTACAGAAATTCGGGGATATTTTTATGTACTCTGTGAGATCTCATCTGAAATGCAGTCATCCAGGTTCAAGAAAGATGAATTCCAGATAGCAGGAGATGAAGAGGAAGGTTAGAGGGATGATCAGGAAAATAAAATAACCTTCTTGTGCTGCAAAAAAGGCTCAAATCTGTCATAGCTTTGTGGTTTCATTTGCAGGAATCATTGCAGCCAATTCATTTTGCTTATCACTGTTGTGAACTGGTGACATTCCTCTTTCAGCTATGATATATTGGCTAAGGAATAGTGATTTCCAACTCAGGGATGAACAAGTTTTTAAACTACTTGGATTGTTTACATGAGGTAATCTGACCAGACTCTAAAATACTTTTTAAAAAAAATCTTGTTTTTACCAAGGTAGACTTGTCAATCCGTGCTCAGAATCTTGCAGTTTAAATGTTATTTGATAACTTAGAATTATTTACATGTAATATTCTGCTGTTTAAACATTTTGAGTTTGTCTTGTGCACAAAAATATGTAGAAGGTTTCTTTCTCCTTCCCCCTTAAAAAATGGAATCTATTTGTCTTTACATGAGAATTTTGTTCACACTTTTCTCACATTCACTTTTTAGAGGAAACCAAATGGAGGAAGGTTTCATTCTGAAAGAAATTGTTTGCAATGTCCATTTTTTTCTTTTTGTTGGCTCAGCTGAACTTTTCCTTCAAGCTTTCAAATACAGGAAACTTTTCACAGGCTATCTGAATAGGAGTACACTGCTCTTTCTAGGGGCATTGATGAGATTTTTGCATAATCTTTATAATAATACTAACACAAATTGGGCTGGAGGGTATCTGCTCTGTAGATGCTGCACATCATATTGCAGGTTTCCTTCCAGCCTACTAAAGGTTGCTAAAGTATAATAGCAGTTCTTTATTGTCTGTCAGAAGTCTAGAAAATACTTGACAAGTTTCAATGGGAGAACTGTCATTATGGGACTATGGATCTGTCCTTGGGAATTTTTGGAAGAGGTCTTGCTACTAAACGTCTCTCCAGAAATTGCTCAAGTTTCCCGCTGTCCTGATTCTACACTTCATTAGAGTATCTGGGTTTTTTGAGGCCTTTGTGGCATGGTGCTCCTCTGGCTTTTTGCATAAAAGCACTTCTCAAACGTTTTAACAAAATGTTGTTTTCTTGTGGCTAAATAGTCCCCTCACTTCCCCACTGGTTGTTTCTGTTTCTTCATTATGATATATAATAATAGTAATATTTCTCCGGCATATTTTTTATTTTAGCGGATAGTAAATTGAATCAAATATATTAAAAAAAGCACCTGCAGGATTTAGAGGGTCTTGGAAATTAGTAAAGAGATCTGTGGGTTCAAGACTTTGCTGTGAAGAGCCAGAGCTGGCCTGTGTTCAGCTCAGTTGAGGACACTCTATTCATTTAGTCCCTGTGTCTTGGCTGTTGCTGTTGGTTCTTGGAGGTTGCATGGCTCTTTCTCTGAAAGTACTTTTTGAGAGTTATTTCACTGCTGATTCTTTTCCTGAAAGCATCCCTTACATATTTGACAGTATAAGACCATTTCTGTGATTGGGTTTGTTTTTGTATCTGACTTTACATGGCTTGTTTAGTGTCAAGGCTGTGAGGAAAGCAGCACTTATCAGTTTTGCTTTATCTTCCTCATGCAGCTGCTGTTCTGTCTTGAGAAACTGAGTATGTCCCAGATGGAATATAATTGTGGTAAACTAGTAAACCTATAGCTTCCAGATGAATAATAAATAAATGCAAGATCAGATCTTGACATGTCTCTGACTTGCTGCTAGATGATCTGGCAGACTGGATTCAGTAAAAGTATTTGGCAAGGTAATCTCTGTTAGAAAGTTAGGCAGCCTGCAACAGAAACTTGTCTGATTTCATTCCTTCATAACTTTTTATTTTTAATTTACCCTTTAACCTCTATTATAATCATGGTATTTATGAAAAGAATGAAACTGTTGTTTTTATTTCCTTCGTTCCAATCTCATGCCTTGTTTTGCAGTAATGTTTGGCTCTCGTTACTCACCTTAAACTTTTCAAACGCTTAAAATACGAGGTGAAGGTCTATCATTCCTGTGATTATTGAAGTTCTTTAGAGTAAAATGCCTTCTCCAGTTCTACCTGAAATACCTAAAAAGTGTTACTGCAAAGGTGGCATAAGTTAAGGAGTTACCAGTTTGGAATCTGAAACAGTCCTTTTAGTCTTTTGACACACTTCTTCTTTAGGATCCTCTCATGGTCTAAGTAGCCTTTCCTTGTCTGGAATTCTTATTGTAAGCCAGCACAATCTCTGGAAAGTGGTTTGGAAGTCTGTTTCCAGCATAAAGAAGGAAATACGTTTGCAGTGTCTAAGCCAGAACAGTTGCACTTTTGTTTCAATGGGAGCACATTCTGCTTTTTGGTTGAGGTACTTTGTATTAAAAAAATACCAAGCCTGGCCATTTTCAGCTGATGGGCCATCTACTACCTGTAAGATATCTGTGAATAATTACTTACAGAAATAAATTAATATATGCTATACAGCGTTTCACAGAGCAATTTCTTAAAGGGCTCAGAATATCCCTGAACATCATTTTGCTCGCATGTGCAGGGGGAAGAAGCAAGAGGGTTGCCTTGCCTTGCATGGCTCAAAAGCCAGAGCCAGTGGGAAAGTTCTGAGTTCTAGAAGGGCCCAGAGGACTGAAGGTTTGGCTTGAGGATGTGTCATGGAGTGAAGCAGACCTGTAACTCTTCATGGTACTCAAGAACATCACCAACCAGCTGATGTTTCCTGATGTCTAGGAGATGATGGAGCCTGGCTTCTTGAGAGAGTGAGGACTTCAGATCTTTTGTATTTGGAAAGACTTCTCAGTTTTTACTTTTCTCTGAACACACAGCAGTTTTCAGAGAAAAGGTTGTAACCTGGTGTCTGGAAGGATGTGGGCAGCAGAGAATGCTGTGTTGTATTTAAAATAAGCAATATACGTTTAGCGTATTGTTTTAACCTTCTTCTCTCTTTGCTGTGTTCTTACGAATAAATGACAAATAATACCTGAGCTGTTTGATGTCACTCTCTTTGTGAGCTGGCTGAAGTTCATAGTCGAGCTGAAGGCAGCTGGTCCTGCTGCTGTAGGAATGCCTGATAATCAAGTAGGTGACACCAACAGGTGCTCCAGTCTCAGAACAGGGTAACTCCTGAGATTCTCCTCTGTGAGATGTGTCTCACTCAAAAGATGTGAAATTGAGAGAGAACTCAAGGATACAGCTCATCTCTACAAGCATAACACAGGCTCTCTAGCTCAGCTGGAGAGAGGTTTTACCTACAGGCACCTCCTTTATTCTGAGTAGGTTACAAACGTAAATGTGCTTTTGAAAATCACACATTCATTGCTGTGTCAACTGTTTGTAATTACTGAATCCTACTAGTAAAAAAAAAAATAATCTGAGAAACACGGTTCATGTAAAAATTCTATTTTTGCCATATATAAAGCTAATGGGTATTTACTGATGATTCTTTCATGGAATTCTACACATTTTTTTTCATGAAGCAGTTAAACACATTGGCTTGACTTTAAAAAAGAACACTATGGCCTTCTAATTAACTTTCTATTAATCTGTTACAGTACAATAAAATTTGAATGTTATTGAAGACAGAAATTCCAAAAGTTAAAGCTTCCAAGATCGATAGTTTTGTAAATTGGTTTTAAGTATTTTGAATTTATAACTATCATTATGTTGCTAAATAACATTGACTCTGGAATGACTGACTTCCTTTTGCAGTAATTCAAAAGTATTATGATAGCTATAGTTGTATAGTGAGCATAAAAATTGGTGAGGTAAGTTCAGTGAGGTAAGGTTAGTGTTGGAAGTTTTATTAACAAAACCTGTAAGTATTAGCACGTAGTTACAGTTCCCATGTGTTTCCCAAAATTTGCTGGAATGAAACTGAGTATTAAATTCTGAACTTTGGACTAGTTGCTTTAAACCACTTAATTTTAGTGGTAGGAATAGACAAAGATATAAATTAGAATAAAACAGCTGCTAGGGAGTTGGTGGCGTTGATAAGCTACACTGATGAGAATTTGTGGCATATGATGTTCCACAAGGACAACCTTGTACTGCCTGAGGGAACCATTAGTATCTTGTTTACAATCTCTGGTCCAGCTGAAACCTTTTCTGGTGTAGTTTGACCAGTCAGTTCACCAATTTTCCCTTTTAAAGAACAGAATAATCTGGACTGGTGGATAAAAAGAATGTAAGAGAAATCAAGGTTGATTAGTAGAGCTGGTGGCTGCCAAAGCTGCTGGGGGTGGAGGCTGGGAAATTTATGAAAATTGTAGGTGTCACCTTCAAGGATTAAGTAGAGTAAGTGATTTTGAGGTGTTTCAGCACCAGGTGCTTCTCCTGCCCTGGTACAGAAGGACTGGAAGAGCTCGTGACAGGGATTTTGTCAGGGAAATGGCAGGAGTTTGTTTTCCTGATGTGAGCAGCCAACACCGGCCTGTGTTTGCAAAACATCTCCTGTTGCTCACTGTCTGTTTCCTTGGACTAAAAAATACTGCTTTAAACACCTCTCCCTGTGTCAGTGCTTAAATACTGAAGTCGTGGAAATAAAGCAGTAAGCTAGATTATGCTTTGAAGAATATAAAGCCTATAAACGATCAGCTGAATTAAAATGTGAGCTAGAGCAACCATAATACTCAGACCAGTAGAGGGGTGAGAATGTTGTTTGAAATAATGCTTGAAAGTGGAGTTTTCCTCTGTGAAGTGAAAAAGAGCTAACTCACTAGAGTTTCAATTTGGAACAGAGTGTGAAGGATGTTAATTGTACAAAATTCAGGCGTCTGCAGCTTCAAAACATTCTGCCTTTTCTGCCTTTGATTTTACACACATCGGATGTTTTTGATAGAAATGAATGTATGGCTTGCCAGGTAGAACTATTGCTTTGAAAAAGATAATCTTTATCACATCAGACTGAAAAATGATGGACAAATATGATGAGGGGATAGTTTTCATTATATTTTTTTTTATTTTAGAATAGGGGTTTTTTTGGGCTTTTTTTTTTTTTTTTTTTAAGTGGCTCTGGAGAGTACAGTTGGGACACATGATATCCTTTCTGTACTTGTAGTTCAGTTCTCATGTTTCCAAAAGGATCTGTGTGAGAATATGCTCTCTGTACTAATAATTCTGTACTTCTGTATGGAAAATTGGAGTGACAGCTCTTTTATTCTTGATTTAAATTGGTTTTCATAGTAACAGCTTAGAATTTTCCCAGATATATGTGGATGCATAAATACAGGCACTATGATCTTTAATAGAAATTTGGTTTTTTTTAATTAACAGAAGTTTTTCCTCAAAAGATGGCTGCATAATACACACTAAGAGAGCAAATAATAGCCCAGAAAATGCCAACAGGTCTGTGGAGCCTGTATGGGTCATGAGGAAGGGAGAGAATGATGGTACAGAAGAGGAGGAGCCGGACTCTTGGGCACAGTGGCAAATATTGGCTGCAGTATGTGCTGGAGCAGAGCTGGCTCAGGAGGGGGATTAACAATGGGTTAGTTTTTTGTCATTACCCCAGCTGTGGTACTACAGCACACTTAGGAGTTCAGTGGGATCTTCAGGTTTAGTTTAAAAGAAATACAGTCAAACATTTGCTTTAAATGTATCTCTTTATGATGGTAAAGTAAATAATTCTTAACAGTGAAACACAGTAGTGCTGCTTCATGTTTTACTTCCCCATGGAGCTCCATAGCACTAAACCACTTTCATAAATGATATATGTAATATGGCATCTGAGTCAAACAGTTAAGAGTAAGGAACTTCAAGGAATAACGTCACTACTGAAGCTGGTCATGAGTGGCGGGGTGATGACATGAAGATTAATAAAGTTTTACTTTGAATTTGGCAATTTTTGCCACTTACATGAACTCTTTTTTTCCAGAAGTATAACCCAATTCTAAAGTTTTTATGGTATATTGTATATATCCAGAGCAAGTGACAGAGTTTATTGTATTAAATAGTTGAAATAAGTAGCTGCTGAGGAAAAAGAAGTTAGACAAAATTAAAAAGCAATTTACTTGGAGAGAGGTCTTTGAAATACTTTGTGTTAGCTATCAGATCTGTTTTTGCTTTATTTTTCTGGAAAATTATGGTGTTCTTCAGACTGCCAAATTTTACTTGTAAATATACTGCCAGAGCTTGGAAAAATAAGTGAAGGACTCTTAAAATTAGATAGTGTTGAGTGAAAAGCCAAAGAGAGGGGTTTTGTGTACCAGAAATCCTTATCCTTTCAAATAGAAAAAAATATATATGTGTTACTGTAAAATGACCCGTATTTAATTTCCTTTCAAATCATATTTAAAATGCCTTAGATGTAAAAGAAGTAGTAACAAAATGGCAGACATTCCTCACAGTGTACTGGCTTGCTCCATCTAAAATTCTTCATTGTTGTGTTATTTTTGGGAGATGTGATTTCACAGTACCATTTTCAGGGAAGAGACAATTTCTTATATTGGCAAATTCACCCTGGCCAAAAATGAAGCAGTTCATTTTGCTTCTGGATGTCCGCAAGACGAGGAACTGATTTAACAGCATTTTGGTTTTCTACCATCTGGAGGTTCTTATTTGACTTATGAAATGATGTCATACCCTGAGTGCTGAACAGATAGTGAAAGGTCACCTGCAGTTCAGGCTGAGGTAGTTTTATTATGAGGAATGTAAAAGGCTTGGTTCATGATTACTAGAGGCAGAAAGAGGACTTTAGGGAAGGAGAAAATGACTGACATAACTGATGTTCTCCTAAACCTCCACGCTGGCACTGGCTCAGTTCTGCCTCCGCTTTCAGAGTGGCTCTTTGCTGGGAATGTTAGTTTGGGGACGATATACTTACTCCATCAAAATACTTCATTGTGTAGGTGGATTTTTGAATTAAAGTGCTCTGCTGTATCAGTCTCAAGATGAGGAGATTCAAGAAAATAGATATGTATTTGGCAGATGTTTTCTGCCACCTAAGGCTGTGGTGGACATGCTGTGCTCTTTCCTTCTCAACACTTGCAGTGTCCTTGTGTGAATTTGGGTTGATGGGATTGAGATTCTTTGGCTGTTTCTCAGTGCAATTGAAGCTGAGCTTTGGTTATGCTTTAAAGGCTTTATTTGAAGCTAAAGCAGGATTTGGGTCTGAGAAGCTGGAGTGGACGTGGCTCTGCTCCCATTTCCCACACAGGTTGTCACTCTGGGCATTCAGAGCCTCTCCACCCTCCTTGTGCTCCCAAGTTTTATTGCCTAAACACCCCCCCAATCCTAAATTGAATCTAGAGAGCCATGCTGACAGGGTGTGTGGGAAGAAATTTGTGAAAAGTGGTGAGAATTGTCTGCTCAGCCCTTGGGGTGGGGACTGGATGGGCAGAGAAGAAAAGATTATTTACTCAGACGCTGCCTGTTCAGCCAAGCAGGACAGAACTGCGTCAGACGTGTGGAAGCTGCTGTGTTATCCCAGCCACGGGGGAATGGTGCTCTGTTTATCCAGGGATCTAATCACCTCCAACTCCCTTGACTTGAAGCTTTAGGCTTCTGCCTCGTGGCAGGTGGAAAATGAGCCTGGCAGTGCCTGACGGGGGAGAGCTGCTTTTGGAGTGCCCACTCCAAGGTCCTGGCGAGTTCCTCAGCTGCAGCTGAAAGGCCCAAGAGAGATTTCTGTGATTTGACTTCAAGGATTGCTTTCAGACGTGAAGCAAAGTAGTGATTAAGTATAAAGAAGATGTGGTAATGAGTTTCACATGAGGTCTTTAATGTTTATTAAAAGAAGTCTGAAAGCTTGCTGCAACTGCTACTGTTATTTATTGTTTTCTAATTTAAAAAGTCATCTTTGAATCCCCTACTGCACACTGCTTACAAACTGGGAGATCCTGTTAGTCATATTGTAAAAAAAGTCTTAAAAATAAAATAAATCTAGTGGAATATAAATCTTTTTTCCAGTGTATAGAAAGGCAATGAGCCATTTTAAAAGCAGGAAGAACATGCATTTTGAGATCCAATAGATCATCTAAATTGGTCCCAAACCAAGTTTTAAAATGGCATTGCAAATACTTTTGCTTTGAGTAAATTTAGCATTACAAAACTCAGAATATACATAAATACAGATTTGCTGAGTGTTTTGTATTTTGATAGTATTCTGATTAACTAGGGAAACAATTGCTTATAAGAGAAGACCCTTTCTGAGTATTCCATCTGCAGAACTTAAAAATGCTAACCCTCCATTTATGCCCTTTCAGTTTCTTTCATCTAGATTTTTATTATGAATTAACTTTATGCATGTCTAGTTAATATAAACGTTAAACTCTTGTTCTTTATTTTCTAAAATCTGTGTGTTTGAAACTTGGCTTAGTGAATCTAAAATTTCTCACTTGCCTGACTGCCTGCAGCTCTCTTGGAGATGGAGCATTATTCTAAATTGCCACATCATACATTTTCAATCCAAACCTTGTCTTCTCAATGGTGACCTTGCAGCCCAAACAAGCCTGTGAGTGAGTCCACTTAATTTGAACACCTCATGGTTCAGAGCTGCAGAAAAAGCCGCTGTTTAAGGAAACTTGTCTCCGTAACAATAAATGATTGCACACCCTTTATTTTAGTTCTCTGCTTTCTGCGATGTTTATTAGCACTGACTGAATTTCATGGGTATGCATTTTTTTGAATCATTTTATTTACAAATAAGCTTTCAACAACGTAAAGCTCACATTGGAAAAAAAAAAAGTCTCTCTTGGTTTTCAAAAACTTAATGTATGATGAAATCTGTTCTTTACTCCCAAATGTTCTGCACTCCTCCAGTGTTATATACTGAGAATTGTTCAGCAATTCATTTGTAGCTGCTTTTCTGAACCAGAATATTTAAACAGTGGAAGTGCTCCTGAAGGCACCGATACATATCAGGTGTGATTCTTGTAGTAATGATGGCTAAACCCAAACATATTGTGTTTCTTTAATGAATTGAGATCTCTGCTATTTTATTACTGTTTGAATTACATTAAGAGAATAACAAATTTGCATGCTTGAATATTTACACAGCAAAAAATGAGAAAATCAAGGGTGCTTACACATTCTGGGCTGTTGGAATTCTTTTTCGGTTTTGTTCTTTGTTTTTTTCTAAAGAAAAAATATCAGTTATATATGCAGAGCATTTTGCTTAGGAAACTCCTTGAATATCCCTTATTTTGTTTGACAGGGATTTGTGCTTACTAGAGAGGAATAGTCAGACCCGTTTGGTAAGAGACTTGAGAATTAAACACTGGAGAAAGGTGTAACAAATAAAACAATGTCTTTGAGTTCAGTTTGGAAAATTACATAGAAGAGAAATAAAACATCTCTTAAGTGTGAATAAAAGAGTATTAGAAAAAAATAAGCTAATGATCTGTACTGAACCCTAAATATGTTTGATTTATTTACTGTAGGTTGATGCCTTGCGGTTACGATTGGAAGAGAAAGAAACCTTTCTGAATAAAAAAACAAAACAACTTCAAGACCTCACAGAAGAGAAAGGAACCCTTGCTGGAGAAATTCGAGATATGAAAGACATGTTAGAAGTAAAAGAAAGAAAGATTAATGTCCTTCAGAAAAAGGTAAGATCACTGATGAAAGGATATGTTGTACAACTTTTGAGGCACATTTAAAGGAAATACTTCAGCTTCTTGAAGTGTATTACTTTAAATATATTAAAAAGATGCCGGAAGTCTGTAATAGTAAAATCGTCTAATATAAAATGTGTTACTGTTATCTGTGGGTACATTTTTTAGAGTATTATATCAGAAAAATATTAGATGTTGCAGTAGTCACAAAATAATTGGAGTTAAATGGAAGTACTAAAAATCCTGATAAAACTTCTTATCCCTCAACATGAGGGATTCCAGTATCCTTATGAACACTGATCACTAGTCTTTCCAAGTAACGTAAATGAAATGTGTGGGCCTGCTAAAGGATCAGGATATTCTGTTTTTAGCCTGAAGGGCTTTCTTTTCTGGGGGGAGAGGAGGGGAGTGGAGTGGAGAAGGAACCTAAATTAAGTCATTTATCTGCTTTCCCTGTGGTCTAAAGACATGAAGAAGGGAGGCTCCCTCCAAACAGCCAAATAGTCTTATTTCTAATTTTCCACAAACTTAACTAACTGCATTTGCTCTCTTTGGGAAGTTGGATTCAATCATTACAATTTCCACCTGGGGGAGTGGGGAGGGAATTTCCTGTAGAGGCAGCTCTGCAAGGGTTCTGCATGCAGCAGTAGGGTGTTTATTTCCCTATCCTTTTTCTCACGCTCACAAAAAATATTTGTGCTACCAGGTGTGTACAGTTTGTGTCCTGTGTGTCACTGTTTATGTAGAGGTGCACTTGTGAGCAGACCGAGAAATGGGGGAAAAGTTCCTGGCATCACATATATTCTACTGTTCCTCCCTCCTTTTACAGCCACTCAAAGAATGTCTACTCCTCCTTACTCTATTATTATGTAGGTAGTTCATGTTACTGTGGTTTTCCTCCAGGATTCATACAGGGTTCACATGGTCTAGTTGTGCTTCTGTCTGCAATTGCTTAAGCACCGAATTAAAAAAGCCAAGTCCTTATTTTCCAGAAACTGAGAAGGCTGCTTTTCCAGTCCTGGGAAATAAGGCCTATCGAAACTGGAATATAAGTACACAACCACTTTAATCCTATTTCTGAATATTTGCCTTGTTAGCAATGCTGATGAACTAAAAGAAAGCAAACTTCAAGGCTTTTCTCCTGTGCTGAATGCTGACTAGCTTTGGACATTTCTTGTGCATTCTGAAGAACAGAATGCATCTTTTCTTACTGTTTGCATTCAGAAAAAAAAAAAACCCAACCCCTGAACAAACCAACAATTTACAATTTCTCTTGTACTTAGATGTTGAGGAAATGGGTCAGTAAGAGGAATGTGTATTCAGTGGTGAAAATTTTGTGATGAGTAACTGCCACAGAGCTACCAGCACTGTCTGTCATGGCTTCGACCTCAGAAATATGCAGCTTAACACTTTTCCAGTTTTTAATAAATCATGGCCATTTATTAGGGTGTGCAGATGGTCCTGCCTCTTTTGCACCTACTTCTTAGTGGACATAATCATTCTCAAACTGCACTCCCTCTCCTCACTAGATCATAGAATAAAATATGTCACAGCCTCATGAGCTCTAGTATACAAAGAGATAAATCCCGCCAACAGCTGGGTGGAAAATCAGAGTTAGTATTGAACTGATTTTTTTTAAAACTGGAAATAGCACTTCCAGTAGCATTTTCTTTTTTGGAGATTATTTCCCCTCATTAGGGGACTTGTGAAGTTCAGTTTTTCTGCTATGGGCTACGTACTGGGTTTACTTAGAGAAGAATGAGTTTTGATGATTACTTTAAAAAAAAAGCAAAAAATATTACGTCTGCAGCCCATAAGTTATGTGTAGATTTGCTTCTCTGAAGCATTTTTAATAACCACATTCTTTTAATGTGTAGATGTTAGCATGCCCAAAATTGCTAAAGCCAGATTATCATTATATCATTATTTTGTTTATAGGAGAAGAATGTTGTATTTGGAAAATACATTTTTAAAGTTGCCCTTAGGTCACGTTTTCAGATTTGGATCTTTATTTTACTTGTGTTTCTCTTCCAATGTTCAGTTACAGATCATTTGACTAAAGAGAAAGTTGATTGAAATATTGTCTTGCTCTGCTCACCCCTTATTTAAGTAAATCTAGAGTAAGATGCTATAAATGATGCTTTCAGTATTTACTTTTCGTGTGCCTGGTGTGCAATTCTGAAGTAGAAAATCCTGTATGTCACTAATGCAAACCCAGGCTTTTACATTCATCCGGAAAAAAAAAAAAACCAAAACAACAGTCTACTTGTCTGGTTAACCCAAGTGTTCAACTTAATTTTGGCAGCACTTATTAAATCATGACTTCTCATGTTTAGTGTCCTTGAGCATTCCAGTGTCCTTGGCAGCATATGAAATCTCATCTCTGGGTCACAGTACTTGCATGCAGAAGGGAAGATGTTCTTCTCTGTCTATGTTTTTTCCGAGAACATTTCCTGGCATTGGTGCCTTTCAGTTCTAGATAACTTTACCCTCCCCAGATGAAGCAGTGTCCCAGGGCATTCATACCTTGGACATTCCGTGTGTGCTGCCAAAGGCAAAGGGAGCACAGCTCCTTTTGGAACACACACAGATTGTTCCTTTGGTTGTGTGTTATTGCAGAAGTGTGTTGGGCTGTGTATAGTACTAATTCCTAGTGCTGTAGTATTGTTATAGCAGTATTTTTGAACAGTCCCTTTTCAGGGGTTTTCAGAGAGTGTAGCAGTGGATCCCATGCTTTAGGACAAAGATTGTTCAATGTACCTGTTTTCTTTCCAGTTTTGACAACATGCCTCTCCAATTGCAAGCATAACTAAGAATAAATTTTGATAGAAAAATATTTAATCTATCCTAATTACAGTAATTTTATCCTTTATTTTAATCTAATTATCATTTTTTCTTTTACTCCTTTCTGGATTGGACATGACTTTTGCTTTCCTACAGTTTTTGCTCATCATCTGACATTTTGGCCACTTCTTTCAGTATTGATTTCACTTTGAGATGGCAGCCAGACATGTCTGTGTTGAGGCTTTAGAAACTTGTTCTCATTGTGCACATAGTTGTGGACAATTTAGGGAGTGGAAGGCAGGATGGACCATTTCCTATGACACTCAGGAGGTGGAACAATGACTGGGCCTCACAGTGGATTGTCCTGTGTTTACGTACCCTCCCTTGTCCAGGACTGCTCTGGTTCTGGCTTACTCTCCTGAATACCCTTCTGAGAATGAAGGAAATGCTTCTAGTTCTTCTTTGCAGGTTCTGTCTGGACATCAGATTCTTCTGACTGTAATATTATAATGCTTGCCTCCATTTTCTTCTTTCTACTCAGGACCAAATTTTATACCCTTGTATTTTTGTTTACTTTTGATATGAGACTTGTGAATAACCAGTTGTATTCCTGCCTTCAGTTGTTGATACAAGATATATGGCTACATCTCTCTCCACTCAGCCTGAAGTACTTCACTCAGCCTAAAATAATATTTGTTTTAATGGTTGTATTCAAGTAACTGAAGAAGGAAGAATTTGTGTATAGCGCCTAAAAATATTTCTGTCAGTAATAACCTGAAAGTGAGTAGGAAGGAATATGTAACTTGGAAATATGCAATTTCTAATCTGTGTTCCTTCTCTTATATACATTATCTGCTGTATGGAAAAGAAAGTACAAAGGAGACAAAACCAAACCCTGTAAAACTCCCTTTGGAAACTGGAGCAGTTCCTTCTCTTTTTTGGATAGCTGTCTCACTGGGAGGGCAGGACAGGTTCTGTTGAGGGCTCCCTACCCATGGGTGGAAGAAAAACCGAAAACAGCTGGGGTGAGGCCCATGAGATGCCACAGGAACAAACACAGGGTAAGCAGTCGCAGAAAAATTTATGGGCTAGGTAAGGATCTGATGGTGCATTGTCCTTCCCTGCAGAGATTTGGGTGTAATTTTTGACCAAATTAAAAAACTGCTGCACTATTCAGTATAATTTGCAGGCTTAAGAGAGGCCCAGCACTAGAGCAGCATGTGTTTAGAGGATTTGGATCAAGGTAGATTGGCATGGAGTAATAATAAACTTATGTCAATGTCAGAGGTGCAATATTACTTAATATTTCTTTCTTTTAGAACCTTTGGCACCACTGTTCCATTTTAGTGCCAGTAAAGTTGGGTATGCTGTTTTAATAGCCTTGTTTAACCTGGCAAAGCTAGTCTTACACCTCATATCTGTCAGTTTAGCATGCAGAGGGGCAGACCTCAGAAATCTTTATGTATTTCTTACCAGAACATCTCAGTTCTATGAATATGGCCGAGTTGTAGGCTGAGGGCAAAAGTGCTGAACTGGGTGATGTCCCTTTTTGCTCCCAAATTTTGCCTTTTGTACCGTAGGTAGAAGTGGAGTCTTTTGTCCTCTAGGAATCTACAGATACTTAAAATCTCCAGTTATATACTCTGAAGTAGGAGTCTCAGTGTTGAAAACAGTAGCTGTTGAGACAGGAACAGTGTGCAGGATGTAGACCTGGATCATATTAGGACAACAGCTTGTGGAAATTCTTTTGTGGGGACTATCATAAAAGAACACCGGCTAAAGGGGGCTAATATAATATTCTACCTTGACTTGCTACATAGCTTTTCATGTAAAATGTTACAGTTTTCATCTTTAATAGTTTAAGCTTTGTGATTGATGAAGTGCTACATGACTAAGGGCCTTAACCTACCAGCTAATTAGCATTTGTAGGAAACGTCATAAAGTCTTAGTTCTCATGTAATAATTGGAATCTGTACTTGGAGTGGCTGGGCTATGCACTTTTGGTGATATTGTCCAGTTTGTGTTAAACTGTGTTGCACAATTAATTGGATGCATTGCTGTTGGCCGTCTTCTAAAAAAGAGGAAATGTACATGAGGTCAGGTTAGGAGTGATTGGTGTAAACAAAGGAGTCCTACTCTTGGGCTGAGAAATTTGCATCAGTATTATTGCTTGATGCAGGCAACAAGTAGAATGTGCAAGCACATTGCTGATAGAAGATGCCTTTAGATTCTTTTTTTTCATGGTTTAATCAGCTGGGAGCATGTTTTTGTATTCCTGGAAAGGGGTCAGAGTGTGAAAAAGGACATTTGTTATTAACTTCATCAAACTCTATCAGAATACTGTAAATAGGCTGTTATGTGAGCTGGGGTTTTGCAATCATAAATCAGAGATCTGTTGTATTTCTGGAGTCAGATGACAAATTCTGAACCAGTTGTTCGGCAAAACAGATCAATGTTCTGACTCTAGATTTCAGGTGTTAAAAAAAGAGAAAATTAGGGAGTCTTTCTGGTGTAACACACAAGTTTTGATGTTACAGAGCTGCTGTGGTGACTATAAACTGTTGGATTGTTTGAGAATTGAATCTTCTAATAGTATATGTCCATTTTAAGAGTACAGTGTTCAGTGTACTGAGTATTAGAAAATTGTACTTTGTTGGCTACTTACGCTTGTAGCTTTGCCAGATCACGGTATGCTTTTCAGAACAGTCTGAAAGTGAAATTGAACTAAATATAGTCAATTTTTCATCCAGGTGTTACTGATCCCAACACATTATCAGAAAAATGTTTCCTCAAGAATTCTGCACAATCAAATGCAGCTTTGGGACTGAACACAAATTCCCCTTAAGCCTAACCAGAACAGCTGTTGGGATGCTCTCAACCTGTACACAGAGACACTGAGAACAATGTCATTAACATCAGAGCCAGGGATCATTTTCACTTTTCTTTAGCTTAATTTCCCATTCTTTCTAACACATTACACTCCTAAGTTTTTATAGTTTATAAAAGATCACTAGAAATATGTGACCTAATACACATTCACTGAGTGATGCCAACCAGAGAGTTCATCCAGCCTAAAACCATAGATATGAGTCTAGATAAATCCTTGCACATTGAAATTCAGGATCATTATAAACTTTTCCTGCCTGTGCTTGAATCAGTTGTCCTTTCCAATAAATTTTGTACCCAGTGAGGCTAAAAGTCCAGATTTTGTTGTTCTCCCCTCCCCTTTTCTTGATGATCTGCTTGCTACTGCTGTTCTTTTTCAAGCCTACCCTTCCAAAGGAGAACAGTTGGATTACACATTTCTGCTCACTGGCCTATTTGAAAATAAGCACTTATCTTTGTAGGAGAAAAACACCAAATTCTTCAAATACATTATCATGAGATTGCAAAATTGAAAAACATTTTTTCAGATGCCAGTTCTGTAAACATGGTAATTTTTGAATATCCAGGTGTATTGTAAATCATGGACTCTCAAGTAAGAAGAAATACTGACTGCAGTTGTCTACACTACAATTGTAAGTTATTGTAGATCAAGTTATGCTGGTTTTTAGAAGGTTCCTCACACAATGAAGGGAATGGGATCGTTGACCACTAAGGTTATTCACAGCATTCACAAGTGCTCCCAGACACAGTGTGTCACCTGCAGAGCGGGACTGAGCTTAATGAGGCACTTACATAAGGGTTTCACACTGCTGGTGTGACACCAGTGCTGCTGGGGAGGAAGGAAACTGCCCTTCAGCTCTGAAATGTCAATACTAATTAACAAAGTTATCTTTAAATGAGATATTAAGTTTTAGTCATGCTGAGGAAACAGCCAAGTCACACGCTGGGGATTTTAAGCTGTGTGAAGAGTAGTATTTTCTTTTTAATAGAGTCGGGGGAAATTTCTTTTGAAGCGTGAAAGAACTCAGTTATGTAGTGTGACTGGGCAAAAAAAGAGTAGAAGTTGTCACATTTTGGAGGTGCAGTAGACCATACAGGAATTATTTAGGGAAATTGATGGCTACCTACATATCTGAAAAAGAATCGGGGAAAATTAGAGTTGTTTAGGAGAAATATATATTTTTGGAAGAAATGAAATTTCTTTCCAAAAAATGTAACAGATGTCTACTGATTGGAATTGAAAATTATGAGGGAGAGTTTTACAAGTGTAATTGCAAATAATTTTACATAGAGAGGTATCCTGCTGTCATGACTCACTTAGAATTTTTAGCTGCTGAGTGAGGGTGTATTCATGTGATTCCTTGCTCTTGGAACTGCATCTTTGAGTGGCAGCCTGGCTATTTTCCCAGTCTCAGCTGGTTTTGTACCTGCCAGCAGTTTAGCACTGAATCCTTGACAACTCATTGAAATGACGCAAAATCAGGTCCCCCAAGAAGCAGTGCACGGGGCAAAGTATTGCACAAGCCCAAAAGGCTTGTATGTCTTATTACATGCTGATCCTTTTCTTGGAAGCTCTTTCAAGGTCCATGCTCCAGGTGACTGATTTGTGGCAGGGAGGAAGGAGGTTGGGTGGCTTCCCACCTTCAGTGACTGACCCAGATCTTGCTGAGGGGGATTCATAGGGATAGACAGATCTCAAATCATAATTTTATGAAATGTTCCTTAGGAAAATAAATGCATCAGCTTGTTAATTATATGCAGTAAACCCCACAAGAAGACAATTTTAAATCTTAAGTGATTCAGAAATGATACATTTTATGTATGATTTCATCTGAGAGATTAATTTTTTTATAGTCTGATGTGTGAAATATTCAACAATATAGTGACTGATTAAGTTATTAATCTGATAAACCATCCTTGCCTAAATCTTGAAATAAATAGATCCCTTGTTCATCTGCTTGCTAGGATAAGCAGTTACACTTGATCTGCAGCTTTACCCAATGTATATCCAAGTTTGTTATACCTGGAAATAAAAAAGAAACATTTCCTACTAAATATAAAAAGTAGGATTATGCATTAGCAGTTGGGTTTTAGCAATTTTGTAGTATATTAAAACTCTACCCCTCTGTTGGCATGGAACCAACCACCTTAACTTATACATCACTAGAGCTCCTCAATGTTGGCAGTTGTGCTTTCCTGGTGGTATTCCACTGCTGTCCTCTGACTAAGCACTCTGTGACTAGAGACTCCAGTACCTTAGTAAATTGGATGTTTAATCACATTTGGAAAAGCATCACCCTTCACCTTTGAGTGGAGCCCTTACTGGCTTTATGAAATCATGAAGTTCAAAGGCTCAGGAGTATGCATGCAGATAAGTTTAATGGTAACAATAAATGAGAATTGTTATCTTCATACTTCTCCTTTCATATTATTGTTAACAGATGTGGCCAGAGGTAGTGGTGCCAATTTGGTCAGATTGCTTTGATAATTTTCTTGTTGCCAAGTAGTATGTATTTCTTGGTGGGAGAATCAGCAGTGGTATGTTTGAATATGAGTAGAATAAGTCCAACTTTAGAATGGAATCTGAATCTAATTCACCTCCTTCTAACACACCTGACTTTAATTTTTAACGCCCAGCCAGGCACAGTGCTAAGATCAAAGTGAAACAAAGAGAAGGGAGTAAAGCAATTCTTGGGAAGTAAAAAGAAAAATGGCATAACATTGTGTAATCTTTTTATATGAAAGAAATATTGGGCTTACTTACTATTCACTTAAGAATAAATCTGCAGTAAATTTGCTAAAGGTAATTATGCCAGCAAACCCCCTTACTTCGAAGGGAGAAAAATCAGGCCCACTATATTTATTGTCTAAGAGATGCCTTAATTTGGCAGCAGAAATCTGCATTAATGTCCCCAGAAAGGCACGGAGTCCTTTATTGCTCTTAACCCTCTTTACTGTGCTTAACCCCATGCCAAAGTGACTGTACACCATGGGATCCTCTGCATGCTGCTCTCCATAGAGCCTTGTGCTGGTCCTGAGGGAGAAGCTGCTAAAGGTCCACAGGAATCTCTCAAGTCTTCATCTTAAAGCTCATTGACAGACGGGACTGGGAGGGTGTTAAAGCATAATTTAAATTTGAGTGAAATACCTGCTGTGCTCTATACTAAAATCTTTATTCATGCTTAAGTCTGAGATGTTGTCGTGGCTGTCATGGGAACTATAAATAGTTTGATTTGAATGTTTATTTAATAAAAATCCATGACTTTTGAGATTCTTTGAATGTTGGGAGGTGGATGTGATAGCAAACAGCTGAACAAATGTGAAGAACTTCAAAGTATAGAAATAGAATATAGTAAAAGAAAACAGTAGCTTGCTAATTTAGTTGCAAAAGAGGTCATCCCTATAAACTGTCCATGGGAGCTTGTCTTGTTAGATTTACAATAATTAGGATTACAAAAATTTCTTTCATGGCGTCTTTTGTTCTTCAGTTCTCACTGTTTGCGCACTTTAACTGTTGTTGATTTCTGTGTACTGTCAATTTATGAAATGTAATATAATTAATCCTCTGTCTTGAAATTTTTGGATTGCAACACCTTCCTTATAAATCATTCCAGCTTTGTGGAGGGGGAAGGAGATACACCCATGGACAGGTGGCTCTGTCTCTGACAGTTCTGTAGTGTTGAACTTGCTATCATTCAATCATTTAAAACCTTCAAACTGTCTGTCATCTGAATGGCAGACACTGAAAATGGAGGTGTTGTCAGACCACTGTAGCTTTATTGTTAAGTGATGCTCAAGTTTTTTAGGCGAATGTTACAGTTAAAATTAAGTGCATATTCTTGAGGAGAAAGTCTGATAAAAATTAATTTGTAATAATTCTAATGCTTGCCAAAGTAGAGAGATAAAATAGTCAATCCGTGTAATACATTGATATAGCCATCATCTCTGAAGGACTTCTGAGTGTTCTTAACTTCAAGCTCCTAACTCACCACTCTTGTGAGGGTTTTATCCAGTGTCTGTCAAACCCCACCATGCAGAGGGGCACATGGTTCAAGCGGTGAACATGAAGTTCAGTGGGAGAGAACTGCATCTGACAGTTGCTGAAACTTCTCATTGTCCAGCAAAGACAGACAAATAAATCAGACAAAAAATATGACATTTTGGTATAGCATGAGTATGTCAGTGTCACTGACATTGTAGCAGCAGGTTACCTCCAAATGCATCTTCAGGATTTTCCTGTGATTGCCAAAGGGACAGTGAGTGCTCTTCATAGATCCTTTCATCAAAGCTTTCACAATAAATAAAAAAACCTGAAGGATGCCAAATGGCTATGGGTGGCTAAATTGATTAATAAATTGTAGGCATCAATGACCTAATGAAAAACTGATTCAGAGAGAAAAGTATTTCTGTGTCATGGATGTACTTTATAAAAATTTTCCTTTATTTGTGTGTAGTTGTTGGTATTAGAGTGAGGCTAAGTTTCACGTACAAACCTGCTGGTTTTGAGGAGCTACGAGATAAAGGAAATTCAGTCAATTCTTTTTTCAGAAAAGGACATTTTTCATACCAAAAGCAAACCATCTCAAACACAAAACCGTATCAGATTACAGATTACTTCCTATTCAGAGATTTCCATTAAAGCATTGCTGTCTTACCTTTGCTGCTATAGAGGAACTAAACTGTTCAGCAGATGTTGATTAAAGACATCCAAGTTTCTGCGTTTAACATTTCAGTTTAACTTCAGTGGTGCTTTGATAGTTTATATGTAGAAAGACTGTCTGGCCTGCAGTAACTAATGGTGAAACTCAATATGTGCATTGTCTTTGGTGCAGTATAGTGAAAATATTAAATTACATCTCATAGAAACAAGAATCTGAGTTCTCTGATGAACATTTTGAACACTTCAACTCTTAATGGGTCTAAATCTATGTACATTTACCATATGTTAATTTAGAATGATTTAGAAAAGATCTCTCAAGAAAGGGGGCAGGGATCTGTTATCCTTTTGCAAAGCTTTTCTTTCATGTAAATGTATTCCACTGTCCCTTATATATGAATATAGATGGTTTCTGTAACCAATGAGCTAAAAGGAAACTTTCCAGTAGAAATAATATTATTATTTCTGATTAATTACTGCCTAACCATTTCAGCTTTGCTGCTATGGGGTTTTTTTTTCCTACTTTTTGCCACTGGTACTTCAGGAAACTCATATAAAATAATACCATGTGAAACTGGATTCTCCATTACAACCTTTTAAATGTGCTTTCTAAGGCCAGGGTGCTCTTACAGTAGAAATCTACATAGCTGTATTGAATTCCTATATCCATTATTTCTAGTAGTGAGGGGACAAGGCTGTTATTTTTACTTTCAATGTAAAATTTTTTTGCTATTACAGACTTAATTTTTTTTTTTTTCATTTAAAATAAATTTCAACTTTTAAGGGCATCCCTCCTCCCTTTTCAACCTTTTTGCCCCCTTATGCCTTAATTTGAGAGTAAAGTAGTGAAAAGTTTAATATTTTTCCTCTGTTGGTTTTGATGAAGTATTATATTGTCAAGTAGAATATTTTACAAGAAAACTGGGAAGTAAGAGAGTATTTGAAATCTCAAAAAAATTTGTAAGACTGTGGAAAGAGATATGTAATTAAGGGCTAAATATGACTGAGCAGTTTTAAAGCATGGTACTTGCAATTTTTTTCCCTTCAGGTGTGAAATGTCTGTGATTTACAAGTTCTATGCAATTAATTCATCATTTCGAATTAGGAGCAGCACATTTATCTGAAAGTTTCTCAATTAATGAAAATATAGTGGGATTTCTCTGTGTTCTGAAACAATCAAATAAAACTAACATTATCTCTCGAGTGAATTATCTGTCGCTACTTTTGAAGTCTTTATACCAAAATATGTTTGATATTGTCACGCAGTTCTGTGTTAAAGGGATGTTGTGGAACTGTTCATACAAGGACATCTAAAATTATGGTTTAAATGTAATTTATGGCCAGGTCTCCTGACAAAATTAGTTGTAGCGTGCTGCAGTTAGGCATTTGCTATCTTCTGAATTGTGTTTGGTCTGAGTTACACTGTCCTGTGGAACTGTGTGATGATGTTTAAATGTGCATTTATTTTGCTTTTGTCTAGACTCTCGTATCTTTTATAGCTTTGCATTGGAATCAAAACTACAGGAGTTGTTTAAATGGGAAATGTATTGAGTTTCAAATTCAAACCTTACAAAGCATGTTAAATATCTCTTTAAACTTTCCAGGAAAGGAAATAAAGGTATTCTTTTCTTTCACTCAAGTCGGTGATTTAAAGAGTAACCTTAAGCCATCAATAGAAATATACAGTGGTGTTAGTAAAAATAAAACAGATATTTTGAAAGTATTACAGTGCATATGTACATAAACTAAAGTATGAAAAATAGGCAAGAAAAACTGGGATACTAAAAATTATGATAGAGTTTAAATTTGATGTCAGTTCCTTTACTGGATTGCTTACATGAAGTATATGGTATTTCGGTGGAGCAGTGACTTTCTAGATTTGAAATACTTTATTATAAATCATAATTCTGGATTGAATATGAAAAAAAATTAATCCAAGAGAACAAGAATAAAAATGGAAAACGTATTTTAGTTAATAAAAAAAGTTATTTAAGTTGATTGAAGAGCTATCAAAAATAATAAAAACAACTGCAGTTAAGATGAGAGAGACTTGTTTGGAGTGAGAAGGCTGACTTTTTTCTCAGATATAACTTCCTGCAGCATTTTCATTTAGAAAATATTCTTCAGTGTTTCAATTAGGGAAAAAAACCCAGCTGGCTTTGAATGCAGATGGGGAAAAGGAGATGATGACTAGCCCAAAACGAAATTTGGAGTGTTAATGCCAGGAGGCTTAAGGCAGTGATTAATTCAGTTTAGAAAAGTATTTCAAACGGGATGTGGTAGTGAAAATTGCCAATATTCTGTCTGCAGAAATAATGGGTAGTGCAGTAAAAGATGATAACTGCTCTCGAAATTACTTTTGTGTCATCCCACCTGAAAAACCATGTGTGATTTCAGACATCTCGTGGTCAGAAGAGTGATGGAAATGTGAAAGTGTCAGACAAGAAGAATGGTTAGAAACCTGTTGGGTTTGGGTATCTGTCTAAAGTCAATAGAGCTTAGTTTTTTATTCTAACATTCTGGAGGTATAAATATCACAAATGAGGATAAATTGGTTTGGACAGTGTAAATCTTAGAAAATGAGTAGCATGAAATCAGATTGACAAGGTCATCTATTAAGTGATTGGATAGCCTTCAAATGGGAGAGGAAATTCAATTACCATAGGTTTTTCATTGCTGGGTAACATAGGCAGTCCTGGAAAGGATCTTAGAGTATTACAGTATGTTCCACTGCCCACAAGCAGGATTTGAAGGAGATTCTTACAGTGAATGAAAACATTGCTTTTTCTCTAGGGATTAAGTCAGGCTTCCAGCCTCTCCAGATCACAACCTGCTCAACCTTTTCACTTTGAAATGAAGCAGTTTGTAAGGTTTCAGCCTGTTATTCAGAACTCAGGGTTATGGCTCTTTTCTGTAATCGAAATCCTTTTTTTCTGGATCTCTCTCTGTTTTCCTATCTTGATAATTTTCCTAAGGATGTAGAATGACTGTATTGCTCTTTAATAGCTATATTGATTTTAATAACATCTTAAAAAGTGGAATAATTTTAATTAAAAGTAAAGTAATATGCTTTTTAGTGTTTTTCTTGTAATACTTTGGATATCCAAACTAAATCTGCTTTCAGAACAGACTAGTCATCTATTTTACAGCTTACGTTGTTTTTCCTTTTCTCTACATGAATTTCCCTTTATATATTTCTGTATTTTAAAGCACTGCACACCACATACACCTTTTTTTATGTTCTTGTCCACCCTTTTGATTTCTCTCTGTTCATTGCTCTGGAAAACTTCCCAAGCTACTGTCAAACTGGCTCCCACTCTCTTTCTGTAGCCTCTTGAGGCGCCTATTCTTACTCTATTTCTTTTGTAGCTTCCCTTTTCAGTGTTCCCTGTTGCCCAACACTTGTTTGTAGAACTTGTCAGCTGCCTCTCTCTTCTTACCATCTGTTAACTTTTTCATGAGATGTGCTGTAACTTTTCAATCTGGGCAGAGGCCCCCAAGTCTTCCCAATTTATACAGACATAGTAGAATGACAAGATACACACTAAAAGTAACATTCAACTTCAATGAGCTGTATTAAAAGTATGAGAATGCCAAAACAGCTTTTTTTTTCCTCCATGTGAATTCACATTGCAATATATTAAAGTATATGTACTTCTCTCCCTGGCATATGACACAATGTAACATTTTCATGCAAAGTCTTCTTTAAAAATTCTTGTGTAAGCCAACATAGCCTATTTTATTGGCGTGTACACCAAATAGTACAGAACTGGCCATGAGTAAAATATCACCAGATGTTTTCAAGCAACAGAAAGGTAGGATTGAGCAGAGAGGTATGATTTTTCATGGCTAACTTTGACAAGTAGTTCAGGTGCTCTCAATGTGAAAAGTGGGTTAGACTTCAAAAAAAGTTCAGTAATCAGCCTGTAACTCATAAAATATTGTGAGATGTAGGTACCCGACCAACCCAGCTTGCAAATCTGGCCCTCATATACGCAGACAGACATTATAAGAAGCATTAGCTTGTTAAGAATGAACGTCTGCCTCCTCTTGTCACAAATGGAAGTATGTGTTAGTCAATTTTGTATTTCTGTATTTACTATCTGGAAAATACCTATTGCATTGTGAATTACATCAGAGTAAATACATATAATGAGAGCAAAAGCTTTTCAATGGATGTCACACAAGATTGTGAGTCCTGCTTAGAAGAGTCCAAGAGTCAAGCTGTTTTGTTCGGAGAATTTATTGGCCCCTGAGGAGAAGGAGACAGAGACTGAGTATTTCCAGATACACAAGTGGATATTATCAGCCCAGGCTTCTTTTGGCTAGCTTCCTGGTGAAGGTTAATTTTAGCATTAAGTTCCAGCTCTTTCTCAGCTGGAGTCTGGCAACAGAAGCCAAGCTTTCGGTCCAGGAGCTCCTTTCTGTGTGACAGCCTTCTCCTCTCTTGGCTCGTTTGCCCACTGACCTGCTTTTATAGCCCTGTAAAAGTATCAGCTGACTTGAGGGCAGAGCTCTTCCCTAAGCAGCCCTGGGGGAGTTTTCTTCTGCTCTCTGTACGAAAACTCAGCGCACACCTCTTCTTTCTTAATGCTTGTTGAGTCCTCTGAATCCTTCCTGTACCTGTACCTTTGAATCCTGTATTATGGAAGGATCTAGAATCTCACAGTAAGTAAAAATGGATGAACTATTTCCTTCAGTGACTGCACAATAAAACAAACATACATGCTTGTTTTGGGAGAAGAAGAAGAAAAACTACTTATCGCTTTTGATCTCCAATTTTAGTTTCATTTGCTTCTGTTCATTGATGCAATGGGATGCTCTCAGTTTCTATGTGTACGAGACAGTAGGCTGATGTTTCCAATCACAGAATAAAGACAATTTTTGCCAAGTCACGTATAACAGGTACTGACCAGAGAACATTACTGCATGTCCCAGTAAATGACATGCTTTTTCCCCTAGCGATCAACAGTTCATGGATTCTTTTCCTTCTTTATATATTTTTTTTTCCTCTCTCCAAAATTATAGGGTATTTGTATTTTCTATTTAGGTAAACTTCAAATCCTATTGGATTTTTTAATGTACTCTAATAATACTTTATGCTTCTGTACTGTGCTGTTTTCCCTGAGATTTCTCTAATCCTCAGCTGATGTATTTAACAAACTGAATCATACAGAACAAATAATGACGTGGAAAATACTTGCACGTTATGTGAGTAGATCTTTGGATTCTACCACAGACTTAATTGCTTTCCTTAGCCTATTCTAGGAAAGTTTAATTACTGTGGAACATCTGTTCAGAAGCTTGATATCAATGTAAATTTCATGTCTTCATTAATATCATTTTTTTGTGTTTGCAGCTTTATGGCTATACTGTGGTGGATGTGTTGAGTAGACTATCAAATGGATGGATAGTCAGAGTGAACATATGGGACTAAACTGTTTATAGCAAGAATGTCTTCTAGATCTTAAAATATTCCTCTAGTCCTAAATTGCTTACTCCTTAGGACAGAGACGTTTTGTAAGAAAATGTCACATTTTTAGTAAGATACAGTATAAAAGCAACTCTTAGTGCTGTTCAGGTGGCAGAACCCCACAGCTGTGATTCTGCTGTCAGTGTTAATTACTTCATCATAGGTTTTATACCTTTCCCTTCTTTTTGCCTATTCTATTTTCTTCATTTCATTCAGTGAAAATTCCCATTTCCAGATATCAGCATCTGTGTAAACTTGCTTTTGTTTGTCTGGTATTTTCTTTATATTTGGTTGCTACTACAGCTTTAGTGCTCAATTAGACACCAATTAGAATTTGAAGCCTTATTTTGCTTAAACACTGTGTAAACTTACATCTTCCTGGCCCAAAGCACTTGCTGCTACTTTAGAGACAATTTGCATGTAAAAATCAGCAGCTTCAGATGAAGGAAAAAGGAAGATGATGTTTCTGCATTGGAGAAAATGGACACCACTATGTGGATAATAATGTAAATGAGTGTATAGAATGTAGATATAAAAATAATGATCAGCCATAAAATTAAGTTTTCAAACCCCAGTATTAATGTGATCACCTGTGTGATCCTTACGGCAAAAATATGAGTTTAAAAAAGTAGAAAATGTGTTGTATTGAATTGTTGTAACTTTGGGGGAAAACAGTGCAAGTGTACATCAGGAAAAATGCTCTGATTACCTTTTTCTTTTTGTTCTGGTTTCCTATTCTGGTCTTACGTATACTTCTGTTTTTTAAACTTGTCAAGTAGAGCAGGATTCAGAAGGATTATTTTCTTCCTGCTGGGATTAGGTTGGGAAGGTGGCAGTGGGGTGATTACCAGCTCATGCCACTGCTCTATTCCCTTGTCATCGGGTCGATGTGAGGGCTGATGTCTGAAGCAGCACTTGCTCCATCAGCTCCTTTGTGACAGTCGTTTTGCAGCTGCATTGTGGCACTTTGAACTGTCCTCCTGAAGGCAGTTTGAGGTAAAAAGTCTCCAGACAGATCAATCTTTTTTTTTTGTGGAGAACTTGCAGACCTATTGAACTGGAAACTGCTTTCTCCTTGGGCACACACCACAGCCGTGGTTGGAAATGTTCTTTTACATAACCTAAAGGGCTATGTAATATTTATGGACAGCTTTAAAAATACCTTTACTGTCTCTGATTTAGTAATCCAGTAGGATTGACCTGGCCACATGCTTTGGGCCATCTAAAACCTCTGGTGTTTAAGAAAGCCTTGTGGGGCAAAATCATATAAGAATATAGAGCTAAAAAGTACTATTGAACCTTGAGGTATGTTGTAATCTGAAGTAAAATGCTGCTGTATTATTTCAATTTGGAAAATATAAATTCGCAAGGTAGTAACAGGAAGGCACTTTGGAAATATTTTAAATTGAGAACATACTGTGTAATAGGCAGCTATCAGGAAGAAGCTTTATTCTTTTGAGACATAATCAAGCACTTTAGTGGATATTGGATCTGCTTATGGAATCCAAGAGTATTTTATCATGTCATTATAGGATTAACAAGCTTTTTTGCAGTTATGTTAGTAAAGCAGAAGATTAGTACAAATCTTACATTTAATGAACATATTCAGCTGCAAGCAGCAGCCCCCTATTTTATATATTTTAAAGAGTTTTATAGGATAATTTTTTAACATAACATTTATTTTAATTTTTGGAATCTAAAAGTACATGATTTTTTACTTTTGAAAAAATATTCCTAATTAATGCTTGTCTGTCTGTGCCTACTTAAAAAGAAGAAAAACAAAGTGAAAGTTACTGGCACTGGATGAGGAAACACTTTTGGGGCAGTCTCTTTCAAGACAAAAGGCATTCTGCAGTGTCAAACTGGTGAAGCAGAAATTGTCCTTCAATGGGCTCATTTTGTTATTGGAAATTCTGCTGAAACTAAGAACTGTATTTAGGTCATATCATGACTCTAAGGAAAATTTCCCCTCTCACTCCATGGACTGAAACTTCAAATAGCTGCTGTAAAGCCTGTTAATTTTAAAATATTTTATCTGATGTGATATTTAGTAACTGTACATCATTTGGTAAAAAAATTCTTGCTAAAAACCTATAGTGCTTTCCAAAAACTGCACCTCTGTATTAAGTCTGCTATTACTATTCAGGTTGTAATATTTTTACAGTGGGGGTGGGGTAAAGTGATTTCATTTTTTTCTGGATGTTTCATTACAAATTAAGCATGCACACATCCACACATACCAAAAGGAGATGTTGGGATATCTGTAGACATCTACTTCATTGAGTGACTACCAAAACTGGTTTAATATTCTGGGACATCCTGAGATGTTTCTGAAAAGGGCCATATGAACCAGAACATTTACCATGAGTCTTAGTAATAAAAATAAATTATGTGTAAGTAGCCATTTAGAGTTTTTATGTCTGAACTATGCCTGTTTTTTTCTGTTTTGATTAATACTTACATTACTTTTGTCTATTGTTATCTATAAGACAGAAGCTAAAGTCTGAAAATGAATACTAAGTTTTAAAGTAGTCACAGATAATGCTCGTGTTTGATGAATGCTGTTTATTAAATCTTTTTTTTGTAATGCCATTACTTGTTTAAAGTAGACTGTAACAGTACTTGGGAAATTGTTTAGTAGGATTTGTTTTCTTAAACGACAAAGGTTTTTTTTTTTGTAAGTGATGCAAATGATACAAAAGTTCTGTTTTCTCCCCTGGGTTTAAATTTTAAATTTAAATCAAACAAATCTTTTATTATTGATCTGTAATAGTTATAGTCTGTGCTTCAATATGAAACAAATCTCAAAGACTTCTGCCCATAGAAGAGACCAAAATGAGCTTTAGGAGTAAAAAACCCTGTTGTTCCAAAATATGTATTGTCTGAGTTATTTAAAACTCGAATACAGAACAGAGAGGGAGATACTTGCAGCTAAGTTTAAATATATGGCTTTATGGTTTCATTAGCTAGGCTCAAGAGGTCTTAGGTAATTTCTCTCTTACAGGTTCTTAAACTCTCTTATTCTTTAATGTATATCTCTGAAGGCAAATTGTTACAGCATGGAACATTTTCTTTGATTATATAATTTTCTTGCAAGTTCCATAGTACAGTACCTTAATTTTGATGATGAAAGGAATTTTCTTTTGAGAACTTGGGTTACTGGAGAATTTGAAAGCCTGTCTGCGGGTGAGATTTAATTTAATCCCTTGAGTATTTAATAAGCATTCCTGAGACCGTCGCCAAAAGGTGACAAGATTAGCACTTGAGGTTTATTGACAGGATGCCTCATAGGAAAGACATTTATCTGTAAGGCTATTGTTTTAAAAGAAGAAATAAAGCCTGGCTTAAGCCCTGGGAATATCCACACTTTCTGAAATACAGAAAGAATAGAGAAGTTTCTTTTCCTCCTGGCACAGGGACATGGCAGTTCATTGATGTAAGATATAGATGTTGACAAAGCTTCACAGTAACTAACTTCCTATCAGAAAAAAAGTATAAGTGCTTGAGGATTAAGACGGTCTTAACAGTCCCTGCCATAAACTAAATTCAGGCATGCTCAAAAGTCATTATTCAATAATAGAATTGTATCCTTACATATATGCTTGTGCCCAAATATATGTGTGTGTTGGGGAATGACAGAGGGAGGTTACCAGAGGGTTTGTTGTTCTTTCTGGGTTTAAAAAACTCAGGAAGAACTAAATCATATCTTGTGTTCCAAGATTTTAGCATGTGAGACTGCTCAATCTCTTTGTTTCCTGTTACCTTTTTGAGAGAACTCTGTGATTAACTGGTCTCGTCTGCGTCAGTAGGTCTTTGCTAATACTGTGCCCATCCCAACAAATAAATACTCTGTGGTACTGATTCTACTTTCACATACCCCAGTGTGGTCCTGTTCTCATCAAAGTATTTCCTTCAGGTTTATATAGCACAAATAGAAGAATAATTAGATCCTTTCCTCTTATTTTATCTATGGAGTATGTATTGAGTGACTTATTTTAAAGCAGTTGTGATTCAATGGGGATGTTTTTAATTTGCTGCCTGTTCTCTTTTACCTCTGAGGAAAGAATTTCGTAAATGCTGAATAATTTTAGAACATGTTTTCTTGGTTAAGGGTTGGCTCATATTTTCAATTAGTTTTAAGAGGAAGGAAATCGTGTAAATGCTGTGGAATTCAGATAAGCACTGTGCATAGGAAATAAGTACTTTAATTTAGGGTGCCTAGAATTGGTAGGTCAAGCTGATGATAATAAAGGACCAGATCTTAACTTTGTTTCAAAGAACATGTAATCAATATTCACTCTCCTGTTTTATTTCCCTTTTACTTGAGAATTTGTTTTGGTGAAGCTGAAATGTGCAATTGCTTAAGTATTCCACAGGGTGTCATGAGGTAGTTGTTGGAATCATTAATACTTGGATGAAGTAAAGAAAGAAACATAGTGTGCAGTCCTCTGAATGCCAGTTAATGTAATTTTAGATGTGACTAATACACATGCCATAAAATAAAAAGTTCTTAACTCATTAACACGTGTATCATGTTTCTGTATCTGTATAAAATATACACACGAAGAAAAATATTGCAGGAGGTCATTCACAAGAGTAAGCTATTCTATGTCAGGTCTTCCCAAAAAGCCCTTTCTATATATTCCTTAGTATTTTATAGTTTACACAGAAAGTGGAATCTTTGGCTCATAGCAGTAATCTGATATACCAAACTATGTATATTAAAAAAAAAAAAGAAGGAAAAAGTAAAAAAGGTACAAGACTTGTATTTGCCATACTATAAAGAATTTCTAATTGAATTTTGCTCCTCCAAATTTACTTTCAAATTTTATTTTAATTTTTAAGTTCTTTTAAAATTTAATTTTTTAAAAATCACACTTTATACAGTGCACACAGCTGTACTGTGGATTTTATGACTTGTTAATTATAGATATATATGATGTCAAAACTTCAGGATTTTTTCTCCTGCACTTGTGTAATGTAGTAGGGGGAGAACTTTTACCAAGGTGTGCCCCAAATTAAAGTGTATTTGATTATGGTGGTACATTCTTGCATATGGAGATCAAATTTTTATTGACATAACTGTTGACTTCTGCAGAGCTGCACATGCACTGAATTCAACTTCAGGTTTGTAAAGAAATCTTTAAATACAGTTTAACAGTAACTGTAAAGGCTCCTGCTTCTGTTAAAATCTGAGTTGCTTTAAATGGAAAGATATTGGCTAAGTGAAAAAAAAAAAAGCATTACATTATAAAATGAACAGGAAAACTGAATTAATTCCGGTAGCAAGAGGATGTGATCCAAAGGGAAAAATCACTGATGAAAGTAAGAATTTGAATATCTGTTGAAGGTAATAATTTGTCTAACGTTGACAACGTATTTAAAACCAGTTTTGAACAAATGATACTTTATGGATTTTGGCATATTTTCTCATATTATATTAAGTGGCATACTAAAATAACAGACCAGTTAATTTTCTTGTTACTATTTATTTGTGCAAAGTCTTAAGTAACAAACCTTGGGTTTCTGCCAGTTTGTGCATAATAGTGAGTGGCACTGAGAGTGCGGGGTGGAGGGAGGTGGATACTTGTGACAGACAATGAAATTTCACACATATGACATAACACACATCCCCCCTGCATTCTGGCCAGGGGTCAGAGTGCCTTACAGCCACAGAAGGGGATTGCCATGACAATCAAAAGCTGAGTGCTTTTATTCCCGTTTGCTTCCAAAGTCCACATTGCTCTGTGGACAACTTTTTGTGCAAAAGCTTTGAGGTTTAACTCTTCCTATAAATCATGACCTGTTTAACAAACAAGTGTGCTTATAGGTGCTTCAGCAATATGTTCCAATACTTTCTAGACGATGAACCGGATCTAATTAAAGCAGTTAAAATAGCCACAATAGAGTGGCATACTTTAAATCGTCATGGAGATGAAGAAAGTGAATGGAAATGGTGGCTTTGAGGGTTTTTTGTTTGGTTGTTTGTGGGTTTGGCCTTTTTAAGTATAAGCATCCTGACCTCTGCCCAGGTGAGTTTTCTTTACAGCAGGGCATCATGGAAAAAGAGGTTTTTAGATAAGCAGGTTATCATCTTTCTTCTTCCTCATTTTCAGGCTCACTCAACTTGCTTTACCTCGCCCTTTCTTTGTCCTTCTTATTGAACTAGAATAATCTAAAGGGGTAATTCCAGACATACTTTGAATTACTGAGATAATGCAGTACCTTAAACAAGAGTGATTAATATCAGAAAATATTTAAATAATAAATACCTGACTGCATTGCGATTTTTCCTTTACTTTGTTAGACAATTATACTTCTTCAGCAAAAGAAAACAAAATAGAAAAGACTGAAGTCTAAACCTGTTGATAATATAGTAGGTACAAACCTGGCAGTATACTGGGGCACGTGTATCATATGTGTGATGTGTGTGCACTCAGCATCCAAGTCCCTCTTGGATTGTTATGACAAGGTTGATGACTATTATAATGTTTTTATTTTCAGATTGAAAATCTACAGGAGCAACTTAGGGACAAAGACAAGCAACTAACTAATCTAAAAGACAGAGTGAAGTCGCTGCAGACGGATTCCAGTAACACAGACACAGCACTAGCAACCTTAGAGGAAGCTCTATCAGAAAAGGTAATGTTTCCTCGTGAAAATCTCAATGTGCTGCTCTTGTGGGTGGAGTGTGTGCAGGAAATGTCCTTCTGAGTTGGCCTGGCAGCTGTCCCAAATCCTGTGAGCCTTGTCAGGGAAGCGGGTGGCCCTGTTCTGGTAGGATGAGCAGGGAGTGACTGCCAGGGGATGAACTGGCACAGGACTTGGAGGGGCAGGAGTGATGTCCTTTGAATGCTCATGGAGAAAATGGCCCAGGGCATGGGGAGATTTTCCCTTAGTCAATGAGTTGAGTGGTTGTTCCCTGAAAGAACTGAAAGGCATTGGACACCTGACTTAAAGAAGGTAGAGTTTTTGCGTTTTTCTGTCTTAATGATCTTGATTATCCTGTTCTTTTGTCCATTAAGCAGGGCCTAACTGAAGGGCCAGGAGCCAGTGGCAGTATCAGCTGTTACCTTGGCTTGCTGCGAGCGCTATTGGTTTCCTACACTTCATTTTTAAGGGAAATTGTGTTTCATTAAAAAAAATTGAAAATTACTGTTTTTTTCTTTTACAAACTCTGTGCCTTTAATTTGAAAATACCTAGGAGAAGGGATAAATCTGGACTGTTTAAATTAGTGGCAACATTCCTACTAGTTTCAGTGAGGTCAGGTTTCTTCTTTCGGTTAACTTTGAATACGAGGTAATGCAAGTGAATTTATATGCCCCAAAAATTTGTACAAGTATCCACACTTTGCAGCTCACAGATCTTAATATATACCACTTAAATGTGAACAGGTGAGTGTGACTAATTAAAGTAATATGTGCCATTCTGCAGTCTGTAATCCTATGAAGGTATTTATGACTGTATTTGACTTGAAAATGCTGCTGTAGTGTTGGCACTGACACTTACAATGTTAATGTCAGATTTTTTATTTCTTGTGTGTTTAATTGCTTTCCTAGCATTTGCTTGGTCAACAGCAGTGAAAAAAGTTGTCATTAGTATTGATTCCTGTGGATAAGCATCTAGCACTTATACAGTAAAATTACACATTTCTGTAATCTTTCACTGCTAATCTGGACTCAGTGTTCATCAATTTCACAGCATATAAATAAAAAAATGACAGAAAGTACTTTTTAACCTGTTTTCTCTCCTTGTAAACTATCTTTTCTGGATTAGTCACTTTCCCAAAATGCCCATAGAGGCACCTGAGGGATTTTTAAAATGGTCCTTTGGGAAGCAGAGTGACTGTCACAGTGCGGATTTGCATAGGAGTAGGAGGAAACAACACTGCAGAGTTAGGATTAAGATTAGCTTTTGAAAAACAGGGTGCTTGATCTGAGAGCATGAGACACAATGAGGAGAAAGTTTCCACAGTAAAAGCATCTCTCTGTATGATTTTGATTGTTTGTTGTAGAGGGAAATCACCCTCAGTTTCTTTTCCATTGTAAGTCCCTTGAAGGCCACACTTGGCAGGGCAGATTTTTCCATGTTAAGTGTGATTTCTGGGATGTACTTACACATTGAAAGAAGCCAGTAGCCATCTTCTAGAAATTCCAAATGGACAATTACGCCTGGCTTTCTTCTGTCTTCTGGCAGCTAAATACTTTGACAGTGCATGTTTACACGTGTGCCTCATGCATTCTTAAGACCTACAGACTTTATCAATAGTTATTAAATATTTCCATTAGGAATACTGGCAGAAATATGGAATAGATGTTTGTCCAAATGGAACAAAACAAGAACCCTTAGTGAGTTTTCTCTTAGCAAGTGCATCAATATAAGTACTTTTATCAGTTCAGTATGTACTGCTGTCAAGAAGGGATGATGTTTTCCTTTAAGAATACCTGATTGCCATTTCCATGGAAATGCATTGTTTGAGGGCTTTGTTTTCTTTCTAGAAATTGTATCAGACCTACTTTGCAACTATATCATTTTGGTTTATACTCTGAGATTAGGCTGTTTTTTGCTTTATATTAATTCTTTGTCCATTCAATTGTTTTAAGAATTTTAATTTAAATATAATGAATAAAATTCTTCAAGAGCATAATGGGAAGCTCTTTTAATATAGAAACAAAATTTATTCATACCAGTTTAGCTAACCACAATTTACTGAAATCTAATTGAATTGCTTTTCTTAGCTTCTGTAGGAAGAAAAACAAATTAAAACACAATTAAATGAATGAATTATAAAGCTATTTTTAAAGTCCAAAACAAAAAGGTCTTCCTGCCTTTTTCTTGAAAATACACACACATTTTCTTGAAAATTGAGATTTTAGCTCTGAATTAGAAAACATGTCTCCTTATTCTTTATGAAAATAAATTTTTCCCAGTATCTGTCTCTTGATTTTCTTTCATATTTAGTGATTAGGTATCTCGGGAACACTAAATGAGAAATTAATGTAGACATCATAAAACAACAAAAAATTTTCCTGAAATGGACTTCTTTTAATCTTAGTATTTTTCTGATGATGCTGCTGGTATGATTTGTCCTCTTGTCAGGAATCAGAAACAAATCAACTTCAGTTGCATTTGAGTTCATTTTGGAACTAAGCTGCAAAACATATTCATTCAACTATTTATCCCTAATTTCAGAGCCTTTTGTAAGCACTGGGAATTCTTAACAACAGCAATAAGGATTGCATCGCAATTAAAAAAAAAAAAGAAGTTTGAAAATCAGACCATGCAAAAGTGCTATCAGCTTCCTTGATGTTATAACAAGAAACTTTTTTTCAAAGAGTATCTCAGCTCTTGGACTGGCCCAAAGCAGCTCAAGAGGTTGCTTTCATGAAGCTGATATTTATAAAGTTGGTCCTACTGTAGCAGCATACAGCAGATAAGCAATGGAGTATGTCTGATAATGGAGCTATATGCTGGGGCAATTCAGTTCCTGCTTCTGTGATAAAGTGCAAATAGATTAGACCTGTGAGGTCCCAGATTAGTGCATAAGGAAAGCTGGCCAATTCAAATAAGACTGAAACAGGAACACATTGTTGGGATTTCTTCAAGTTAGCTGTTAATCAAGTAAAACATGGTATATTAGGGCCTTTTAACACGTTTTTGACATTTAGCCTTATGCAGCTGACAGATAAATTAGTCTTCTTTTGTGATTGACTGAGAAAAAATATACTATTCATTAAAAAGATGAAATAGTGTTGTGTTTAATTTGTTATAGATGAAAAAAATCATTTGGGTAAATAAATCTTCAAGAAGGAATTGGTATAAAACTGATTCTGAATATAACCAGGTGGAATCTGAATGTTTATGATGATTAAACTATTACACTTTATGGAGGCTGGCATTTTAATATTAATGTTCAAGGGATTAAGAATTTATATTGTTCATTATTAGGAATAACGTTGAAGTTATTTAGTATCATGGGTTTAGACTGGAAGGGACTAGTTCCAAGCCCCTTGCTGTGGGCAGGGCCACCTTCCATTAGAGCAGGTTGTTACAGCCCTTAGATCTCTCTGGCCTTCCTCAGGACTCTCTCCAACACATCTGTGCCCTTATGTTGTGGCCCCAGGGCTGGATGCACTTCTTGTCCAGGTGGTGTCAGCAGAGCAGGATGGAGGTGCAGAGTCACCCCCCGTGAGCTGCTGGCCACACTGCTTTGGATACAGCTCAGGAACACAGCTGCTTTTCTGGGCTGTGAGCGCTCATGGCCGAGTCATGTTGGACTTTTTGTCACTGTCCACATCCGAGTCCTCCTCCTCAGGGCTGCTCTGTCTGTTCTCTGCCCAGCCTGTGTTTGTGCCTGGGATTGCACTGACTTAGGTGCAGGACCTAAATGATGTTGTTTCTACTTCTCCCCCTGACTGGCACTGCCCAAATGATACCAGCAGTTCTCCTGGCACTCTGCTTAAAGACCTGCTCCCAGCTGAAATGCAATTCTAGTGGTTATTTCGCTGTACCCTAAGTATTTCTCTCTGATTAGTATTTGCATCCTTCAAGTATTGATAGGATGTGATTTTGTAGAACATAATCAGAACTTAACAAAACCATAGTGCTGGATCTGCTTTTTTACATTTCACCCTTTGAAATTATCACCCAATTAATGACTGGTGATTTTCAGCAAACCTTGTGATAGTAATTGGAAATCAGCAAAGTATGCAAAAACATGGTTGAGTTAAAATGTTTGTAGGGTTACTGTTAATTAGACAGAGAAATATCTTCCTTTGGATTTCTTAAATTTGTATCAGGGTACTTTTTCTGTGTCTTGGACAACTGTTTATTTGACGTCTCAAAATATAATACAAGTAAACTGTAAGTTACTGATAGTTAGCAAGTGATTGAGTTCTAATTAGATTTGAAACCTTGACAACTTATTGCAAGCACTGTAGAGTAATAACAAAATTTAAGCTGAGTAAGCCAGTCATGGCTTTTGAGTAAACTAGTCATGGCCTGTTTTGGACTTTTATTCAAGACTTCAATCACTTATGAATACAGGAAATACATTATTGGAGCGAATGCCTTTCCACATCTATCACAAAACTAAACATATTCATATCAGTATACCTCTTGAATGAAGTTCCTGTACTGTGTTACTGTTATCAAGTATTTAAAATCTTGACCTTATGATTTTGAAATCTAGAGAAATCTTGCATTGACTTTGATACCATTAACTCAATCATTCTCTGCTTCTGAAGATGTTTTTTAATAAGTGCTACGTAATGCCAATAAATTCTGTCTTTTCTGAAATTGATGCCCAACTTTTCCATTTTGCAATTCTTTCACTTGTTAGGAAAGAATAATAGAGCGTCTGAAGGAGCAAAGGGATCGAGATGACAGAGAAAGACTTGAAGAAATCGAATCTTATAAAAAAGAAAATAAGGACCTGAAGGAGAAAGTCAATGCTTTACAAGCTGAACTGACAGAAAAAGAGGTCAGTCATTTATTAAAAGCCCTGCTCTTCTATGTCATTATGAAGAAAGAAAGTGCATTAGGATTACTCTTGAATCACGTCAAGTACTGAAATTCTGCCACTTCAGTGGTCAGCTTCAGAACTGCTGTTTTGTTAAGCATTCTTCACAGTCCTCATTTGTACATAAAATATTGCTTTGGTTTTCACACAGTTGTGTGTTTTAATCTCTTCTTGGTCCTTTACCTAAGCTTCCACTAGGCTCAGATATTCCATTGCTGCTCTTGTTTCCGTTTGTCAGGTAGACAAATAGCTTTCAGTGTGTTTGTACCTCCAGAATATGACATGAGCTCGTCTGTATTCTGAATGTTTCCATGTTTCATTCCATGCCAGCTCCTGTGGTTCCAGTTGTACCCACAAAACGGTGTCTTTTGCTATCAATGCTTATCTTTGAGTCAGCTCTTGTTGGGGGAGGGGGAGCAGGATCCAAGTGATTGCTAAGTTGGCAATGAGTTAGTGTCCTGGTGAGTAGGAATTAACTTTTTACTCTTGGTCATTTTCCAGTCTAGTTTAATCGATCTCAAAGAACATGCATCTTCATTGGCATCAGCAGGGCTGAAAAGAGACTCCAAACTTAAGTCTTTAGAAATAGCCATAGAACAAAAGAAAGAAGAGTGTAGTAAGTTGGAAGCACAGTTGAAAAAGGTAAGTTCCATCTTACAACAAACAAACAATCAGCAAAACAAAAATCAGCATCTCATACCCTCATTTTGAAATGATGAGCTTATTTACTCTTCTGGAGTAAATCTAGAATCTTCCCATCTTATGCTGTTTGCTGATGCTTGCATCAAATACTGCTTTTTCTCAAGAGGTTTGTACCAAAGCCACTCGTGAGCCTCAGAAATTGTCCTGAGTACCTCTGTGAGGGAATTCTGAGAAGCAGAAACAAATAGATGAACTGAGAGCAGGACATTGGAGGGAAAAGGGCAGAAAGAAATTATCAAACCAGCAATTTATATGTATGTGAATTAACACCACTTTTAGAAGTAAAATGAAATGTTTCCAGTATGAGTAAAAAATTAAAAGCTTGTCCAAGAAATGCTGGGATTCCTAATCAAAAAAATCAGCTTCCAAAATGAAAACTCTGGCTTTTATTTTGATGTATTTTTGGCTTTGTTGGTGAACACATGTTTGTGATAATTAAGCAAAATAATCAAAAGTTTATCTCGGCTGGCAATTCAGTATTTCTATTCAGCAAGTAGTGGAAGCGAGCATTCAAAGGAAAACATACAAACCCTGTATTTTATAACGTGGTTTTACTTAAATTGCTGCCCTAAACTAGATTTTGCTTAAATGATTTGCAAGTGTTTTGAAACCATTGTTTCTTTGACCTTTCTCTGTGTTGTTTGGTAATGTCTGCTCTCATTGTTCTCATTACGTATTTGATGGGGTCAGGCATTAACGTTTGCCTTCTGCAACTCATGACTAAGTGTATGTCAAGTGTTTTTGTTTTTTTTTAAATATTGATATAATTTTTCATTTTCTGGTAAATAATATTTGTTCTGTGAATGTTATCACTGTTAGCATAATATTCTGACACTCTTTTTACCCAGGTTGAGTAGTATCCTGCTCAGTGATTAAGCATTGTTTCAGTAGCCTGACCTGTGAAGAAGGTATTGCAAAGTATAAAGGATACCAGCGTGTAAACCTTATATATGTATTCTTTTTTAATTCAGAATGAATATGTGCAATTAGGTGCCTGCATTAGATCTTTAGTTGAGAGGAAGGGTAGCTTTTTCAATAAACATATACCAGTGGAAACACAAATACTTTAAATGTCTGACAGCTTAAAAATGCTATTGAGGACAGAATTAAAATATCCAAAGGAAAGGTTTCTCTGGAAGCCATTTAGTTTGTTTTAGTTTGTTAGAAAATGTTTGTTTACTTTGCACTCCACTACAACATATACTTAATTACAATCTGAAATATCTTTTTTTCTTCATCTAAAAAATATAGTTAAAAGAACCCTAGAAGCACAGATCACTTAAAAAATCCTCTTGAAAGTCTTGAAATCCTAAGTCAATAGTTTATGACTGCACATATAAACACATCATACAGTCATGGAAAAACAAGCACTTATAAAAGAGAGTGTCTGGGATGTCTTTTGTATAAAAAGAGAGCATGTGTCTTGTGTATAAATACAAACAATTATTGAATAAAAGTTGAAAACATAACAGTTTTATTATATCATAAATACAGCGTAAAGCCCCTATGGAAATTCACCCACCATTTGTAGGAGACCAGGTATTTCCACAATAAAATGTAGTTACAACCTTCTTTCTGGGCATGCTTAATTGAACAGAAACAGTGACTGTTAATGACAGTAGACTCCAAACAGTCATTTTCAATTCACATTTTCTTTAATGAAATACTTTATGTTCAAACCTGTAAATACCCTGTGTTAAAAGTAATTGGTCCCCAGAAAAATACCTGCACCGTGTTCTCACTCCTCAGGAAACTGAGTGAAACAGAAACCTGGGTCACTCTTGCACATGTCTGGGTCAGAGGAGGAGGGGACAGGGACAGGGGTCATAAATGAACTCACGTGTCCCAGGAGTGTGCTCAGGTGTGAGCATCAACCACGGTGGGAGCCAGAGGCACCTGGCACAGTTCACATCTCCTTCAAAACCCACTCCAAGGGGCTGTCTCCCTGAAAAAATTCCACTGGGCTTACACAGTACTCCTCTCTAAAAATGCCATAGAGGAGGTACTTTGTTATGGTGCTGTAAAATAATTATAGTTCAGTGTTGGTTTATAAGTTTTAAAAAATTAAACTAAGAAATGTGAAGATAGTACTCTGTGCACGCTTGCTTGGAGTTAGTTTTGCATGAGCCCTAATGGTAGTGAGGGCTCTGTCTGCAGGAAAACGTGCACAAGGGGCAAGCCCAAACTGAATCTGTAAATAAAAAGCACCAAAACAACTTTTAAGAGTTTCTCCTGCCCAGCTTTCCCCGCTTTCTGTTTTTTGGAGACAAAAAGATTAATTTATTGATAATAAAGATGTTTTTTATTGAATCTGATTAGATCCAAATATTTTTCAGTGCTGCATAACTGGTTTTTTTTTTTGCTTTTCAGCAAGAAAAAATATGCTGATTCTAAACCCATAATTTTACACATTAAGTACATTTAGAAAATAATAAAGAGGATATTTGTGCAAAGTAATTATTCATGTGACTGTGCTACCATGTTTTGGTATACAAACGAATGTTTTAAATTATAGACAGGCTTATTGAACATTTTGCGACAAATAGTATAGATTAAAATTCGTTAAAAGATGTAAAAGAAAAAATTCTAAATACCAGCGAATGGTCAATGCTTTTTCCCCAAAATTCCACAGATTTTTGTTGACTTACTTTGTATTGCTACTAGTGAAAGAACAGCAGGAATTACCTAATAGGTAGAAAAGTGTTTTATATATATGTGTGTGTATATATAATCTTTATTATCCACTCTAGAATTTCCTCCTTTTGTTGTTTTTCATTATCTTAAATTTACTCGCTTGCTGACATATTTGCAGTTGCTAAAGTACTATTTGCCAAGCTGTACTGTTCGAAAGTCATTCTGCATAGAAAATTCAGTCTTGTATTAAACAAAAGGAAAGTAATAAATTTAATGATACTATTTAATTAATCTTTTATTATTACTGTCTTTGAAGCTTTGGTGATAAATTGCAGCCTCAGCCAAAAGCACTTCTCGTGATTCATTGCTTGAGACCAGCACTTAATGTATCATCAAAAGTGGACACCTTTCTTTATTTCATGGGTTATTTAACTTGAGAAAGGGAAAGTAACACAAACCTTAAATTTCTTACTCCAGCTATTCTTTTTTAGGAGCCAAAGTCAACATTTATGTTTCCCCAGTGCCTCTCACTTTCACCAAGGAATGTTTAAAATCTTAAATTTCTACTTTCTTTTTTTTTTATGACAAGTTCTTCTGTGCAAATGCACTGGTTTTGTTGAGCTAATGCTGTTTTCCTGGATCTTTCCTTCTTTTCCTGTCTGTGCTTCACTCCCTACCAACTTTGCAATGTAGCAAGCTGAGCAGTTGTTCAATCAGATGTACAATCCAGTAAGTTCATTTTTAAAATGCCCGCTGTAACATATGAAAGCATGAGGATCCATTCCCTAACTGTGTTGTGCTCTTCCTCTGTGGAGCTTTGCAGAACACTCCTGATGCTCACTATGCTGTATCCATTATATCCAAATAAATGAACTTTGTGGACTTGAAGGCCATTTTAAGAATCTGAAATGTATTGAAGAGGTACATACTGTCTTTCTGAGAAAACGAATGTCCTAGCCTTTAGGTCCTCAACTTCTCCATTAGAAAATGCATGCAGATTTTTTTTTCCTTTTGCTTTGCTTTTTAATTCCTCCTCGTGCAGTGCTTTATTTGATCCTTCAAACTTAGATAACTCCTAATTTATTCAGTTTATCTTCAGTGACTGAGTTAATTGGGTAAATAGCAATATCTAGGAAATGACTGGTAGTGTTTTCAAAAGCCAATATGACTAAAATAGATCAGTCCTACTCTTGAGTATATGCATTTAGCACATTAGGAAAATGGAAACTTTGTACTTAAGTGAAGAAAATACTGAAGTATAAAATGATGCATGCAAAAGGCAGTTTTTGCAAAAGCACGGTGTTGCTTTGGCTTGTTTAGCATTATTATTCTCACCAATGCCTGCTTTAATTGCACAATATCTCCTCTTTTGACTTGACTCCTTTTTCAATTCAAGGAAGAGCAGCAAAAACCATTTTCTCTGCAGAGAAGAGTTTCCATCTTTTTGGCTGAGACTCTTACGTTTAATGTGTTGTGAGCATCACAGGACAGAAAAATGATGTAACTGTAAGAGCAATTTAAAAGCTATGGTTTACATAGTAATCCTAGTCAGAATCACTATGTAATTGGGCTAGTGTATATATAGAAGAACTGGGCTTGTAGCTTAAGTAATGTGATACTACACATTAGAGGAGGTATTGCCATCCCTGAAGTCAATGGCAGCTTTGCCATTAGTGTCAGTGGACCAGGATTCCTGCTTTGGAATCTGTTTAAGGTTAGGTTTTGTAGCTTCTAACCATGTAATGGATATGTCATGGTTTTTGTACGGGAAAAGAGAGTCCAACAGAGTGTGCTGTATTTACTTTTAAAGTTATTGGTTACCTGTGTTTAGAATTTAGTCATGAATTGTAGCACAATAGCATAAAACATAATCTGTTCACCTCTACTCTCCAGCACAGTGCTGGAGAAAGAGCTTGTTCTTTCAATGATAAACCCCTTTTCTTCTGTATCATCTTGGGTCACCTTTGTGGTAGTTATGTTTCTATTCATATCATTTGCACTGCTCCTGTGCTTGTCTTTCCAGACTGGAGTGTTTTTACTGTTAGTTTTTAGCTTGGTTTTCATAAATGCTGGCCAGTCATTGGCTCAATATCAGTGATTCTGCTGTATAGAATTCATTTGTTACTTCCTAATCTGTTTGTGTGCAGTATTCCAAAGTTAGTCCTTTTGTTAATTGTTTTTTTCTGCCTTTACCTGCTTAGTTTTCAAAAGGACAGCCTCTTGGAAGTTGCAGAACAATGGATGCAAGATCCTTTTCCTTTGGCACCAGGCAGCAACCGTTCTATACACACAAGATGATTTTTTAAAATAAACTTTTCTTTCTCACCTTCTTTCTTCCCCTACACATATAAGTTGAGAATAGAACTGAATTTCTTCATGTTTTGAAAGGTGAACTTTTTCAAATATCCAATGAGATTTTGTGCAAAATTGATTATAAGAAATTAAATTATTGCCTTTGTGCTGTAATGAAAATATAATGCTGTACTGAGTCAAGTTCAGGTGAACCTTTTTCTGACTATTAAAGACTAAATTTTCCAAAATCTCGATCAGGGAAAAATCAGATTAAAATGTAAAGTACTTGCAGATTCCACTATAAATTACTTATAGCAGTCCCTACAGTTAAATAAAAACCCCACGAGTTTTAAGGAGACAAGAAAATTCAGGTTACAGCAATATTTTTTTTTTCATTTATTATTGAAAGTAATAAAATTTGAAGGATCTTACAAAGTAATTTCTTGCATGTAAATTCTGCTGTTCCTTTTTTTTTAAGTACCCACTTGATTTCTGTGTATGTTCGTGTCTAAAGCTTTAAAAATGAAATACCTATCTATCCATCCATTTCTGGATGGTAGGTATAGATAGGTATTCATGCAGAATAATACATGCATGACTGTACCATAAGATTTTAATAGCCTAAATAATTCATGTTGCATGTCTGTGCCTCACTTGTGTGGTGTTCCTGTAGGAAATCTGTGGTTTACATAAGGAAATGTTACTTTTCTTCTAAAGCATTTGTAGTGCTTATGAAGCAAAGATCAGAACAGATATATAATTAATATAAAAATTTGTGAAGTTCTAATGGTAGAGTGATATGCTATTTTTATTGAACAGTAAAAATAACATACAACAACACAGTCATAATAATGAGAGAAAAAGCATCAGAAAGTGAATGGGTTAGTTTGAAATTCACCTAATCTGCACACACAGGAGTTATTATTTGCAGATACAGATTTAAGAAAGCTGAAAAATACACATGGACCAGTTCCTCTCACCCATAAAAGCCCCATAGAAACAGAAAATGTGTTTTCCCAGGCAACAGAGAACTTAGAGAGTAAAAGGGGAACAGAAATTAAACAAAAAAAGGAGAGGACATCAGAAATAGGCAGAGGCTTTCTGATTCATGTGATAATCATGCAGCTTCTGTCTAGAACTGATCCAACACTTCAGCCTACAGAAAAGCCAAAGACATCAGCCCTGTCCAGGCAGGAGCAGGGTCAGTATCAACTGAGCTGCCTTTGAACTGCTTTGGGCCTACTGTTTGACCTCAAAGTTCCATCTGTCAACAAATCACCCCTGATCTGTACACAACAAATTCAAAAAGGTGCCTAGTTCAGATCCAAACACATCTTTCAAAGCCATAAAATAAAATGGGACCTTATAGGTAATTCTATGCCTTTGTCCTGGAAATGTCAGATGAATTGTGTTTCGCTCTTTTCTAGTATCAGCCCTTTTGTTTACAATGTGGGGATCCCCTTAAAGGGAATTGCAGGTTAAAGTACCACCTGCAGAAAGCTCTTTGTTAAAATTGGGTTTTTGTTCTTGCTTTCCCTTTTTAAGTAAATTTCCTTTACTTCTTCAGTCTTTCAGACCCTTGTAGAAATCTGGTTCCTGCCAGTAGTCCAAAAAAGATTCTATAAGTGCTTTGAAATGTAGAGGCAATTGGCTAAATTGGTGGTTTGCAATACTGTTGGTTTTTTTTTTTTTCATAAGAATAACCTTGTAGTAACTGAATGCTTACATTGATTTATATGTGACATTATGGATTACTCTGCTGCACCTCAAAACCCTGCCTGGGGTTGGATGCTTAATCACACTGGATTTAATCATACCTTAGAGGTTCCACTTCATGTTGGGGAAATGCACTGACCCAGTTTGTGCTGCAGAATGTTCCAAAAACACATCCCATAAATATGCAATAGCATGAATATCACAGAAAACACAAGAACTGAAGATTCTTTTGCAACTTTTGCACGCTTACGTCTGTGTTCTATTGAACAAAGATTTAAAGGGCTAAACCAAGGAATATATCTATTATTTCAGGTGATGATTTACTTATCAGCTGTGCAGTAGATAATTTGTTCAGTACATTTCTGAGCTGCTGTGTGACAGGAATACTCCATGGTAGTAGAACATTTGGCATCTCTACATTGGTGATGCTATCGTGTTCTTGCCCAGTTATGCATTTTCCTTGTAGAAAGTCTAATGTGGCAATAAAACATGCAAAAAGATGACAGGCTTCTCTCTCACCTGCATTGCTTCTTGTCCTGGATTAAGACAAGGGTAGAGGCGCGTGGGGGAAAAAAAGTTTGGGCTGAAGCTGAGAGTTTCTTTTTTGCAAAAGTGAAGACTGGTTAGAGGAAGGAAGGTGGGTATTTTTCCTCTCTATGAAATGATGGATGCAAGGCTGGTAAATAAGTTAATTGTGTACCAAAGTAAAGGGAAGGGACTGAAAGGAGAAAGGGAGCAATTTGAAAGAGCAATAGCCTTTAGAGGGGAACTGTGAAATTCTGGATTTACTCTTGGGAGAGGAGGAGAAATCTGAAGAACAGTAGTGAACAACATGCTTTTTGCAAAAATTTCTTAATGTCTTGAAGGTGGGAGTTGGGTTGTATTTTTTTTTCTAAAGTGAATTTACCTTTTCCAACCTATGGAATTATTTTTATTCCTTGCAAAATTACACAATGATAAAAAAGGGTTTAATGTTATAATAGCACTGATGGACAATCAAAGTGTTTTCTCAGATAATTGGCCTTGAGTCTGAGTATTGGACTGACTTCAAAAATTACAAAGCTGGTTGAAAGTAAATTTCTTGATACAATTAACAACTGGTATAAAATAAATCCAAGTTTATTACTAAGGAAGATTATGAGGCTCAAAAGGAATCTGTTGCTGGCATCTCACCCAAAGAGCAAAATCGAGGTACTCCTTGAATGTTATCTTGAAGCAGGTTTTGTGTTCAAAAAGTTCTGCATCTGCATGGAATTCAGGACTGGAGCACGTATTATTGTCAAAACAGAGATTTTGAAGAGCAAGGTCAGTAGGTTTATTAGGCTCCTCATGTCATTCCCTAGGCTTCTTTTGGTAATGAAATACTTCTTCTGAATAAAAATCTCAGAGTAGGATAAAAACCACTTCAAATCTACTACCTTTTTCTTATTATCCTCATGCTTAAATGATATGTTACATGCAAACCCCATAAGTTTCTTCCCTGGTAATTTCAATTTTTTGTTGTATTTATAGTAAACTCAGACTTGTTCTTTATTTATACAGAAAATTTTAACCATTGCAAAGAATATAGACCTTCTAGTATCTGTAGTTTATATTAATTCTTTCCCAAACATGCATGCTTCATTTTGATCTGCATTTCTTTCATTGCTTGCTTGCATTGTCCATTCCCTGAAATTAAGAAGGATCAGTAAGTCCACATCTTCTCTGTGTACTAAGATAGTTGGAGGACCTTCAGTTCTAAATATCATGAATTTCTGTAAAAATCCTGTATGTTACCTGAATTTTCTATGTTAATGTGCACTGCCTTAAACTACTTGTTTTTTCCTTGCCTGCTCTTTCAAGATGCCAATTAGGAATAATGGGAAGCAAGGGGTAGGCTAAGCATTGCAGTGCATCGTTGTTTCCATCTGTCTGTGGTTATTCCAGCCAACAGTTTAAAGCACTTGGTGCCAGGTCATGCTCCCATTGAAGCTAATTGGGTTTTTGCCATTAGGTTTGATGGGAGCTGGACTGGGCTCTGCACTGTTGTTGTTTCCATTGCGTTCTCTCTTGTCTGTGAAACTGCCACCCATCCATGCATGTGTTTGCCAGGTTTGTGCTGTTTCCACCGATGGGCTTGTTCCTCTGGTGTTTCAGGTTAAGTATTCAATGATAAGATAAAAAGGATTATTGGGTAAGATGTCTGCTGAAAGCAGATTCTTAGTTTCTTGGTTTGTCTTTTAAAATCGCCACTGCGTTAAAAACAATTTCTTTCTTTTAAAAGCTTTGTATCAAACTGCATCTGAGGCATCTGGTGATACAGATATATACAATATGCATATATATATATATATCTGTGTTTGTATTTATATACATGGACAAAGTGTGTGTGTTTTTATATAGGGAAAGAGGACATGATTTGTTGAGAAATTGCCTATATTTTCAAAACATGCTGAGCTTAATGTGAATTGAACGAATTACAATGTGATTTTTTTTTTAAATTTGAAAAAATACCTTTAAAATGGGGTTACTTGAACATGTAAACCGCCTTAATAAATCCCCTCCCCTTTCAGGATGATAGAATTTGACTATGGAGATATTTTCATTTCTTTTTATAATGCATCTGTAGAAAAGTGTCATCAGACAGAAATACCCATAATCCTTTTTAATGAAAACGTGAACTCCGAGACTGAAGAAGTAAAGCTCTTAAAGCTATTTAAGTCATTGTCATCCTTGTCTTTTTTGAAATATTGATTCTGAAGGCTCATGAAGCTGAAGAGGAGGCACGGATGAATCCAGAATTTGCAGACAGAATGAAACAGCTTGACAAAGAAGCATCGTACTATAGAGAAGAATGTGGCAAAGCTCAGGCTGAGGTTGACAGACTTCTAGAAATACTCAAGGAAGTAGAGAATGAGAAGAATGACAAAGATAAGAAAATTGCTGAGTTAGAAAGGTAATTTTTGTATTATTTGTCTTACATTGAGTAGCATTTTTGCTTACTTGATCTCCATTTCAGAGCAGAGAAGTTAAGAGCAGGGGTATGTTTTTTAACAGAATATTTGTTATGCCTTGTAAAAGAACAAAAAAGGGCTACTTGAGAACTGCATCTCCTGTCTGCTGACTTTGGAAAAGTTAAGGTTTCCATTTTTTAATACTCTTCATAAAACAAGCACATATAGGAAAAGTCATGTGCAATTTACAGGGACAACAACCCTCACAGAAAACCGTGTTGGGGATCAAGCCTTTCTAGTAACTGGTGAATCAGACCTGTCCCCACATGTTTCTTCAAGTGTGAACTTCATCACTTGTTCTCTAAGGTCCTGAAAAGTATTGGTAAGTATTTCTAACCTGTCTCACCACTATTTAATAATAGTTGTAACTGTTTCCCGGTGTTCCTGTAGTCTTTGACTGCTTCAAAAGAATATTTTCTGATGTTGACCAGGCAGTGATTGTCTTGTTTCTGGGAAGGTTGTAGAGGCTTTCCATAAAGGAGAGAGGAGGGTTTTGGCATTTGTCTCTTGCCCTTTGTAGTTAACCAGATGTTGGAACCTTCTCCCACGTGGTGTGCTGCTATTTATTTGATTGATCTGTTTTCTTTGTTCCCTTCTTTTACTTAGACACTCCTGCTCGAATGAAAGAAGGAATTCTGTATTTTCAAATAATTTATATAATTGCTTTATTGTGATCAAGTCAGAAGAAAACTGTTCCATGGTTCCAAAAAAGAAGTTTAAGTGATCTCATTGTTGTGATCATTGCTATAGTTCTGGTCAACACAAAGCACCCATTAGGGAGCATTTAAATGAAAGAGAGGATCATCTGTCAGAAGTGTTGGTTACCTTGGGGGGGCAGAAAACAACCAACATGGAAAGAAAGATGCGTAGAGCACCTTTTACTGATGGTAGCTTATCAACCTTCACAGCTCCCTGCTGCCAAAACTTGTTATTCTTTGCAGATGTTTGGTGAAGTTTAGTAATGGTGAATTTTAGTTAAGCACCATGAGAATGGAGACCTCAACCTCAAAGTGAGAGAAGATTTTTATTTAAGATAGAACTGATTATTTACATAAGGACAACTTCAACTGGCAGTTGCCCCTCTCACCACATCAGAGTTTAGAATACTCAAGTGTTTGCACCTATTTTAATGTGTAAAGGAGGTCTCAGAGAAAGTGAGTAACCAAGAGTGGTCACTCTGTGCCTGTGAGTCCTCCCTACACTCTCCAAAATCCCAAAACACCAAATTGGGAAAGATACCACAGTTAGAGGTTCCGTGTGGTTGAGAAAGTGCTGCCTTTTTTGTGCAGGGGCTGTGGGAGCAATTACAGACCCAGGCTTGTACTGGAGCAGCTCCAGGTGTGACCACCAGGTGTAAACAGCAACTGATCCCCCCTTGCACTGTAAACCCTGAATTATTGTGTGACACCAGACTCAAAAGTAGGCACAGTAATCTTTTGTTCAAGAGGATAATCTTAAGGTTTTTATTAGGTAGCCATCACAAACTTGTTGAATGTTTGAATGTTAAAATGACAAAATTAAAAGATGATCATGATGAAGTACTGAAGCTTGTGATCTCAAATTTCTGGAAATGTTAATTTGATTTACATAGTTTGTGTAAAAAGAGATAAAGAATTGATAGACACCAGTACATTTATTTGAATTAAATTGAGACTTATTGATTACAAAACAATTACAAAGATACAAGGAACTAAAGGATCCAGAGATATTGGTACAGCACTGGCAGCATGTAATCTGTTCTTATTGTCTGAGAACTCTGTAATGGGTGATGCAAGGGAGAGAATTTCGTATTTTGTATTCATTTTCTTTTCATATTTGTTATACTCTTAGCAGTGAAGTTTTGGAACACCAGTTTCTAGTCTGTTATTGTTGATGAGGGTGTTGACCCTGAAATAACTTTTCAGAAAATAATGTGGTTCTGCTGAGTGAACACAAACTTTTGAGGAGGATGTGCTGTACTTAGAATGTGATGGAGTAACTAAACTTTGCTATGGACCTTTAGCATATAGTTGACATTTCCTCAGACTTCAGATGCAAGGGCATCTCTGGGGTCTTGTAGGAAAATGAATGTGGTGTTAAAATGCATTAATTATTCATAGCTTGCTGGAATCCATGTTTACTGCTATGCCAATGTCTTTACATTGCAAGATAATTTCAGCAACATAAATTTTCAAAATATATAAGCATAAATTTCTGAGGAAGTGATAATCTAGGCTATTGCAAGCTGTGGTAGCCTCACAGTATTTATTATGTTCACATATAAATTCATCATTAATATAATGAGGTGTGCTTGTATAAATAGGTTTGAAAAGTAAAAATGGTTGTAATAAAGTTATCATTTACAAATTCAAACAAAAATTAAAACAAGATGATGAATACTAATGTTCTACTAGTCAGAAGGTATTGACACAGAAAGTGTCAAATAATCAGGGGTAGAAATATCTGCTTTGAGATATGGGCGGTTAAATTTATAAATGTGTGCTACTTGGCAGATGAACATTATTAATAATTATGAAGAAGTCTTCGTATGAATGGTAATTCTTTGGGTTTTAATGTGATTTTCTTGGCTCAGAAACTATCACGCTCCTGAGCGTCATCACTTCAGATTAATATTACTGCTCGTATATAAAATCATACTGATCTGTTTCTTAAATTACTCTCTCTATATTAATTTTGTATTTTACAGTTTCTTGTTACTACACAGGAGAACCTACTCCTTCTTCTATACTAAAGCTATTTGATAACTTTTATTACAGTTTTCACAATTTATCTGTTTATAATTAAAAATGTTTAAAATTAAATGCAAGATATTACATTTAATGTATAATGAGCTTTTGTTAAAATTAACTTGCTGTGTTTCTTTGGTTTTCTTGATGAAGGAAATGTGGTTCAGAGTTTTTTGGTTTTAATTTTTGTGGGTTTTATTTTTATAATATAAATGAAAATGAATAAGATAGTGATCAGCTCCAGTTTTAATGCAAAGGGCCTCACCGAGGAGAGGGAGCTGCATCTGAAACAGAACTGTAGGGATTGAAGGAGTATATTGTTTGAAGCTTTTATTAATGGGGTTAGAATGAAAAATGTATTTGTGAAGTGTGATAGAGAGTTTGAATCACGAAATGCAGTGAAATTTAATAGCATAAAATGCATGTTTGTGAAGTTTGGGCCACTAAGGCTGCCTGGTATAAACTAAGGATAATCCTTGATACAGTTTAGGAAAAGAAAGATTGGGTGAATATGCTCATGGCTGTGTCATTATGAGCCATTTAAATAATGAGGAGTGAATCCTGATATGTCAGAATAAATATCTGCAGTGAGGATGGGATGGTATTAATGTCATCAGGTGCTGGCAAGGCTCTATGTGGAACACTGCTGTGTACTTCTCATCAGTCATATTCCAGGAAGTTGAATTAAAACTGGAAACGGGTGCAGAGAAGGCTGGTAAGAAGGAATGAAGTGCTCATGACACAGGAGGGGTCTAAGCAGCAGTGATTTATTTCTCTGGCAAAACAACAGCTCTGTAGGGATGCTTATTCTGTGTAAATATGGGAAGGGGTAAACACTGCAGGGAAAGAAGGGTGATTTCAGTGAAAGAGTACTGGCACATAATACAATCTAAATTATCCACTGGTAAATTTAGACTGAAAAGAGAAAGGAAGTGATGACAACATGGTGAAGATGGCAAAATCCGGGATCCACTTTTCTCTAGTGGTTTGTGAGATACTCAATCACTTGCTTGGCTAAGTGTAGTTTCTCAGCAGAGGTTGCAACAGTGTAAAAGTCCATTTAAAAATATTATACTAGCTGTGAGACAAACCTGTTTCTTCTTCAACAAGAAGTTTTGGTTTTTTTTGTTATCTACTTCTCATATGCAGTGGGTGTATAACACTACAGGTGTGTATTCAAGCTCTCAGGGTATTCAGACTACAACTAATTCATTCTGAGTTGATTTGAATTTGAATTCTCATGAAGGTGAGTCCACACAGCACTGAAAAATCATTGCACAAGAGACAAAACATCAGCATATGGAATAATTGCATTTTAAAAAAAGTACTTTTATGGCTGTTAAATATGCTCCTTTTCCTAAGTGCACAAAAGGCTGCGTGTCAGGCACCGATTTAAGGACTAGTCTAGCTGGGTGGGGATTGTTTTGGCCATACTTTTTTGAAAAGGTTGTGTTAGGTATTTTTTTAACAAATAAAGTTAACAAAATCAGAGTATTTTCAGTGCTGAAGTATTAATTCTCTTCTTCATACTGAATTAAAAATTTGCTGTCAGCATTGGAAGGAGCTGCATTTCTGCAGTGGGGTGGGGTGTCAAATCTTCATCTTTGATTATTAGGTACAGTGCTTTGTGAACTTTTAAATATCTTTGAACAAGTTGCCAAATTGTTTAGCTGCTTTGCCTTCCATTGGAAGACTCGATGAATAAGGGTCACCAAACCTATGATAGTTCAAATGAAAGACTTTGTGGCATATAATGAGATTTTTGTGTGGCAGCAAATGCTACCAATATTCATCCAGTGTGTTTGTTCTATTTGGTGTGCATGTGAATTTGGATGGTTATAATATGGGTGTATTTCTGCCATTCACCAATTACAAGATGCCCTTTTACTTTAGAGTTTGTTTTCTTTAGTGCACAGCAAGGATATAGCTCTGCAGAAATTTTATTTTGGTTGTTGCTTTCCCTTCCCTTTCCTTCCTTGTTTTTTTTTCTTTTTTTCTTTTTTTAAAATAATCTGCTAATATAACATCTGCTTGTTATATTTTTAAAGAACTAATGTGTTCCTCCCTTTATTCTCTTTTGCTGTCTTCCTCCCTATCTGTTTTTCTCCAAACTGCTGCTTTCATCCCTACTCCAACCAGCTTGACTTCCAGGTCAGTATTTTCTGCTCTCCTACTTAATGCTCCTTCCACAATGAAGCCTTTCATTGATGCTTCATTTATTTGGCTGTTTTGATTCCACGTTATTAACTTCTGTTTGTATTTTGTTGTTTTTATTCTGCTTGTCCCTGTTGTGAAGTTTTTGGCTGTTTAATTTCTAGACCAGAAACTTTACAGTAAATGAATATTTTTCTTGAAAGCCGGTAAGAAAAAAATGTTTATCAACAACATATTCAATTCATATGTTGTCTTGTGTGAAGATTTTTTTCTTCTTTCAGTTTTGCCTGTGTTAGCTATGTTTAGGGAGTTCAACACTGGCAATAATTTTTTGGTAGATAACCCAACCCAGCAGGTAATGAACAATGACAATTGTATACAGAGGGATTTATACCTACGATCAGAGACTTATTCTTAATACTTTGCTATTGCCCCTTTTACTGTTTACAAACAGAATACAAGGAGTTGCAGTGGTTCAGAAACTTCTAGCTGTTTTTGCTGGCCAGATTCTGGACCAGCACATAACTGTAAAGGAGTTGTCTGTATGTGTTCTTTATGCTGTGCTTGTATATAACCTCATCTAGTCAGGTTTGTGTTTTAAATTCTTCCAGGTTGTAGATTAGTTTAGCTGAGATTTGTCTTTGCACACTGTTTCTGAGTAAACTTTTCAAGTATTAAATGTCTTGAAGTAAGTATTTTCAAGTATTACATGTCTTGTTGGAAGTAAAAATTGATCTAGTTGACATTTTTTTCTCTTAGTAGGCCTTGATGTTAATTTTCTTTCTCATGCTTATGGGTGGCTGTAAATTGTAAGTTAAAAAAGTCTTAAAACATTATCTTGGTGTTTTAGAAATGAGTTACTGCATGTGGTTTGGATGACAGGTTCACCATTATCAATGCAAAAGTGATTGTTTCTTCATAGATCAGTGAGACTGGAGTTAAAGGAGGGTGTACACTGCAGAGACTTTGCAGGTAGATTTCAGCTTCCCAAGTGTTACATTTGCAGATATGGTTCCAGGTTGCCATGCAGCACATTTGACTAGAATAATGACAAATGTTCAATCTGCCTTTATAATATGTTCAGTTCTGAAGTGTTCATAATCTTTCTGTCCAAGGGTACTTTTTGCACAGCATTGTTCTCTATTCATATAGAAGCAGAGCTTGGGAGAACTTGGGAAAGTTTTGGTCTCAGCCTCAAAACCAAGCAGAATTCACATTTCACAGGTCAGAGATGTCCGAGAAGTTTCCGACAGGGGTGTGTTTGAACTGCACAGCTGAAGATGGCTCATTGCAAAAAGATTGACAAGGCTTTTGTTTCCTGATGTGTAGTGCACTTCACAATCACAAGTTACTTTCCAGCTGAAAAATTTTGTTTCTGAAATTTGAGGCTTATTGATTGCAGTAAAGAATTGGATGAACTCTAAATTTACTGTCTATCTATTTCAAGCACATTTTTATGTGCTTGAAGGGATAGTATTACATCCAGATTATGAAAATAGTTCAACAATTTATTTCCAGAATCTTTTTTTCTTCCAGAAGTTAATTAAAGGCATTTATTCTGGAGTTGGCTGTGATGAAATTATTGTCTGAATGTGACCACTTCGCATTTCTATCAGAGCATACTCAACTTTGATTGAGAAGCTCTCTAGCCCGAGAGAGCCTAAAGAAAGGTATTATGCTATGTGGTTGTCATTATGGTTGATTTCACTGGAATTCAGTGATTGGTATGCAGAAACATTTGTTCAGCAGTTGGAGGTGCAATTTCTGTTATGTTTTATTGACCTAAAAAACCAACTGGCCTTGTTGAAGCAAACTGTCCTCATAACCCTGCCAACTTCCATTCCTAGAGTCCCAGATAAGTTGTAGAGTACGATTAGAATTTATTGTGAGAATTCAGTGAAATGTTTTCTCAGCTTGAATCTTCATTAAGGCCAAAACTTAATTTAAGGAACAGATCTATTAATTTCCATAATTTCTGCTAATCAGTATGTTCTTAGCTGTCATTTTAGTCATCCATACTTCTGTGAGGTTATTGTGGTTAGAAAAGTGCTGCATCTGTTTTATAACATGGTGGGCTATCGATACTGATGACAAACAAGAAAATCAAATAAATTGGCATAATCCCCCCATGTGCACCTGCCTGTAAAAGATAAAAATATTCTGTGCCCAACCATCAGTACAGTGACAGCCCCCACCTTTAGATTACAGCAGGTTGTATACTCCCCAAACTTTTCTACCTGCAGATAAGGAGGAAATGGAATATTTTTTACGTATGTATTGTACTGACCAGTGCTAGAAAGTTTCCCACCAGCTCTGATGTTGGCCTTCCTAATTGTTTCTGTGGGAGGCCGGAGCTCAGTGAGATGTGCAAGGGAAGGTTCAACGGAGTTTTAAATTTAACCTACAAGCCGTCCACAGTTTTGTCAAATGTCAGTTTGATGGTTCCAAGGGCAGAGTGATATGTTGTTCAAAGATAATTTCCCTGGAGAAATCGAGATAGTGGACTACTGAAAACTGAGAGAATCTGCGATATACATTACTCTTCTGAGAGACTGGTTATTCTGAGTGAGAAGCAGAGTTGTCACGTTGGATAACAGGCAGATTGCTGACATGTCTTTCTCTTTTAGTCTGTTTGCTACATATGCAGAACCAATATTTTAGCATTTGAAAATTTTGAAAGTGATGACGTTTTGAGAAGAGATTATTTAGATTTATCTGATTACATGTGTGGTTTTAAACCTCTGTAAATTTCATTTTTTTAAGAAATAGTAAAGAAGAGAGTTTATCTCTTTGGAATTCTACTTTCTTAAGAAAAAAAGTAAAATCGTATGTTAAAAAATAAGTAGAAATCATAGTGATGAACAATAAAAGGATACAAACAGTGCCCTGGGAAAGGAGGATGCACTGTTCAATTTCATCCCACTCACTACTGAACCTGTCTGCCTAGTTCTGTACTTTCAGTTTGCTGAAAGCCATGCAAAGGTTAAAATAGAAAGGGATTATTTAAATAAGGAAGGATATTTTGTAATTTCTCAGTGATTTGCTTTTTTTGAGATTTGATTTGGAGGGTAAATACTCTGTAAAGTAAATGGATATGGAGTATAAGGTGGCTATGAGGAGGAAAGAGCTCCACCTTGCTGAAGGAAAAATACCAACTTTGGATTGGGTTGGATGTGGCACCATAACTCTGTGTTGGGGAGGAGAGAACATGAGGAGCTTTTACTCTTCCCTTTCATGATTACTGGTTCAAGACATCAATATTTCTTATGCTTCTCCAGACCTTCTGCCCCCACTGGTTTTCCTCAGGGGCAAGATCCACAGGACAGATTTCTTTACCTCTTGAGCCTGTGAATAAAGTAGCCCCAGAGCACTCCCTGGGGAGCTTGGTGACTGCCTGGGCTCAACGCTGTCAGGATTCCCTGTGCACAGTGGAGGGGTGTGTGAGTGAAGAATCATTGTGAGATAGCACAGCTTGCCCTCAAAAAGCTGTGACTGAAAATAGACAGGGGCACTAAATTTAGGAATTGGGCTGTTGGTGGAACCACTCCTTCCACTCGTACTGTTTGCTTTCACAATGCAGGAGCAACATATCTGGGCAACGTGATTGTGCTCTGATCTGAATTTATAATGAGGGGAAGTTGGTTTGTCTAAACAAGAGTCGTACAAAGTGTACCTGATTTATTTGGACGTCTGAAGAAGTTACTGCAAAAGTATGGAAAGCTTGATTTATGTGTTGAATGGTAATGGCTGGATTGATCCTGAGAACTTCCAGGGTGAGCCAGGAGTTGCAGTCAAAAGACTTGATCCAGAAGGAAATTGCAATGAAACATGGAGTGCTGCAGAGGAGGTGTGATCCTGATTGCTGTCAGGCTGGGCTGGACCTGCTGTGGAGCAGTTGGATGCAGAGAAAAACTGGAAAGAGTCAGGAGGTGGTGGAGCTTTTTTTCCCTGTTTGTTTGTGTGGAGATGCTTTGTTTGTTTGGTATTTTAAAGAAAAAAGCTTTTCTGGACTACAGCTGGGAAACACCTGATGGACCAGTAGCAGGGCTGCAACTCCTTGGTTGCAAGTTTCAGGCAACAAATGATTTCCAGTAACTGGTTGCAGTTATTGCTAATGGTCTCAATTAATAAAATAGCTGAGCAAGCAATTGCCATATTAAATCAGATCGAATATCCCTCTCATCTAGTGTGCTGTCATCAGCAGCACTTTTTGGTTTTTTTTTTTTTAAAGAAGAACATCAGAAGAAAATGCACGACAGTCCTGGGTGTACGAGAGAGATGTGTGACAGATGAGTCTTCTGGTACGAATTTCACACATGTTCATGTAAAGTGTCATCCAGCAGGAATGTGCTGAGGAAGACAGCAGTGCAATGCTCTGGGTTGGAGTTTCAGTGGTTGCAGTGCAGATCTGTGTTGAAACACAGTGACATGAACCATAGTTTGGAGCAGGATTTTAGTACGTCTCTTTCATTCATGCATTATCCTCATGTGGGTATTTCGAGCATCTCTCCAGGGCTTAGGAGGGAACTGTGTCAGACTAAACACTTCTTAAATAAAGATTTTGGAAAACTTCCCAGAGTGTGTGTTAGGTAAACCCTTCCTCCCACGGTTTTGTCTTTGAGGTGAGAAATGTTTCAATGACTTCTGTGACACTCGCTTTATTTCTACCAAGCAGAGTTCTCGGTTGTCCCAGGACAATAAAATTGTTTTGTGGTGCATTTGGAGGGAAAATAATTGTCTCACTGAAAAATTGTCATAATGTGAGTACTAAGAAACCTGAAGCCAGCCTTCAAGCAACTGAAATAATGAGATTTAGAGGGGGGGAGTGTAAGGGGATGGGAAGAAGGGTTTTATTGAGAGCTACAGATCTCTGTGGGCTGCAAGCCTGTTTCTTTGGGTGAAACTGAAGTAGCTGTGCAACCTATCAGTAATAGGAGCTGGGAATGTAATGAAAACACTGAATATATTAAAATTCATTTATCTTAGCTGCTAATTCTGGGCATGATGGAATCTTTGCATTCAACTGGAGAATCAATGATATAGGAATTAATCATTTTTTTAGATATTTTAAAAACATTACTTGGTTTGGATGATTTTTTGTCCCGTGTTTGTGCTGGTCATTTTGTTTCCAGTTTTTTCTATCAAAGAGATGAGGAGAGAGAACAGAAGGGTAACTCCCAGTTCTGATGAGCAGATGAACTGTGATGTGGAATTTGCCATAGTCTCAGCATCAGGTGAATGGCAGAAAGAAGAGCAAGCATTCTTCTTCTGTCAGAGATAATATTAATTTCTTGTGATAATGTTTTCTCAGACATGTGGAAAATACTGGCCTTTATTACCTAAAGATAAAGTCAGTTGGGAAAAGGTTAGAGAGAATTACCTGCCTCCAAATTCTCTTGCCCAAAAGGCAGCAAAGTTTTACTCAGTTTTCATAAGTTTCTTTCCTAAGGGAAGGTCTTAATGTCCTGTTAGCCTTCCTGGCAACAGGGGAGATCCAGCCATAGGCTGATAACATTTTCCTGTCTCTCCAGGAGGCATCCACTCAGGTTTTCTTTCTCATCCCAAATGATAATGGACATGCTAAGGAAGCTGAGCTACTTCTATTTATGTCACTATAGAACAGATTTTTTATAGTTACAATATCAAATACCACAACTGTAAAAATGAAATTTTGTCACAGGTTGAGCCATGGGGTCACAGATTATGTTGTCACACGGGTTAGGAGTTTAAGCCATTATAAAGGGAGTTGAAGCCTTGCTCCTGTCCCTTTTTAGTGGGAAATAGAGAGGGGAAAATATAGTTCTTTTATAGAGAAAAGAGAAAGAGAGAGAATAATTTCTGCTAGATTTTCTGCTTTGGAATAGTGAGGGCAAGAAGGGCAATGCTGAGACAGGATATAGAGGATTGGTTTTTTATAGGATGGCAATAGTTTAGTCAGGCAAAGAAAGGAATTCCTTGAGATCTGGGAATGAAATATTCCTCCAAAGTGATGTGGCCTTTATGAAAATAGACATGTAAAAAATTCTTGGTTTTATTTGTTTGTTTTCTTTTGAGTGTGTGTAACAAAACCAAGGGATACTTATTTATTTATTATTTATTTCTCCTTTAAGAAGTTTTTGTTCGAAACACTTTACTCCCCTGGGCATATGTAGTGGTCTGTATTAATCTATGAGCTTTTTAAAGAGTCTTTGACTGTAGGAGTATTTCTGCTTTTAATGTTAATATTTGATGGACCATAGTTGATTTTGTTTATTCATTTAAGGTATTTAATTTGTTATCAGTGTGATAATTGTATTAGTTAACAAAAGGAAAATAAGAAAAGCTAAGGATAAGGAGATACTAGATTTTAGAAGATGTTTTAGGCACTAATAATTCTTTAGGTTATAGGATCTTGATTGAAAAAAACCAACATGAAAGTTTTAAATGGAAATGACAGCGCAGAAAGTCACTGCTTAGTTTTTTATTACTGTATTATAAAACTTACAGTGACAGTAGTCCAACTTATTAGATTAATTCAGCAGTCAAGCATGGGGGCTTTCTTTTAGAAAAATTGCTTTTGTTCAAGACATGTTTTCTTGGTTCTATTAAAAATTCATCCTGTCACAAGTTGAGGTATTTCTTACCATGATAGTATCTATTTTCTACAGAAAAATCCATCTCTGGGCTGTAAGTGAATAAGCAGTGTCCTTGTTTGTGTCAGGAATGTGTCTGTCAATACCCCTCTTAACATCTCTTGTGGTATTTGTCATCTCTTAGAGTCCAACCCAGCCTTCTTTTTCGGGTTTATGGATAGGTAGTAGCAAATGCATTTTAATTCCATGAAAATGCCAGAAACAATACTTAACTTTGCTTAGATCTTAAGGAAATTCTAGCTTTTGGATTTCAATAAAATTAGATGTAAATTTTGAAACATTACCCTTATGCTGGTTTAGTCATGACTCAGTGAAGCACCTGCAGAGACTCTCGGTCTTAAGACAGTGAGAACTGAACTGCTAGGAATATTTCTACTGAGTCTTCCTGGAGTAATGTAATTTGGAATGGACATTCACATGGTTGGGATTTATAGGATCAGGTCTTCTGCATGACTAGCTGCTGAGACCCAGAGCGCCTGGTAAAATGTTAAGATTTGTTTCACTGCTCACATATATGAATTCTTTGTAAAGGTGTGGACTATTTATAAAGGAGAAAGAGATGATCTGTTAAAAACAAAAAAAAATTTTTTCATGTAATAATGATGCTTATATTGTACCCAGTGCCTTCCTGAAACAACGGGTGAAGATGTTTGAATTTTAAAACATATTTTTGAGATTTCCTTATTTTATGTAGATTAGTTGTTTTGACTAAATTGTATTTCATAAAATAGATCAGGTTGGCTTGGTTTGAAGTTGGTATTATTTTTTTTCTTTTTTCTCTGGAAACGTTTTTTGCACTCTGATTTTGTTATCTTTTATCTGCTGAGGAGCACAGCTTCCTTGCACACTGGAGAATTTTTTGATTGACTTGCAGACAGCTGGTCCCATTGCAATGCTGTTTTAAGTGATTAAAATTATAGCAGAGACATATTCCTTTAGAAAATGTTACAGATTTTGCTCTTGGGACTATTTTGCATGTCTGCATTTTTTGGATGCTTTGAGGGAAAAACCCCCTTTATGAAATAGAGTAAAGGCTACACTAACATGTAACACTTATTTTTGGCTGACATTACCAGCTTTGTGGCCAAGGTACCCAGGTGGCTAATTAAAGTAGTGAATTTAATGAAATAGTGTGATTTTCTATAGCTATCAGAGATGAAAGCATTGGAGGTCAGACAACACACACTACTGTAAAATAAAATCTGAATGCTACTCACATATATGCAGAAACTTAGTGTTTAATATTTGTCTTGAAAAGTTGAACTGAAGGAATTAAGTATCCTATAGTTAGAGCTGCGAGATCAATTTGTGTGCTACTCCAGAGCAAGAAAGACCCCCAAACATGGTTAAAGTGCAGTCATCACAGTTTTATTCATACCAGCAGGAACTAAGTGCTGCTGCTGTTTGCTGTTTATCTTTCTGCTGATCACGGGTCTGGGTCTCCGTGCCGCTGATGTCTGTTTGCTACAAAGACATTTCAATTAAAACATTAAATAGAATGAACCGTGCATTTGAGGTAAGGGCATCTTGCTGTTTACACAGGAAGATTGATGGGCTCTCAGCTCTTTGGGCTGGACTTCATAAGAGATAAAGCTAAAGGGCTGTTTGAGAGTTTTTTGTCTTTTCCTTTTTTCTGTCGCACTTGGATCTGTGGTACTCCAAATGTGTCTAAATATTTAGCAGATGATGGTTCTTCAGCAGTATGAGAAGTCAGAGCTGCTGTTGACTCCAGTGCTGACATTCTCAGGCCACTTTTCTCGAAAAATTGTTGGATGCTGAGGAAAACAGAGGTGTGGGCACTGCTGTCGTTTAGATACCTGATTTTAAGTCTAGTGCCCAGTTGAGGTGCAAATTAATGACTGTGGAGCATTCTGTGTGCTGAGAAAGATTATAAAAAATTATCCCAGGTCAGAAAGATTCAGGAAGAGGAATGGGGCTCATTTTTGTGGAGTAGTATATCTAAGGTGAATGAATATTCAGTTAAGAGCAATGGCTTGATCTAGGTATAAGAAATTAATAAACTTAATGAGTAGTGAGGTAGCTGCTAGGGAGGTATGTTACCTTATATAATCTTTTTCTCTTCTTTAGGAGTGAGAGAATGTCTAATGTACTAAAACACAAAGATTTTATTTAGAACTTTTTCTTTTACATGGTGTTCATCTCTTCTTCATTAACTTCCAATATTATTGGCATCTAGTATTTATGTGGCATGGGTGTTTGCTGAATACTGCTTCTCTGATAGTGAATTGTCAAATGAGCTTCTCCAAATGAGAAGATATATATATCTCCAAATGAGGAGATGCCCATAACATCCTTCAATTTCTAATTCTGGAAAAGAACAGAATTTATTTCCTTTTAAAAATTTTTAAAAATTTATTTTATTATAAACTATTCAAGATGTGTTTATATTCTAGATCTGTTTTCAAGACAGTTTAGTTTCATGATGAATTCTTATTTGTTCCTAAGCTGCTAGATATTTTATAGCAGTTGCTGACTGGCTTTAGAAATAGGAACACAAACAAATGTAAAATTGTTATCTGAAAAACTCATTAATCCTACTTTTTAATGTTTGGCCAAGATTAAGCATCTGTGCAAAGAGTTAGTCATCTAGGCTGCTTTTTAGTCTGCTTTGTTTCTTAAATGTTTATGAGCTCAGAACATCATTTCTTTAAGCCAAATGTGGTGTTGGCACCACTACAGTGTACTCTGGACTTGGGTGCTTTGGAGCTGGTTTGTAGCCTGGCTTTCCAGTTCTGTGAAGTTTGTAAAATCACAAATGCAGCAGAATGTTGGTTAGTAACTAGCTTGAGATGAATGCAGTGTTTGGCTCAGAGGTTAAAGAACTAGCCTAAAAGAGAATAGATAAATAATAATAATAATAATAATAAAATAATAAAATTAACCCTAAAAGAGAATAGGTGACTGACTTCAAAATCAACTATAACAATGTGGAAAATCAGGGAGCTGTGGATCTTCCTGCTCTGGGGCAATTACACTATCAGAAAATGCTACACCAGCAGAAAATGATTAACATGTGATGGTAAGAGGAATCCTACTGACCAGACCCCTAAAACATACACTCCAGATTTTAAAGACACATATCTTAAGCAGTAGTCTTTTATGTATTTAATTCTTCTAATGAATTTTCTGGTCTGAGAGCTTTAAATTCAAGCAGTGTAGCAGAACACATGAAATGAATTCTACATGATAAAGACTAATGCAGACTCAACTATGCGTATCAGCATAGCTACTAGCAAGCTATGTGGATATTTTATCATATATCCTCTGTGGTCATGGCATATGATATTTTATGTTAATCGGGTACTGTTCCCAAATATTTTTCTATTTCTCATGCGTTTTTTTACTTATCCTGATCTTCTTTTTTATTCAAAAGAATTTTAGAAACAGTAGAGCCACATGAAAACATACCAGAGCAAGCAACTCAAAAATTCTGCTGGACCCAGGATTATATTTGATATTTGCTATTTTTAAAAAAAAAAAAAAAAGCTGGTGGGGAATATGTTTTTGTCCTTAGTTGCTGCAATGAACTCCCCCAGTAGATGTAATGCAGGCCTAAAAGAAAATTCCTCAGCTAGGCTTTTTAACTGTAGCATTGTCATTTCCGTAGGTATGTAGCCAGTTGTGGAATAAAGAGAGTCTACGACAGAGCTTTCTTTTATTTCCTTCACTTCAAGATTTTGCATATCACAGGCACCAGATGTTTTCATTTGCAGCTTTGCTGTGTTCTGCTTTTCAGTGTGGCATTGGACAGAAGCTGAAATGGGAAGTTGTGTGAGGGAGGGGTGATGAAAGAAGCGGCTAGCGTTGGCATAAAATTGAACTTCTTACAGAGATTAAATGTAAATTAATTTATCATTTACTCAACATGAGATTGGAAACTGATTTATGTTTTAACAGCACAAAGCCATATTGCATCACCGAAATTCCTGCCAAATACATTTATAAATGAATTTGTGCAAGTAGTTTTTTTTCCAATATTCATTTTGGTTTTATGCTGAGTAAGTCTGTGCTTACAATTATGAGACAGAGTCATGACAGGGAAGTGATTTTCACTTGGAGTTGCAAGCAAACAACCTATATTTGAACCAGTTGTCCATGTTTTTTTTATCTCAGCAAGTTGCAGTTACTTTTTTTTTAGTTACAATTGATTACATTTTCTCTTATGTGCTGTACTTACAAACTTTTACATGAAGTGTCTTTTAAGAATTTTCAATACCATGGCACATTTATTGATTGTATATTAATTCTTAATTTTTCTGTATAAATAAATAGTGAAAAAAACTCTGGTAGGACAAAGATTCTAATGATAGAATAAATAATGAATGACCTAGTTTCTTTGGCATAATAAAATCTGTGCAAGAAATGTATTCTATAACTTTTTTTCTCTGCTTCTGATGTGGAAGCAAAGGAGGGATTTTCAGTGATCCTTTTGGACATTGAATAATATTCTCTTCATTTGCCACAATGGGATTAGTGAGTAGATCTCATTAGGAATTTGTACTTGACTTTTATTTTTTATAGATAAAAGAGAGCAAATTCCTTAAAGTCAAAGAAAGTCTGGAAAATAATGTCTAAGAATTCAAGCAGGTAGGAAGTATTACTGCAAGGGGATGTTTTCATTACCTGCTAGGCAAAATTAGTTTGCCTTCTTTCTTAAAAAGGTGCATGCGAAGTCTCAGAAATGCTTCTGGTAACTTAATGAATAACATCCACAATAAAATATAATTAAATATTGAAACAATTTTTTTTTTAAATTAACACAATCTTAACAAAAGAAAATATGTAATGGTGACAAAGATTGTTTCATTTTCTTAGGAATGTCTCATAAATCTGTTTGTTGATTATCTTTTGTAGAAAGAAGTCCCATTATTAAAGATGATAGAAATGTTTTTGTCATGTACAAAGCTATTTGTAAAGGCATCCTTTATTCATCATGTCAGATTTATGACCCGACCTTCTAGCCCATCACACTTTAATCCTCCTAAACACTGTATTTGTAGCCCAGGTTTTAAATAAAATAGAATAAAAATAGAATTTCACAACATACATTAGTCATCACCTTCAACTTCTGCCTTCTTTGAAATTAATGCTATTTGAAGCACCTATTAAAATTGTTCCTGAATGCACTGAGTAAGGATTGTTGGATAATCTCCCTCTTTCAACAATTTTTCTCCATAGACCTCAGAATATGCATGAGTTTTTGAGAAAATCATAAAAAGGGAGAAATCATGTAAGCCCAAACACTTGCTTTACCACTGTATAATCTGAAAGCTGGTTTGATGTGCCATCTTGAAAACAAAATGAAATTTTACTGCTACAACTGATACTTGGAATGCTTGTGTCTGTTGGAGAATCGATGTCCTGTGTTGTAGTCACAAAATTAATCTCTACTGCAAGAGAAGTGATTGCAGTCATTAACACTAATGGGTGTGTGTGTGCAATTCTTAGACATATGAAGGACCAAAGCAAGAAGGTTGCCAATCTGAAGCACAATCAGCAATTGGAGAAAAAGAAGAATGCACAGCTGTTGGAAGAAGTTCGTAGGCGAGAGGACAATATGACGGACAACTCCCAACATTTACAAGTGAGTTTATTTTTCAATTGTTTCTTAAAGCTATCAAAGAAAATACACTTCTATTCCACTGTGTGTCTTCCAGAATGTGTAATGAATCTGTTACCACAAAGAGCTGATGGCTCCTTCCTCTTCTACCAGAAGATGCACTGCTCACCTCAGTGGTATTCATGAAATATTTACTATTTAGGATGAGGAAAAAACCAATCGAATTTGAAGAGCTCTGCACAGTTACTGCACCAGCAACTGTTTTTTATTACAGTTGGAAAGAAAAGGTTCTTGTATATCTCTTCTATATTTCAGAGAGACTTTGAGACTTATTCCGGGAGAATTTCTACAGTTTGTGAGTTACTGAGTTTGGTGGTTGGGAAATGAATGTTCTTAAGCTGATCTGTTTAAGTGATATATTACGTACCAGGGAACTTGTGTTCAAGGCCACAAATTTGATGCTTGACTTAAAAAGTATTCTCTGAGATCTGACTGAAAAACCACGAAGAGAAGTGCTGATTTCTGTTGACAACATCAATATCTCCATGCCCAGTGTTTATAGGCAATTTACAGTGCAAAATATCAATTTTGCCTTGATCTGGTTAATATAATGTGTTTCTGGACAATTTCCAGCGGATGGAATTTGACCCTTTCATGCTTCATATGGTTGTATTTCTCATGTGTTCCTATATGCAAAACGGAAAAATTAGCACCACCTCTCTCTTTGGGCTTGTGTTGGTGAAGCTTTATGTCAGAATCATGTTCAGGAAATGATACATTATTTATGCATCTGAGCAGTGTTACATTTACTTTACAGCCTTGGTCATTACATACTGATTGCATCACCATGCATTCCACTGCACGTGATACAGCAATAAAAGCCTGTGAAGGATTTGGTCTGACAGTATGATATATCAGAATTAGATTTCAGTGTTGAGCAGCTACGTGTAATTACAGTGGTTCAGTAAAGAGAATAAACTAAGCTTATTTTTTTAGTGTTATTTTAGAAATATATGAGTGGAGTGATGACTAGAGAATAGAAGCCATTCTCGAGATTTTGATCTAACTGCTATACTTGGAGGTTTCTAGTCATGAGATGAGAATGGGTCTACCAAATGGAGGTGGTGAGGCTGAATGCCTCGAATTTAGAAAGAAAATACTCTGTCTGGTGTACAGTTCTTGTGTGCCATTCACTTCCTGTAAAGCATCTATACACTAAGAACCATTTATGAAAACCAATTAACCAAGAACTTTTATTTCTTTTTATTATGCCTTAAAATGTCAATGTTTTTATATGATGTCCTTAAACATGTTATTTTCAGTAATATATATATATATATATACATATATATCTGGTATGTGTTGTGGCCCATCCTTCACTTGCTGAGCTGGTTTGAAAGTGAAAAAGAGAGAATCCCAGCTGCCTCTGCCTATCAGTAGGTGCTTTACATTCCCAGTAGCTGCAAGAACAAGAGGAGAAAGGGAGTCTTGGTTGTCTGTTCTGCTGGATAGGTGGTAGGGGTAATCCTGCCTTCTCTGCCACACCAGCAATCAGCTGCCACAGCTGGTTGTTGTGTTTCTTCTGTCCAAGATTTCCACATTTCCTTGGCTTATTTCTTCTCAAGCAATTCTTAACCCTGAAGAATGCGTGGTAGCTTGAGGTTTCCCTGGGATTGTAAGATTTTGGGAGGTTTTATTGCTCCACCAAAACACTGTAGTGAATCTTGCAAATAAAGTAAATACTCTGGCATTGAATAGTCATGTCACAGTGCAGGTGACATGACTCTGATGTCCATTTGTTCTGCTGTTAAGAAATTAACTTGATTTAAAGTTTTTCGCTGGTACAGTTTATTTGTTTTATATGTGTAAGGTAACAACAAATGCTAGGTGAGAGCATCAAGTCTTGTTGTATGGATCTGATAAGCAGGTGATTGACTGGTTGAAAAGCCAAATAAATTCTAAAGCTCCAGTTAATTAGCCTTTGTATAGAAAGGAAATTATTTTCATAATTTTTTTAAGAAAGCTTTTCCTTCCTCATGGAGTTGTGTAAAAAGTAACAGCAGCGATCAAAGGATTGAAATGAGGCAGCATTTTTTGGGGAGACAAATAATGTGAGATACATGATATACTTTAAAAAAAATTCTAGGAGTACTAATAGGACATAGTACTATTGTAGTGTGGTATTTCAATAAATATTTAATTAACATCTTAGTAAACCATAGGGACCTGACCACCTTTTCTTACTGTTCATAGTAACTTCTACTGCTTTTAGTGGAAACACCCTGCATTTATATGCATTTATAACACACAGTGCTTGTGTCTACAGTGTACTTGTTACATTTGTGAATGATGTATTGAGCTGTTAGGGGAAAAGTGTATCCTAAAATTCTCTGGCCTGATCTAATGACTGTATTTGTTGGCTAGCTGTGATAAGCTGGCTATTGGCTGGCTGTGATAAGCTCAGCTGAGAGTTGAAGAGTAGTCAGACTGGTCAAATTACATTTACTCCAGCCAAGTCTCGATCCCTTTTGCAGAAGTAGTGGAAAAGATGAAATAAGAAAGTGAGTATGATTGTCCATGGACCATTCAGGGGCTGCTCAGGGCAAACTGAAGCCATCAAGTGCCACCCATTCTGTAGAGCTCACACAGGGACTGAAGCTGTACCCATTTAGCTGTTCACCTGCTCTCTGATGGCGGTGAAGAGGTTCAGAAGTCTGTAGTTTGCTGGAACCTTCAATAGTGTGTGTGATGGTTCCTGAGGCTTTTAGCACCATGTGTATTGGTGACACTTTGCACAATCTTTTCAGGTAAAAGCCTCTCACAGCTGGTTCGTGTCCCAGTGTCAGTGCTTGCAGGGCAAGTTTGAGTCTCTGGTGGCCCCATCTCACAGCACTCCAGGGCCACTGCTGTGATGGAGAGTGCTCTGGGATGCCTGGGGAGAGAATTCACTTTGGTGTCCCTCAGCTACCATCTGTAATTGTGAGTGATGCTTCAGGTGTGGTTTTGGGGGGGTTCTTTGGATCACTGTAAAATTGGAAACATCAGGGAGCCAGAGTAATTCTTGGGAATGAAGAATAGTTGGGAGGTTTTCTGTTTTTTCCTAACACAAATCAAGGGCAGACCTGTGTGAATCTTGCCAGACGTGATGGTCATATATTACATAAAATATCACAGCAGGAGAGCTGGACCTTGAACACTTTATCATGAATTTTTTTGAGAATGGTGTATCTAACATGCCTTCATTTTTCTCTTTTTTTTGGTATGATTTAAAAATGCCTTTTTGAGAAACACTGAGCTAAGAAATATACAGATATCATGTCATAGATTTGTGCGTAATTCTTCAAGTCTCTTTGCAGGATCTTGAAACGTTGGAGATGTGAGACTTGTTTATTCCCTGAGATTAATTTTTCTTGATTCTTGTGTGGAACATGTTTCTTCCAATAACACTGGTACCTCAGTAGAACTGGGAAAGGAAACATTTGCATAACATTGAGAACTTGAGCGCATTTGGTTTTGATTCTGATTTTCAAATCTGCTGTAATAACAACAACAGTCTTTTTGTTAGCAAGAAGAGGGTGCACTAATAATATTCCCATGTGTCTCACGACATAGCCTCAAAGGGAATTAAATATACACTATTGTCTGATTATGCTTTTTGTAGATGTAATGTATCAGTTCGAGAAGTGATCTAAGTTCAGAAACACTTCTTTGTGGAAATTTTATGCAAGCTGTCCAATGCATACGTGTCACAAAAAAAGTGCAGGGATGAACCTGAATAAAAGTTAGTAAGTTTAATACCCTATCCTGCCCTGATCTGCACAGCTTCTGGGTGTTTCCCCCCTTTCTTCCAGTTCATCTGCTGGCAAAGTTTTTGACTCTCCTTATGTTTTAAATGTTTGGGTAATTTGTCACAATTCTCTTTGACATAGCTTTGGTTTTCTTTGGCTGGAAATCCACATGCGGAAAAGAGATATTTCTCTAACCATATTGTTTTTGAGCGAGACAATGTGTAGTTCTCATTGATTTCAAATATCATATACAGGCAGCTTGATCAATGGTTTATGCCTGCAGTACTGTGGAACAGATTGTGTACACATGTACATTTTCCAGGTGTAAATACCTCACTTTTTAAAGAGAGTTCAGCTTGTCAGTCATGCTTTTTCATGGGATGTAGTGAGGCAAGGCAAGTGTTCCAGTTTTCCAATAGCTCTGTACTGGCTGGAAATTTAGTCTTAGGTAACTAATAAAACATGATCAGGAGGAAGTCCTGTCAAAAGAGATAAAAAATCTGGCTAGTTAATATTACTGCTTTCTGATTCTTGCCATGCGACTATCTGTGATGTCTTAATCACTGAAAATAGCTCCCAAGAGATTTCACAGCTAGTCAGCATGAATCCTTAACCTTATATTTTTTTCTTTGTCACTGTGTGTTTCACCATATAATTTTCAACTCCATGATAGCTCTAAAAATGCAGAATATACCCAACACATTGCACATTGTTGCACATTGTTTCTGTGTCTTATAAAATAGCATGGCCTAAACAAGGGGTATATCTGCCATTACTATGAATTCACTATGACTTCTCTTAATGCAGTGTATTCCCTACTGCATTGTCTCAAAAGCTTTGATACTATAATATTAATAAAAAGAGGAAGCTAGGGAGTGAGATGAAGTCTTGCAAACAAAAATGAACAGAGCAGTGTGATCAGGGCAGAGGCAGAGGAAGCAGTCCTGACTGCTGTGCAGACAGGCATTAGTGTATGGAGCTGACACAAGGCAGGAGAGAATTCATTACATAAACACACAGCTTTGTATTAGTAGTGCTGAAATTCATATGCAGTGACAAAACACACCCTTTTCAGAGGTTAAAATCATGAGCTGTAGTATGAAAAGTAAATTCTAATTTAAGCATCCATCCTAAGGTGGACTCTATACCTTTCTGGACAGCTTTAATAATTATCAAGGTTTATGGGTTCTGTGTGTTTCTGTCTATAGAAAGCTGGTAATTTTTGTAGGGGGGAAAATAGAGATAAGATAGGGATTTTACCTGTAATGTGTGAATTGTAAGGTGTGGTCCAGCTCTGATGTGTGGAATTGCAGAATTGCTCTCATTTGGTTGTGGGCAGAGGTTGAAGGGAATGAGGTGACCACTCTTGATTTTCCTTCCTTAATAATATAAGCAATCAGAACTCGCAGATGAGATTTATTGTAGATAGATTTTTGAAATATGTTCAGAGACAAGAGGAAGGATGAGATATAGGCTGCAATGCTTGTGAAGATCTTCATTCTCCCTAAGATTCCTGCTGTAAGATATTAATATTTTGAAACAAAAGCTGGCTTTTTTGTAAGTCTGCATAAGAGTCAGCCCTTCAGTCCTTGTGTAAGCTGTTTGTTGGAGCCAGTTCAGTGACAAATTCAGAAGATGGGGTAAGCAACAGTGAGAATTAAATTCTACTTCCATGGCCTTGTTTGGGGAAAATGCAGAACAGAAATTAATTTCTATTATGGTTGTATTGAGATAAAAACTTATTTTACCAAAACTTTTCTACAATTAAAGCAGAAGTGAAATGATGCATCTGACATATTTAAGATTTGAGACTGTGATTGTCTCGTGTTGTAGATGTCCTCTTTACTATTGTATCCCATACTGAAATAATTTCAGCAACAATTTTATTTCCAAAGTTTCTCACTAAATTGTTTGGTTTCTTTTTGGGACTGGATATATTTGTTCAAATACTTTTTAACAAGTGAGTTGATTGCAAGTGCAAGTGAGCAATTTTTGAAATTTTTTTGGCTCAGTTCTCTCTATATAATCTATTAAGTTAATGAATGAACATATGAAGAAATGTGAAAGTCAATATTTTATGCCAGTTTTCTCTAACATATCTACATAATTCTCTTCATTTTAATGCCTGAAAACTAGCATATGGTATTGTATGCTCCTACTGTATGTATGTTTCAAACTATAGTTTCTTTGGGGACTGTAAAATTTTGTATTCGACTGGTCAAGCTGAAGTTTGGTCAGTTTGTAAGAAATATTAGATAGTTTCACCCTTATGAAGCAGGAGTTATGTACTAGAAAATGGAGAGAACTTAGGAGATTGCACAATTGTGAGCAGCAGTGATGTGGTCATGGGTACTTCTTTGGCATTTCTCTGCTTCTCTAACCGTAGGTGGATTTTGCCATGATAGAGTGGAATAGTAAATACAAACTCAAAAATGTCCGGCCTTCAGCAAAATGTTTAGCGTATTATAAGCTTCACACAGTTCAGGGAGCTTTTTTTTTCTCTTGTAAATATCTAGGAAAAAGGCGGGAATTGCCTTTTCTTGAAGTGGTTATTTTCATAACATGAGTTTTTAATAGACATTTAACAAAAGTCTTTTCTGTACTCATTGATAATGAATCTATAAAAACCCCACAACCCAGAGTGAAGACAAGGCAATAGAAAAAAATGACTTAAACTGTGATGCTGTGATGCAATATATTAAAAGATTATTACCAGATTAGGAATGCATACTTACAAACGTCAGGATGATCCACTCAAACACATGTAAGACTGTTGAAGACACAGCTAATGTACTTATCTTCAGATTTCCAACATAATATAAATATAAATTCAGATTGTAAACATGGATGGACAGTTAGGAATTTTCCTTCCTCGACCTGTGGAAGTTCCATACGCTGTGGATAAATTCCATATGTGTTGCTGAAACGTGCATTGAACTTCAGCCAGTAGTTTAAGATTATGTTGAAGAAATATTTCTAAAAGGTTTCAGATGAAGAAAGGTATTTGAGACTCTACAGAGGGCAGGAAGGTTGATTGGTAGGTCTGAGGATCAATACCAGAAGTGGGTTTTTTGGGGGGATTTACTTTGACATTTGTTTTCATTGTGCAGTGTAATCCTCAGAAGCCAAAACCACTCCTGTTATAAAATGTCCCCGTAGACAGTATGTGAAAAATCTCACCTGCAGATCGGTTTCTACTAGAATCTCAGCCTCTTAATTTTTTTTTCTTTGTCGAAATTGGTGGGTTGACAGAAGTCACACAGTGTTCTGTGCTGTGTTGGTCTAACCATATATAATATGAAAAAGGACTGTAGTGGACAAAGCATTATCAGCAAAACTGTTCTATGTAGTTGTCATGTCCTTTCTTTTGACTAGGGAATTCCATTATATGAGTAAGTATAAAATAACGTAATTTTTAATCTTAGAAATATCACAATCTATTGATTTTGGGGTTTTATGCAAGTACACAGTATAATAGAATATTATGTATAATTTTTAATACACTTTTTGCACGATTACAAAGACTTGTAGTGCATCCCATACCAGAAAGTCTGAATACTGACTTTCTCATCTTTCTCAGTTTCTACAGTTAAGTCAGAAACTTAATGTTTTTCAGTATTGTTGTGTAATGTTTAGGTAATGTTAATTCACTGGCTTTAGTTACCCAGGAATAAAACCTGGACTTCTTGATTTGCAATTATTTAGAAATCTGTGAGCTGCAGCTGTTGGCAAGTACTTTGTTTAAATTAAATCAGTTATTTCTACTATGCGCTTTGTTAGTTGAAAAAACGCATATATGGCAAGGCACTGGAAGGAAAAGTTGTTGTTGAAAAAAACTAAAACTACAATAGGAAACAGAAAAAATTTAATGTGATATAACTTTTTTTTCTCCCTCTCAATATGTAATAACTCACACGTGCAGGACTCCTGTAGTCTCCAGGGGGCAATTGCATTCACATGCATCAAAAGAAATAGTTCAGTTAAACCAACTCTCCCTACCCAGCAATAATTACCACAGGTTTACACTGAGATATAGTTGCAAAAGGTTAGTCAGTAGGGCATCTGCAAATCAAGTTATATGTCAACTCTACATCAATAACCTCATTATATTAGATGTTAGTATTTCAGCACATGACTGTCCAATATAGCATTCCACGTATAGCTCATTTTTAACTTTTACATTGAGTTATAGCTCATCTAATATTTTACTAAATGATGTATTTAAACACTCTATATTACATAAATTACAATCAATGACAAAAGCAATGACTTAGATTGAAATTCTACAAAGTAAAATTGCAGTAAAATGTCTGACCCTATTTGTGTAGCTGCATTCAATATGAGATGGATATAGGATGTTTAACCCTGTAATATAAAAGAAGTGTAATGGAAATTAGTATTAGATTTTCCAGTTTAGGCATTGCTTAAAAATGTTACCTACAGATTTTTTATTTTTAGTTACTGCAAGTGAAAGCTGTTTTCCTATATATAAAGAAGCAAGAAAGTAAATATGTTCTAAAATCACAACCAATTACTTAAATTCTGTGCAAACTCCCTCCGTATACTTTCTTGTATTTCTACCTTATACACAAGCCATAACATTTTTGCTGAAAGCTTGATAGGCTGGGTGAAAATACAAAAAAAGTTTTCAAAAACCTTCTTGTGGTTTGCATCAAGCTCAGATTTCTACCTAGTTCTATAATTTGGTCTCATATTTACCTGGTTAGTAACCAGTAAGAGCTGCTGCTGCTGTTTGTCACTCTCCATAGATCATTTGGAAGTCTGTTACTAATGCATCTGGTCAGCAACAAAAGCTCTGCTTGAGTAAGTTCTAAATAGAACTATTTTGGTTGGTTGTTAATAAGCCAGGTTCATACTTATCTCTCATTATGAATGTTCTGTAATAGCCTTACACACTATTACTTACAGGCTCCCTTGTGTACAGACTGGAAGGAGAAGGGAGGTGAAGAACCTTCATATCTAATCTTGTCTAGAACACTCCTACCTTGGAAATTATTTATTGTAGCCCCATCTTTGCTCTGAGAAGCTTTCACGTGAGAGACTTCAGTAGAAAATTCCAGGGCCAAATTTCATTGTAAGGTAAAAAAAAAAATCGGTGTTAGATAAAGAACTCCCAAATTTGACGAAACACGTTTTATTAATAGATCTCAGAGTATCTAAAGAATAGATGTGTAAGTAATATACTGAATGAAACTGAGGCATAAGAAATAAAGGTTGTTTGCAGGGTGTCCCAGATGGTTGATTATTAAGGAGCACAGACTTTGTCAATCCAATATTCCCTTTACTTGCCTGAACTGTTGACTCAGAATGTTCTACTCATGATACTAAAAATGTTGCTAATGAATTGTTACTGATTGAGGTCCTTAGTGCAGGTGAAGTTGATTTAGTTTTTGGTCCATGAGTGATCAAAAGTTTGTGTTTAGCACGTGAAAGACAAGGGAAACTGCATACCATATTAATTATTTTGCAATGACTAGGCAGTTTTAGAAGTCCCTTGATTCTCAGAGGATGGTAAATAATAGCTGCACATGAAGAAAGAGAAGAGTACTGATATTTGCAGTTTAGAGGCAGCTGTCTTCTTAAGCAGAATTGTCCAGATAATCAGATAATTCAACAACAAACACTGGAGTGCAGTAAATTAAATTTTATAGAAGACTCTTCTTTCAAGTTACAGCAAGGGTCCTTAACAAGCATTTCTTTGAGCCATTACTTCTGTTTATATTTTGCCATTTCTCCTTTTCCTTGGGAAAGTCCGTTTAGCTTTCTGCATCTGACAAAGACTCCTCTACGAACACCTTGGAGAAAGCTTGACAGATTAGGGATATTGTTGAATCCTAATGTTTTCACTAAATGAATGTATTAATAACATTAGAGCTTTTTTCTATGGCATCTTTAAGAGTTGTAAATAGGGAAAAGAATGAACTTATTTTAAAACATTAGTCTAATGTAAATGAACTATAAAAAGTTTTTAGCTTTGAATCTGAAAAACCACAACTGTTCACAGAATACAGATTTTTTTTTCATATTGCCTTTTAAAAAATATATTTCAAGTTATCCTTTGTATTTCTGTGATATTTTAGTGACAGGAATTAGAAATGCTTTTTCAAATGCATTTCTTTAGTGGCGTAAAGTTTTATTGAGCAATATTATTTGGCATCAGGTAGTCATGTTTCTTTTCATGGTTGCATATTGGCATAATGAAAGAAACATTTTACACCTCCTCTTTAGCTGTCACATACCTTTGTCATACTGGGAACTACCATAATTTAGCCATCTAGAACTATGACAGAGATAAAGGCCAGGTGTTTGTGATTCCCTTCTCTTTTTCTAAACTTCAAAGGGACATTGTAACAATGTGAACAGTGTGTCACATGCATGCTATAGTCTCTTCATTTTGAAGAAAGAATTTCATGTTTTCCTACATATGGGGTGAATTCCTGGCTGTAGTAAAGTTAATGTGATTTTTTGCCACTGCCGCGTCAGACAAAGATTTCTCACATGAAGAAAAAATAATTAAAAAACCCCTGTACAGACAAAAAATAAACTTAAAAGGTCATTGAGAAAACAGATCTCAAGTACAAATGGAAACAGTCCATTGTCATTCATCATTTACATCTGATCTGTTGATGGGAATTGTAATTTTTGAGAAAGTCCTTCTGCAGTCAGCTGTAAGGCTTGTCAAAATTGGCTTTTCTATCTGGGTGTTCTTTTATAAGAACATTTGGCTGCCAAGTCCTAGCAAATATAATTATTTCTCTTAATACAGACATCAGAAAAGATTGCTCAGAGGCTGCTGTCTGGCTCTTGTTCTTTCAACATCGGCTTTGATCCTTTATCCATGATGGCTTTTTTAACCTTTTTCTTATGAACCTGATAAACACTAAAATATTTAGTGTTATAAACAGGATAACCAGTAACTTGAACTCCTCTTTTGTCTCGTTTTTCTCAATCTGAAGTAAGTGTGTCACAGGAACACTAGAAAGCTATCATATAAAACACCACCTCATAGCTTCCTGCATGGAAACCTTAGCTGTGTCTTCCAGCAAGGTTCTGAAGATCCTGGTGTCTCTGATAGGGTCTGTGTTTTGTTTTGTCATCTGTTTTCTTAATTATTTTTTCCCCCTCAAATTTATTGTTCCCCAAACTAGTTCTTGAGTATAAAACAGGTGGCCAGATGTTTCAAATAGTGATTGAAAGTCAGTAAATTGGGCAGAATGTAACTATAGCATTTGTGCTTTAAAGGAAAGTGTAATCAGTAATAAACTCAGTGACCTAGTAAATGTTTTTCACAATGTTGGGATGTTGAAAAATAGCCCAGTATTTGCATGAAAATTTGAGATATTTAGCACTGAATAAGTATTCCCAAGGGAAAAAAAGAACTTTTCCACTACCTTTTTTAATGCAGTTGAACAAAATCTAGTCCATAATATGAATATGTCAGCTATAGTATGAATCCAGAATAAATGTAAGAAATTATGTAGGCTACATCTGTTAGTGTAGAAGTGCGTGTGTGTTTCTGGAAAGTATCTCTACTTCATAGAATTAATATTTGAAATATGAACCAATGGAAGTCTGCTTAAGAGAACATGGATTTTCTGAGGCTTTCAGTCTTAGTCACATTCAGCATCCATATTGCTGTTGCACATCAAAAAGTGTTTAAAAAAGACAGTCAAAGGAATAAAATCTTTACAGGCATCATGAAGGCTATTTAAAGAAAATTATATTGGCTCAGAGGAAATGGATACCACCTATCATAAACTGCTTTAATAAGACCAAACGGAAACCAGCACAGTTAAACAGCAGGATAAAGGAAGCTATCAAAAAAAAAAAACAAACCAAAAAACCCCCCGAAACCCCCCAAACTTTCCCAAAACTGAAATTTGTCTAGTTGAAAAAGACAGAATCATAAAACCTGGCAAATAAAAAAGCACGAATAGGCAGTCCATGAAAGGCATGAAGCACAATAAGGAAAAAGTAATGAGATTCACTCAAACTGGTAATTTTCAAATGTGTCAGATGGAGTAAGCCTGCCAGAAAATTGATAGAGCCAAAGATAATCAAGGCATATAAAGAGTGCTTTCAGAAAATAGAGTCATGAGGTCAAAAAAATGAAAGATATTTCTTTTTCTGGTGTTCACAGATGAGGAACTTGGGTAGGTTCTGCTTCTAGAACTCCTTTTTTACAGGCAGAGTATTGGAAGATGTGCCTCAGAGTGAGGTGACAGCAGAAGACATTGCACAACGGTCATTAAAATTAACAACTGTGTCATCATAGGATCAGGGGATAATTCAGGTTGAAAGGTACCACCAAGTTCAACCTCCTATTAAACATAGGGTGGGCTTGTAGTCAGGCCAAGCTCCTCTCAGTACCAAGCAGTTTTCATGCTAACCTTCTTGAAAATTAAAGGTGAAACATGTGAATTTCTAACTTGCCTAAGAAGTGGAGGGTGACTCGTGTGACATCTGTTTTTAAAAAGAGTTTCATGTAAGTTTTGGAAAACTACTGCACATATGATGTCTGTATTGGACAAATCAAGAGAAATTGTTTTTTAAAAAGTTGAGTTAGTGGGCAGTTGACCAACTAATTTACCAACATAGTATGTTGGTAAAGAAGCAAAGTGCTTTTCTGAAAAATTAAGTCATTCCTCATAAGTTCTCAAGTCATCGTGTTTTTCAGAAGTCCCGTTGGAATCTGCGTTGAGACTGTTTGTCAAGTTTTTAAAATGCCTGGAAAAGAGTGAATACTCTAAAGAAATTCAGCATCCTCCACTTGAAGACCAAGGATTGTTTCTTTGGTTGTACTTCCCTGCAAACTCAGGACACTGGATAGTGTTTTAAAACAAACCCCATAAGAGAAAGTTAAAAATGACAACTGTCATAGAATAAGAAAGCCATTATAATATGAAGCTATATAATCATGTTACTAAATGAGGTACTGGTGGCTAAAATCTTAAATGTTACTGGGAAAAGTTTAGTGAAAAAGGTTATGCAGAACAGAAAAGAACATTTTGGCAAACTCAGGTTGATTTATGATGGTAGGAGGAACTCTGTGGGTTTGCATGGTTTTGACCTTAAACCTGCAAAAATATGTTGGATTTGGCAATGTTTCACTTGGAGTTTTGGCTTTCTTCAAGCCCAGAAGTCAAAGAAACATTTGGGATGTGAACCAAAGCCAAAGAAAAGGTTTGGATGAACCATACATGCCATAACAGCCAAGTTTCACACAACTCAGATTTTCTTTTTCCCCCCTTCTTTGCTTCTTTACACTTTTTTCCAGAGCTGCTTTTCTATTTGATTCTTAATGGGTAGGAATCTCTATACCCAGTAAAAGCTTTTTTACTGTCCATGCATAAGGAGATGAGAAAGGAGAACTCAAAGGTTTTGTCTCTCATTTTTGTATTACAGCAGAATTTGAACAAAAATGTTGCAACTGAAATGATGTCTTCATGTTCATTTTGGGAATATTTTTTAGTGGAAGTGATAATGGTAGATTCTTAGCCTTCCTTGTGTGTGTTTCAGATTACAATATGATGTAATTAAGACATCCAAAACACTGAATGGTTTAAGAAAAGGATATAGTTTTGTTTCTTTCTATCACTTATTAACAAGTATCTCTTAAATGTGGTCATGTAAATACCACTTTCCATGAAGACAGACATGCCTGTACAGTAAATGGTGCATGTTCTGCATCTCATTTGGGTCTCGTGAAGCTGTGGGATACGATATGTTCAAGCTGCTGATCCGAGAAAGTGTCTCAAATCCATAGTCTTTATATGCACATCAGACACTGTACATATGGTAAATGATAAACATACCATATGGGATTTGGGAAGTTAAGACTATCAAATTCCTATCCCATTATTTTTTCTTACACTGTATGGTCAAATCAAAACCATATTATTCTTCACATTATTAAGGAGTTATGTTTGTGGCCCCATTTATAAGGTTACAAAACTGATCACGCTTGAAGCTTTCCTTTGGCCTAGAAATTTTCCTGGTTACACTCAGGTTGTCATTTAAAATAAAAAAAAAAAAAAAAAAGAAAGGGGGTGGGTAGTGTTTGTGAATTTTGGAAGTCTGCAGAGTTTGGCCAGTATTTGAATTACAGTTTTGAAAACTTCACATATAACCTTAGCCAAATATTACAGCTCAAAACAGCTGAGCTTAAGGTTAATTTTGAAAATTTAGTTTTCCAGAATTTTATTGTGTGTATTGTGAAGATGTTATCTGGAAAAAAAAGTAGTTTTAGACCTGAAAGTATGGTGACTATGTGTGCACTTCCACAATAGTTTTATTTTTTGTGTTGGCTTTGTGGACTGGAACAACTTAGTATCCTCAGCTGAACTGTCAAGTGTTTATCTAAAAATTTTAAATTTTGTATGTCCTTATTCACTTACTTTCAGATGGCAACATTATTTTCATCTTCAAAGAAGATTCAAATTAGTTACTCTGTCGAAGAGTTTCCCAAAATTGAACTTATTCTGTGGTAGAAATGTGAATTTGCATTTGGTTTGTAATTCATCTTGGAACTCTACTATTTTTTGAGCAGCAATTTATCTTCAGTTCATTAAAGAGAAATTAGAAAAGCAGCTTTACCACAGTAAACAATGGCAATAGGAACCTGTGGGTAATAGGGGAAGAGCTAGAAAACAAGGGTCCTTGGAAAGTGTGTCAGGAATTGCGGGGAGGGAGATTTTGTTACTCTGAGTGCTGCATAACCAGCCTTGTGCTGCTTGGAAAGCAAGGACTGTGTACTGAGTGCATCAGAATGCAGCTATTTTTGTGTTCCCTTCCTGTGGTAAGTCAATAGAGTTTAGGGGGAGAGACTCTTTCATGCTACACGTGTCTGGGGTTGAAAACTCTGTAGCTTAGTGTAGACTTTCCCCACCTGTTTAGTTTGTTTTTTATTTTGGAGGTGTGTGCAGAATGTCCCAGTAGGCTTCTACTATAACTAAGAATAAAAAAGCTGGAATTATGTTCCCTTTGATGCCTCTCTCTTTTATTTCCTAGATCAGTTTTTCACCAGGGGATGTGTGCAATTTGTAAGCAGCAGGAATACAGCTGGGTAAAGCTTGTTACTTATGGAATGTATGGTTGTTTCTTTCCGTGAAGATGTTACAGGTTTTTCTTGTAGAGATGTCGTGTTGATGCTGAAGAATGTGTGGAAAAAAATTATATTCCACCCTTATTTTATGTTCTTCACAGCATCCTTTGCTCCAGGGACAGGCAGCAGAGAGAATGTTCTGTCTGCATGTGGCCTTTATGTAGATTCGTAAACATGTGAAAGGCCTCTGCACTCTTGTACTGACACTTTGGATGTTTGGACAGTTTGGTCCTGTTAATAGACATTTCATCAGTGAGAGGACTCCCTGAAAACTACTCAGGAAAGAAGAGTCAGACACGTAATGCTGTCAGTCTTGGGGGAAGTGGAATAAAAGTTTCTGAAGAGAGATGAAAAACTAGAAATACATGGGAGTTGTACGAAATATCAGGCTACCAACATAGAGATTTCTAAAATTGTTTATTTTTTAACTTACAGAAATAATTATTGTAAACAATGAAAATGTCTGTTTCTTTGGAAAGCAGTAGTTAGGGCACCAATACAAACCTACAGCATTTGATAGTGGCCTGAATTCTGTGCAGTGTACTTAGCTAAGAAAGTCAGCAGCTGAATAGAAGAAACAGAAGTGACATTATGGATTCCCACTTCATATATCATGACCTGATCTCATCAGTTGAGCTGGGGTTGAAGAACACTGTGTGTAAGGTGTACTTTTTCTCATTGTACTTATTAGTAAAAGCTACAATGGTATGTTAGAAAGGAGCTAGAGATTTGTCTGTAGGGTGGGTGAGACTGTATACCAGACCTGACTGGATTCCTTAATCTGAAAACCTTTGGACCAAAAAATTATATGGATGACAACCACAAGACTTACACCTTGGAATATCAAAAGCAGGGAGTAGAAGATGAGCTCTTGGTTTTGTTTACCAAATAGGAAATGACTCTATCTCTAGGGGTTCTCTGAGTGAATCTGCTTTATCCATGGAGCTGGCATATAAATCAATCTCATAATTTTAACTGGTTCTTTTCCTTGCCAGCCAGGGATTCAGATTACCCAGCTGTATCCCTACTGCAAAGCACTGTTATCAGTTGTGTAATGAAACCCTAGCATGAGAACTTTATTTGACCTATCCACTGTACATGTGGCTTGAGAGCCACAGTCAGGAGACCCATTTCACATACAGCCAAAATGTGCCTTAGGATAAAAAAAGATAAGCGTGCATAAATCTTTTAAAGACAGTCAACTCAAACAAGGAAACTCTTATAACTAAAGAATTAGGCATCTCCTGCTTTAGTGAGCATACATTTGGACCTGAAGTTTAACTGAGCTGAGTTTGAACGCACTGAAATATTACCATTAAAATGAAAGAACAGCACCCTGATTTCATTGGTCCTTTAATTATGCAAAACAGAAACAGCTAGGAAATACATTTACATGAAAAATTGTCTGTGACAACAAAACCAGCAGTAAAACTGATCTAGAAGGAATGGTACTCTTATATAGCATTTTGGGGAAATCTGCACCAAGAGAATTTTTTCATGGCCTGTAAGAAAGGTAAAACTAATGTTTTAATGAAATTCAGGAAAACTATAGTTCCCAGAATGACCCCAAGACTGAAAAGATGATCCATTTCTTTCTGCAGGACCCTGAAATTGACACTGGTTGTAGGCAGTGAAATTATCAGCCCAAAGCTAAAAATGTGAAAAGGAACTGGAATCCATAGGGAGGGTGTTCTTAGGCTGCAAAAGTGAAATGGAGGCACATGGTACTGCCCTGTCTCAGAACTTCCAGAGTTGTTCAATGCCCAGGTAATGCCTGAGTAAGGAGGATGTGGTTTAGGTGCTGCGTGGGTACATAGAGTCTGTTGCCCAGTTACTTCAGACTTAAAAAGTAGAAGATTAATATAATCAATTTAAGACCCCTGTTTTATAACCTTGAGCATACTACCAGCCAGCTTTGTCCTTTCTAAAACGCTATGGAACTGTGTATGAAAATGTTTTACAATATCTGGGACTGCAGGAAAAATCTAAAAATATTATGCTTGGATCTTTTTAAGAGTCTGTGAAGCGAATTTAGTTTTTATAGAGCTTTTAAAATTTTTTTTCAAAAACTTTTAAACCTGAACAAAAGCCCTAACTTTATACCTGGAGAAGAATTGGTGTCATTTTCTCTGTTCTTCTCCCCCATGCCCCAAACCATATCCTGAACGTGAAAAAATCTTTATGATGTAAGTCACCAATTGCTTGTAAAACCCCAGAATAAACTCTAGACATCAAGGCCCATAATCAATCCAGCTGGTGTCTTACTTTCCAAGGAAAGGCTCCAAAATGGCAGCTCAAATGACTCTGTTTCGTGAGTCATCTGAACTGTGGTACAGAGCTTTTTGGAGAAAAATGGTTTCCTGAGATTTTCATGCGATCATTACACTTCAGTCAGTAATAATGTATGTAATGATATGGTATATATACATTTTAAATTCCAGTGTTGTCAAGGAAAAATGTGCATTGCATTAGTGTAACATATTGTGATTTACAGTAGGGCACTTCTACCCGCATTACTGAATACCAGAGGACCCAGAGTATCTGTCGGGTCTTATCTATCTACTCACAGCTGTATTTAAGCAACTAATACACGTTTCTATAAACAACTTGATTTATAGACAAAGTTGGCCACTGAAAAGTAAAGTTTTCCTGAAGGGTAGGAGACGTGTCATTCTTCTTCGTGTTCGTGGGGCGATCACGAACGTCCTGCCCTTGTCGTGCCTTTTGGTGTTCAGTACTAACCACTTTACTCCATACTTGTGAGTCCTTTGAAATGTATAATATATTCTGTCCATTCCTAAATATTTATTTTATTTTCATGAAACTAAAGTGCTTTTTGTACTTTTATTCTAGTTATTGTTATTAACTCTTTGATAGACTTCCTTGATTTTAAGTAGAAATAAAAAGGGATTTGACTTTTATCTTTCTATTTTGGAACCTTAGTTGATTAAGATCTGTAAAGGTCTCGTCAAAAGTGTTTTCTTCACTGTGTGCAAAAACTGACTGATAATTTTCTTCAAGATATGACTCTTTTTGCATTTCTCTAAGCACTTTTTACCGAGGGCAGTTTTGGGTTTGTTTGTAGCTTTTTTATTTACACATTTTAAAAATCTGATTCCATATAAAGTCATATATTACATTACTAAGGCTCTGAGACTGAATTAGTGTAACCTGTGTCACAAACCTGAGTGGTTTTGAGAATGACTCTTAGACTCCAAGCCATGCACAGCAGTGACTTTAATTAATGTCTGCAGTTTTTGTGATCGGTTCCCACAGCTTGGAAACTCATTCTGTAATTTTGCATAACAGCTACCCTCTGTGGGTATTAGTATAATAAATATACCTTCCTGATGAATTGAGAAAAAGTTGGTTGCAGCACTGTTTTCAAAGAAGGAATCATCAGCATAAGACCTGGATCACATAAGAGATACATCTACTTAATTTTTTTTTGTCCTGGTCAGCAGAGAAAAAAAAAAAAAACACAAGAATTGGTGCATGAAAAAATAAGATGAGGCAGAGTGGTTTTTTCTTGGTATACTGTCTCAGGTTTACCAGTGGGTGGCTTTTTGGGACCTTTTGAGCAGGAAATAGTACATACACTGCCACGTTTAGATGCCAAAGGACTTACAATCAATAAAGCATTTAAAACTTTTGGGCACTAATTTTGGGGCTGAGAATCACCCCAGATCCTTGAGCTGTACAACGTAAAATGTCATATTAAGGGATTTTCCTTTTATGTGGTTTTCAAGCCTGTTGCCGAGTAATGTCCTTAGGTGCCCATAATTCTTCAGCTGTGAGAAATAGTGAACAATAGTTCCCAGTTCACCTTTTCCGTAGCATTTATAGTCTCTTGCTTCTTTTTCAGTAGTGCATTTTCCAAGGTGAAAAGTCCTGCTTGAAAGTCTGCCTTTCCTCCTTGCAGATGGCTTTGTTTGTCTTTCTTAACTGGGAGAGTAGATTCTTTTAGAATTATTTTTGGCAGGTCTGGAATGTTTTGTCTAGTGATTCTTTTGTGGATTTTATACTAGAAAATAAGATAAACAGGTTTTATATAAATTTTAAATTGAAATTTCATAGAAAACAGGTCCAGAAGGGTTGAGACAGTATCTTTTAGTGCATCCATAGTACTGAGTATCAATTATACCCCTGTTGTTTCTGAGGTAAGTTTCTCTTGTTTTTAGTGACAGATAGAATAACTTTGTTTATTATTCATAGTCTACAGGTATGAAAAAAAATTCTCTATTATCTTACCTTAGTCTCTTTTTCTGTAATTCCAGGCAGTTATTTCTTGTTTTATCCACACTGGACATAGTAAATTGACTTCTCTCATCCTTTGTGATGGCCTAAGTGCAAATGCATGTCGTGTTCCTTAGTTTTCTTTTTTTGAAGTTGATAGATCCTAATTCTTTCACTCTTACCACAGAGGTTTTGTTTTCTATTTTTTTCTATTATCCTTGTTGCTTTTCTTTGTAGTCTTTCCAGTTTGTTCACATCTTCGAGTGGGTAAAATTGGATCCAGTTCTCCTGCTGAGATCTTGCCAGTGCCAAAGAAAATGAAAGATTACTACTAAATATACATCTCTCCATAGTGTGTTTTTTGCAACAACATGACACTGTTGACTTGTCACCTTAGTGTCTCTTGATCCTTTTCTTTAGTAGGAAAAGACAACTTCTTAATCATTTTTTTCTTAATCATCGTGGATTTGTAGAGTTGATCAATTCTGCTGAAGTGAATGACCTTGCTTTTCTCCCTATTAAATAATGTAAATTTTTTTCCCTGTTTAGTTCTTATGTTTGGCAAGAGATCTTTAAGATTTTTTTATTTCTTCTTCTTGCTGATTCCTTCTTCAAATTTGTAGTCTTAGTATTTGGGGTTATTGAGGAACTGAATATCCTATGGTCCTGCAAAATTCAATTTTTTTAAACATCCTTCTATTTTAATAGTGAACTGTTGGTGACTCACCACAGCTTCCAAACTAGTTTGGCATCCATGTTAGATGAATTTCATTTGGCTTATCATTTTTCTTTAGTTTGGTTATGTGAATATCCTGAAATGTGTTACCAGACATTACTGCTACTCCTGTTCTTCAATAAAGCAAATTTCTCTGTCATATGAAAAAAATAATTTGATATGGCTGCTTGGGAATTCCATATTCATTCTTCTAGGTGTCTGAAAACAGTCTGAAGCAGGTTACTTGTTCCAGTAAGTGTCAGAATCAAAGCTGACTTATCCATAATTCTCCAGTCTTACTTTTTTTTTTTAACATCAAAATCATATCTTTCATTCCCTGGTGTTTTTGTATCACAATTGTCCTCCAAGAGTTCTCAAAAGCACTTTTGTTTTCAACAGCTCTGAGATTTTATCAGTCATTTCTACTGCTAGGGCAAAATTGCCTATATCTAGCCAGTATGAAAACATCCCAGTGTTAATTGTACTATTGGATCGGTGCTACCCTTGGCTAAAGTGTGATGTAAAAGAGCCTTTTGGTGGTCTTGGCATAATCATGTAATAAATTTACAGATGTGCCAAAGAGAGTAAGCTTAATAGAGGCAAGCATTACTCTTTCAGTGTAGCTTTAGTAATTTTGTTTGTGAGTTTATTCGTGACATTCTTTTTAAAGTTTGCAAAGAAAAGGGATAATGCTGTCTCACCTAGTAAAAAATACTTGGACGTGAAAAGGCAATAGGATAGTGGACAATCCATTTAATAATTATGATAGTTAATGATCCCAGTGGGGTTTGATATCTACCAGCATCCAGTAACTTTAGCACAGACAGGTGGTAAAAGATGGGGGAAATATAGTTGTAGCCTCAGGCAGATACTCAGCTCATGCAGCTGTTTCATGCATTCTGGCAACATGACTCAGTTAAAATCAAATAACATTCCTTATGCCAATATTTCTTACCTGCATATGAAACCAGTTGTCTTTCATTTTGCAAAAACATGATAATTCAAAGAGCATTAAAAAATGTACTGTTTCTCACACAGAATTTATATCTTGCAGCTGCACACTAATCCAAGTGAAATGGAGTAGAGTTTCACTTTATCAGCCAATCATAACTTTAAACTGTTTTTACAATTCATCGTACAGTTTTTAAAGCCAGATTTAAGTCTGTATATGAAAAATAGTCTACTTGATGTATGAAACCATAGATTAGTCAATATGTATTTAAAGAAGTACTTCAGTAATAGCAGAAGAATGACTTCAGAGAGTTTACGGACTAAACTCTTAATTATACATGTGGAATGTAAGTGTTCTGCCATCAGTGCATTTAGCACTGTGTGTGAGAGGAGTAGCTGGAAAATATAGTTAATTAGCTAAAATAATATCTGATCCTGGTATTCTTTTAGAGCTGTCATATCAAGACTTTTAGTCTATCCTATATCAGAGAATCATAGTATCATTTAGGTTGGAAAAGACCTCTGAGATCACTGTTTACCCAGCACTGCCAAGGCCGTCACTAACCCACTGTCCCTCAGTGCCACATCTACATATTTTTTAAACACCTTCAGGGAGGGTGACTCCATCACTGCACTGGGCAGCGTGTTCCAGTGCTTGCCAGTGCTTCTGGTGAAGAAATATTTTCTGATATCCAATCTAAACCTCTCCTGGTTTCCTCTTGTCCTGTCACTTGTTCACTGGAAGGAGAGACTGACTCCCACCTGGCTACAATCTCCTTTCAGGCGTTGTAGAGCCGTAAGGTTCCCCCTGAGCCTCCTTTTCTCCAGGCTGAACACCCCCAGCTACTCCCAAGGAGACTCGTGCTCCAGCCCCTTCCCCAGCTCCATTGCTCTTCTCTGGACACACTCCAGCCCTTCAATGTCTTTTGTGTAGTGAGGGGCCTAAAACTGAACCCAGGATTTGAGCTGTGGCATCACAAGTGCCCAGTACAGGGGGACAGTCACTCCCCTGGTCCTGTTGGCCACACTATTGCTGATACAGCCAGGATGCCACTGGGCTTCTTGGCCACCTGGGCACACCTGGGCTCAGCTGCTGTTGACCAACACCCCCAGGTCCTTTTCCACTGAGCAGCTTTCCAGCTGCTCTGTCCCCAAGCCTGGAGCACTGTGTGGGGCTGTTGTGACCTAAGTGCAGGACCTTTAATGTGCATCACTTTACCTTCCTGAAAACTTTCCCTTCTTGTTCTATACAGGCTCAGATAAACTTGTTTTAATATGTGAAAAGGGTATTTTTGTGTTCTTAGAGGTGTGTGGTGCTTAGTCATGTGGATGTACGATGAAAATTACAGCAGTGACTGCAGGAGTGACTGTAATGCTCTCCATTTGCACAACACACTTAAATATACTCAAATTTCGGTACACCCTCATGTACCATTTTGTTAACAAACTCTTATGACTTATAAAAGATGGCTTCCAGCAATAAAAAACTATTCAAGTTTCACACCTACTCCATCCTTTAAAATTCTGTTTACTATGTCTGATACATTTTCTAATTGATGCTAGTTAACATATTTGTCTATTTTTGCTATTATCAAGCTGTTAAACATATTACTATTCAGCCTTTTTTTGTGTATGAAAAACATCTTTCCCATTTCAACTTTGTTTTTTAGACGTAACTTCCTGCTACAACAATATTTTCTGGAAAAAAGTCAAGAATACCTAAGTACCTTAAACAGATTTTACAAGTTAACAATTCTGCTGTAATTAGTCTTCAGGCTACCTCTGGCTCCATGGATTTAAAGCTATCAGAGTTTACTGTTTTGTGAAAAATATGTTTTACTTTGTTTGGACATGCTTGTCATAAGTTTCTCAGTATATCATTATGCTTTAAAACCTCCCACTGGCAGCGTCTGGAAGGAAAAAATATAGTGTAAACTATAGAAGACCTAATGGCAGCTTCCTGCCAACCTTCATTCTTGAGTCAACAACGCTCGTTTTTGTTTTTGCTTTTGTGAAAATGTCACAATCTAGTCTTTCATATAAGTTTGCTATTTTTTTAGCAGCCTAGTAGAGCATGTATCCGTATCTTCTACTTTCCCCTGTTTTTTCTCTTTTTCATTCCATGATATCTGTGTTTCTGGTCATGCCACCAGTGAGTGCACACATAAATTATACACCTAAAAACACTCATCACTAGAAAATTTATTGCTTCTAATATCTTTCTCATGAACAGTTGTGTTTATTTCTGAGTTGACTTCTCTGGTAAAGACAGCAATGAGCTTAGCTTTGGTTCAGTTCTTTGTTTTTTCAAGACTTTCATTTTAGGTATTACAGTGTATATGGGACCATGTGGGCTTTTAACCGTAAGCCTGTGCTGGGAATATGAAAATGGTTTTAGTTTATAATTACAACTAGGAGTAAAAATAATAGTGGATTAACTCTACTACTTCTATCCTGCTGAAGCAATGGGCAGTACATGGGAGCAGAATATATCCTCCTGACAGAGCATATAATTGACATTTTTTTCTTTTTCCCTTTGAAACGCTGTTTGGAGAAGGCAGGGGGTGGGGAGGAAGGTTGCTGTCCTTTAAGATGAGAAACTTGAATCTTCTTTCCTATGTACAGGAAACTTATGTTATTTGGTTTGGGAAATCTTTTATCTTCTGCACCTCCCTTTGGCAGCTTAATTACTAACTCTGCTTAATTAAAGTGAAGGAGAGGCATACAAAAAATACTGTCTTGGAAAAGTAGATGCTCTTCTCTTTTTTCAAAAAACAAACCAAAACAAACTTCTTTAAACATTCTTTGCCAGTATTTTGGCTTTTTGAATATGAAATACTAGCTGATTTGTAGTATTAGAATAACATAGTAAGTTAACAGTAGTTATTATTTATATTATCTCATGTTAGTGTGCATTTGTAGCGGTGAGGGTTACTTTCTTGTAATGGCTAATTTTCCCTGCTCTTGAGTTGGAAGGTTGTGTAACATTACCTCAAGTACCACAGCAGATTAAACTGTATTCCTAATGCAATACAGTAGGATAGCACTTATTCAAACAACTTGTATCACACCACATTTGTCTGGGTGACTCACGGGTTTGTGTTATGAGGAGTCACTGTTGGACAGGAAGACATGTACAGCAGGGAAGTTTGGATAACCAGGATCATACTGTGATTATTTAGGCTTTTTGTTGACCAAATTCGTTATATGTAGAAAGGCTATATATCTTTTTGTTCATTTATAGAAGCCCTCTGTAAGATTATGCTGTGAATTTACAGAACAGATGTTGTATTATAAACCATTACTTTTGATCTTGTCATGAACAGTAGATTTCAGATAAGTGGCACCAGCACAAAAAAGACCCCAGACTGAAAAAGCCAACTTAGAACAAGAGAATTGTTGATCTTTACTTTTGAAAAATTTTATTTACTCATTGTAAACAAAGTTTCTTAAAAGGAAAAAGAAGTAAACACTGAAATTTTTAGTGCCAGTCTCTCTTCCTAGATAAAAAAAAATATTCAAAGGACATTTAGATGTATGCAACATTATTTTTCTCAGTATCCCTTATTACCAATCAAGATCAAGAAAAATCCAAAATCTTTCACTAAAAAATGCCTGCAGTTGTCTAAACTGTGTTGCCTAAATTAGTGAGAGTTATGGAAATCTCCTATAGCTCTCTGTGGAGATTTTGCTTTGAAGGTGTTTCCTGTGGAATTCATCTTAGAGAGGGGAAGGAATGTAGATGTCATTTATGTGCATATATGTGTGTGCCCACTGAAGTGATTTTGAAGCTCTTATGTATGCACCAAGAAACTGGAGAAATTAGATATTTGGAAATGGAAATTGGTGGTCTTCCAGGCAATATTGGATCTAAAAGTGCTAAATCCTTTAATAAATAAACCTTGATTCAGACTGGAATGTCTTGGCTTGATCTTAAAGGTGATATTATGAGGGCCTTCTAGCTGTTGACTAGCCTCAAAGATAATTGTCTGCACATTCCAATCTTGTTCTGCCATCAGCCGTGTCTGAGGCCTAAATGGAGCAAATGTTATTTCCACTAGAAATATATTATATTTAGACTATCCTCATTCCCAAACATTTAAAAAATATTTGTATCTGATTGGAAATAAAAAGAATAAAATAAATAAATATATGACCGGCTTCTCACAGTCCTGCGTGCTTAATTTCAGGCATTGTAGGCAGTTTTCTAACTCAAACTGTATGTTGTGAGCACACAGTTGTATTATTGAGGTTACTACTTTTGTTGGACTGTTGATGAAAGAATAACCTTTACTTTGCTGAACTTTTTGGAAGCAATATTTCTTAAAGCACATCAATACACTGTAAAGTTCAATTATTGTAGCAGGTCCTGGAGCTAATTTGAGGGACTGAATAGCCCATCTGAAACAGAATATATGCAGTATAAAGCATTTTGAAATGGATGGAAACGCTTTTCTGACTTAAAAAACTGACACCTTAGTTCATACTGCATAGCTGCTTATTTAATGCATGATAAATCTAAGAATTTTTTGGGTTTGTATTCTAAATTCTGCTTTCACAAGTGGAACAAATTTGATTCTTACAAGAACTTCTGGGTATAGCAGAGACTTCTGTAATACAGTTTTTCTGTGGGACAAAAGCCTGTACAAAGTTGAAAAAGAAAGCAAGCGTTAGCTTATAAGTACTGTTTAATTATGTATGTTTGCAAACACACTCTAGTATAGTTTTAATGTATCCTCACTTGTGGGACTGTGTGTTCCATGGATTCAAATCTTAAAAAAATCCTTCTAATTTACAACTTGATGTGTATGGATTCATCTCTGTTCTCCAAAACCAAGCCTGCCTTTGGAAGAGAGGGGTTTAAAAATAATAAAATATTTGTCCCCATGAGAGTAATTATACAGAATATGAGCAGTGACAAGTGAGTTAGTTTACATGAAAGGTCAAGTAGATCCAAAATAAAGTTCTCATTGAGGCCAGTTTAATCCTCCCATCTGTAAGTTTTATAAGTCCTGCCACTTAGCTTGTGGTCTTAATGCCCATATATTTTGCTTCAAAACAGAGTGAATAATGTAATCTTGTAGATCTGCATGTTTTCTGTTTATATGCTCTTGCGTGTTGCCTCGTGTGGGAAGAGACTTGAGAGACTTAGGAAGAAAACAAAACTTTTAGATGAGGAATAAAATGCAGTTTATATTAGTTAAAGATTCTGTGATTACTTTTCCTTTTTTCATCTGGTAAGAAATACTATTATTCTCATCAAACTTTATCTAATATATTTTGCCTACAGAAATACATAGCTGTATAAAACTTATGTTTTTATATAAGCCTAACTTATAAAGTCCATTACTTTGGTATCTAAATAATGCCCATACAGGAACAGTTAAAATAGTAAAATATTTCGTAAATTCCATAGAGGAATTATTATGGTTCAGGCCAAGGCTTTACAGTATAATTTCTCTTTGTTTTCTTCTAATTAACTGATTATTAATTTATCTATACAGAAAATTTCTTCATACTACGTGTAAACAGAATTCCTGCATCTTACGAGGCTGCCTTTCATAGGGCTTCTGTTTGTAATGGAATGTAAAGTGCAATTTAGGAAGTGCAAATGCTCAACCTAAATACTGATTTAGTATTTAGGCTCTTCAGTATTTATTCTAGCACATGGCAAAAAATGCTTGTAATCACTGAGTGAGGAAAGCTGCCTTACACAAGGTTTTGAGCACATAACCCACAGACAGGCTGAGCAATAAGTGCTTCATAAGATGTGGGAAATCAATGAACTTCCATAGGGAAGATCTGTTAGAATATTTCAGCTTTCAGAGAATGAAGTACCATTTTCTGCTGCCTCCTTCTATTATTTTCTTTTACCTGGTGGATACTATGGAAGGGCCCAGTAATAAGGTGAAGAGTGGTATAAATATTACAATATTCTGTTACCCTTCTTCAGTCTGTCTAAACAAAATCCATCACTCAGTGGAAATGCCTTTGGCTGATATATCATTAACTATGAGACAAATAAAAAGTTTGGGTTTTGGAACATTGAGTTACAGTATTTGCATTTTTATACTTGTTCCAAATTCTCATGAACTGATGTGACAGAATTGAAATATTTGTTTTCTTTGTAGATGAGGCAAAGGTTTAAGGGGCAGCTGTTTTTCTTGACTGGTGTATACTCAGTGAACTTTGTTTTGATTTAGTAATAGTCAGGCAGTGTGGCTTTGTTGCTTGGAAAAGTGCAAGTTCTGTAATTCAGCATCTTTGTTTTTCCCAAAAATGTTAACTACTGCTCAATTTCCCAAAGAGATGGAGATGAACTTTTCAGGAGCTAACCTGGTGTAAAACCATCGTTCTAAAATCTTTTACTTCCTTTTCCATCAAATAGTTATTGAGAAAAATTGTTCAGTTTTGGAAGGATGGTATTTCTTGGGCTATCTTCCTACCCTTGTCAGTGTTCTCTCCCCCACCTGATTTTCTTCTCCCACCTCTGTAATCACAGCAAAAGATTCTTACAAAGTTTCTTTTCTGCATAATGTGTGTGTGTAGAGTTCTGCACCTTCTGTCTCTCTGCCCCTCTGCAGCACTCCCGTGGCTTTGTAAGGACCTGTTCAGTTGCTGCACAGTTTCCTCCTGAGCTCGTGTGGCTGCAGCGCTGTGGAGGCATCCAAGGGCTCCGTTCCTGCCCTTGGCTTTTGCCAAGAGCTGGCAGTGCTGCTTCCAGAGGCAGCTGAGCCTGTGCCACCACCTCCCATCTGGCTCCCTTTTCACACAAGTTCTGTTTCCTGAGGCTGCTGTTGTATTCAGCTCAGCATCGTGCCCCTCCAGCCCTGCTTCTTGTACCCACAGGGGATTTCTCTCTTGCATGTGGGTTGAGGGAGGCACCGTGGTGTTTGACTGATGTACCCAGTGAGATTATTCCTGTTCGTGTGGGGATGCTTTCATGAACAGGGAGCTACTGTTTGAGCAAGATTTCTCTTTAGTGCTCTGAAAAATTGACATGCTGACTGTGAACTGCCTTCATGGAGGAATTCCTGTTGAAAAATTCTGAGTTGATATTTTTGCTCCATCATGTGATCATTCCTAGCTTATCATGTGTTAATAATGGAGTCCAGTTGTCAGACATTTTGTTGTCCCCCTCAGGCCTCCCTGACTGTCCCATGGGCTGCCCTACCCTGGACAGCCTCATAAGCACTTCAGTCCTGTTCCTATTGACTGGTGTCTTCCTGAAGTGACTCTCCAAAGCCCTTCTTAATTGCTTTACTTTTAATTAATTTATTTATTATTACCCTATTAGTAAACTTGTGTTGCTTGTGTTCTTTCTATATCTGAAACAATTAAATTAGCCAAGTGTTTGTAGTTCTGCTCCATGTGTTCTCCAGTACTTCCCCCGTGGCTCTGAATAAATTTGAGTCAGCTTGTAACTATCAATTACTATACCAATATTAACATTTTTCTTATTAAGAGTGATCTGTAACTGGGTGTGCCAGAGCTAAAACTTGACTGTTTCATGACAGACACACTTGAATTTTCTTAAAGTTCTTGATATAGTTTGTAATGCACTATATACAATAGGAGATAATTTTAGTTTTTAAGGGGGCAGTATGTCCCTGCCACTGTGACTTCTTTATGTGTGCCAAGCCAATAAAGCATTACATAAATAATTTCTAGCAAAAATGCCATAGGATTAAGTTAACAGGGAAGTAGTATCTGTATTAAGAGAAGAGCACAGATTTATCTTCCTGGGTCATTCAGTGCTCACATGAACTTTAAAAGGTGGCATGAATTTTTTTTTGTTGCAGAAACTATATCTTCTAATCAGTTACAGGAATCTTTATATCGCTGCCTATTAATATTATTTATTAATATTCATTCTGTCAAACCTTGTTCAGAAGTTGTTTTTTCTGAGATTTCTCACATAAAATTATCCAAGTATTTTCATACAATAGCATTTTCACTTTAATAAGTCTTATTTGCTATTTCACAATATGTAAGCCCAGTTCAGGGTGTGGAAAACCTCTTATGTACACAAACTACCTGTTTGCAGTAAGACTTTACACATACCATGTGAATCCCTGCTGTGTTTGGATACACTCTAAGGAAACATTTCTAACTTTAATAATATATTGGGATTATGGATTAAAATCAGTGGGGAAGTAGCTTTGTGCAGTGTAACCTAACAAGCGTGCTAAGAATCAGCTTTTGGCAAGAAAACTCCCAATTTGCCCTCTCTCCCAGAAGTTGACCTGGTGGATGAAATAGTAGATGTGTGCATGATTCTAGGCATGCCTTCTCCAAAGATCAACATTTGTACACACTTCAGTCACCTTTTATATGCAGTGCTATTGACGTTAACCAGGGAGGCTGCTCTGACAGCACTGGGCTTTAACACCAGCTAAAGAGTTGCTCTGCTCTGCTCTCATGGTTTATCTGAAAGGACTCAACACCGAAATCACACAGCCTAATTGTTTTCAGCCCATGAGGGTTCTCTTCCAGATACAATATCCTGTAGGACAAGTGAGTGTCCTACTGAAATCAGCATATGTTCAATAGTCAACTCAATTTACTTTACTTTAATGCTTCTGAAAACATTAGGTCGAGCTCTGTAATTTATCAATGCATTATATCAAATTTGCTTTCACTTCCACAACGATAAAATGCTTTTCATGCTGCCTTTGTAATTAGATTTTGACAGTATCAAACAAGTGCAAGAGCAGAGCTGAGGCTACCAGCTGCTTAAAAAGATCAGACTTGCTCATATGAAGCTCAGTGGCAAAGGGAAGAAAATTAACAAGATAGGTCAATGAAGTAACTAATTTTCAAACTAAATACAAAAATAAAAGGATGCTACTTTTTTTTTTTTTTGGTAAAAAGTGGACTTGCACAGTTGCTCAGGTACTTGGTCTTGTTTCCATCACAGTGCATGTCTGGGTGACTGAGCTGAATGGGGCCAAGTGTGAATCAGGCCTTGTCAGCATGAAGTTTGCCTTGAAAAAAGAACATTTGTTGACTGATTCTTGCAGCACTTTAAATACTGTATCTTTATTGACATGGTCTGAGGGCTGGTTTTTATTTTTTATTTTTAAATGTATATACCCTTGAAATATCAGAATGTGATGTTATTTACTTCATCATAAAAATAGTGTTTTGCTATTAATGAAAGAGCTTCTATTTGGGACAAAACATTTCAGCTGCATCTGCAAGGAGCGCTGTGCTCTCTTGCCCATCCTTTTTAGTTTTTCTGAAGGTCACATTTACATTTTGTCAGTGGGTTGTCATACAGTGTATTTTAGCTGAAGCTAATTGAGAATACTGTAACTGGGGGCCAGTTCTGTTTCACAAGATGAAGTGTTTAAATAGATGACAGTATTCCTGGGACTGCATGGGGAGCATCATCGTTGTTTGTACTTGAGAATAGCTTTTGTTTTCTCCTGTCTAGGAACATGACCCTAGAGCACGGAGGTTACCACTATTTATATCATAATTTTGTTTGATTTAATAAAAAACCCTAAAACTTTTGGTATTGCTTTTAGTTGTTGGCTTTGTTTGGCTTTTTAAACTGATGGTTATTCTGTTTAAGTGATTATGATCAGTATTTTCCAAAATTATTTAATTTTTTTTTCAGTTATAGATGAAATCACTGTTAATTGGAAAACTAAATCACAGATAATGAATCCAAGAATTATATTGTTTTGGTCTTATATTTTATTGAATAGGCTTAGAATAAGATGATCAATGTTCTAACTGCCAGTTCCAGAAAAGTTAACCGCTTGAGTACAGTTCCTAGAAATGTCTTGCAAAATCTTGAATTAACTTAATAAAGACCACATCATTAGTAATCCTTTCACTTAGGGTATCTATTTATTTTAAGCTGTGGGAATCCATTAAATTCCAGAATAATTCTCTGTAGAGATGGGCATATGTCGCTGTTATAACTCTCTGCTTGTATAAATTAACATGACTGGTAACCACCATGTGACAGCCAGCAAGGAAATACTAAGGAAACCGAAGAACCTTTTCTCCCTGACTGTGGTCCCTGCAGGTCTGGATGGGGAAATATGTGCCCTGTATATGCTGTGTCTCTTCTTTATCTGAATAAAACCAAACCTGTGTATTCTTAACATAGCTCTTGGCAGGAGGATTAAAATACTTTAAATCCTACTTTTGGTAATGAAGTAATCTCAGTGAGGTTTTTGATTTCAGATTCTGCAGCATGGCATCCCATTTGATAATTGTGCTGTTGTGTTCCTGTGGACATGGCCCTCCCCTGGGGACTGCTGCTCCAGTGCTTCTGGTGCTTTGTTTGGAACTGCCACTGCATTGCTGGCTGATGTCACTGGGCCCTGTGTGTCTAGTCTTTTATGAGTTTTGAAAAGCCAACCTGGAATTTATAAATTCTGTGTAATATTCTGTCAAATCCTTCACTTATGATGTTTATTTTAAAGCTTTTATGCATTCTACAGTATGGTTACTTTTCTCTTCTCTGACAATTTCTAAAGTTGTGAGATACAACATGTGTCTCATTTCTTTGTTTGGAAAGGTTCAGGAGCATCAGCCTCCATAACTACACTGGTTTTGTTAGACCTGTTTCCTGGGTTTAAGAACTGTGATGGAAGTCAGAGGTGAAGAATTTGTCTATGGATGACAAATGGGATGGGAAGAGAGTAGAGGGGAGGGTGACAAAGAGTTTATTTCCATGTCTTGCAAAGCTCAGTATGACACTTTGCTACGTCTGTTTGCTTTTGTGAAAAACACCTCTGTAATGAAACTGTTGAGGCAGTTGCACACCGGAGAAATTCGCATTAGAAACAGGAAGAAACAAGGTATTTACAAACCATATTGCAGGACAGCACTGGCAATTTTAAAAGCAGTAGGTCCACATGACTGGTGCTGGCCCTCCTGTAGGTGTGTAGCTGAATTAGCCATGAGATAAATTGGCTCCCTGCATGGCCAGCAGCTGCTGGCACAGGATCCTGGCACGCCGGGCACTCACCTTCACTGTGTGAGGCACAGGCAGTGTGTTAATGTCAAAGACTGAGGTCTCCAGCCTGAGACGCGAAAGAGCTGGTAGGTGGATATTTGGTGTGTACAAATTCAGGCTTTTATCTGTTTTCCCTCATCTCTGTGAATGTGTTTTCTATGCCCTCGTAGTTGACTAATGGAATAAATTTGTAGGAAAGCCACAAAGAGAAAATTTGAGGTTTATAGTCTTTCCTTTTTTTACAATCTCGTGCTTAATCTTGGGGGAAAACCCCCTAATATTATTTTTATTAAATTAATCTTCACAGAGCTGGAGATAACTGAAATTTATAAAGTGCTTAACTTGTAGTGGAGGAAAAAAGGCATTTCCTTAGGAAATGGAAAAAAAAAAACCCACTTGCAAAACAACTGGATGGATTCTTACACTGAATGACTTATTATCAAAATACATCCAGCTTTATTGAATAAATGTAATTGTTTGTCAAACTTTAAAAAAAAAAATGTAATGGTTAATATTTTAATATTAAAGTAGAAGAATCTCTAAGTAAATAGATGGATTTCTTTATTTCCTTTTACTATGTAAAATTCATAAATGATCTGTGTGCTAACACAAGATTAGGTTTTAAAATAAAATAGGTATGAAATTTTTGTATAGCTACTGATACTTGAAAAAGTCACTTGGGGAAATCCAAAACTCTTGTATTTATCAGCAATATGGTTGCCAAAATGAAGTGCCAACCCTTTAAAGGTAGTAGTACTAACCATACTAACCTTGACTGCTGGAAGTTCGCCAGCTCTTCGTCATCCTGCAGAAATATATTATATTTGAGCTGAGAAAACATGCAGTTGTCCCTCCCCCTCTTCATTCCCACAAACTGGAACAGTATTATGTTAGCCTGAGTTGTACTGAGCCGAATCCAATCTGGAATTAAGAATGCTCCAGGGCATTTTTAATAAACTGTCATTCATTTGAACTCTAACCTCCTTTAATTTGCAGAATCTGGTAACGCAGATGTATACTTCAGCCACATTCATTTCTTTTTCTTTTCTTATCTTGGTGTGAAACGCTGCTGATAGCGCTTGAAAATGTGAAGCTGCAGAACAAGTACAAAGTGTTCATTTAAAATAGACTTGGAACTAAGAAACAATTACAATAGTTTGGTTTGCTGGGTTTCTGCCATTCTGAAATAGAAACTTAATTCTAGTGCAGATTTTAATAAAATCCTCAAAGTGCCGAGGTCAGTTAAGCTTTCTGAAAGTATGAAGAAAAAAAATCTTTTATTGCAAAATGCAAAGGATGAAATGAGGCCTTTGTCTTGCAAAAGGGAAGAAAACCCAGCTATTAACATATTCAGGGCATAGAATACTCCCGAGCTAAGGGCTGTGCAATCACTGACGTTCTGACCGTGAACTCTCAAAATGTATATTCCTATGAATTCAAAACATGTGGGGTTTGTGATTAGGAGCATTTATCCCAAGAGAAAGGGTTGGGAAAAGGCAGCAGCTTCCAGGTGGGAACTGCCCCTGGCACCTCTGCCCCTGCCAGGCAGCGCTGCTGGGCTGGGGCGGGGATTGCTCAAAACCAGGATTTTCATCTATGATACGGCCCTCAGTGGTTGATTTTCCATTGTAACGCATCTGCTACAGCTATATAATCAACATGGTAAGATGACTGTGTGTGCAACTTCAACATGCAAAAGTTTACATTTGATAGAAGTTGATTTATACTAAAAAAAAAAATCAGATTCTTGTGCCCATGCCTCCCAGCTGAATTCAGCTGTAGGTGTTGGTGCGACAGTTAACTAGGAAAACGTGCAACTGTGATCTTGGGTCATATTCAGAAAATGAAGGAAGAACTAGCTGGCAAATACTGTGTTGAAAGTGTAAATGAAAATAAAACTTTCAAGTCGACATGTGTTAACGATTTGTGGTTTGAAAAAGTTTTCATATTTAAGTTTTTAAAGTTTTTTTCCCCTCTCTTTTAAACTTTGATCTCTTTTGTCTGGTAATGTAAGAGTATGTTATTAATAGACATTAACAAATCCACAGCTTTGTTTTCCACAAGTCTTTAATTCTCTTAAATGTTTTGAAATGTAAATTATGTGGTATATGTGATATGAACTTGGGTGAGGATTCAGTCAGTCATCAGGTTGGGTACCAAATTCAGCTGAACATGGAAAGGGAGCACAATGATACTAAAAATACAGAAGTGCAAGAATTCTGCCTTTTTACATTCTCATCTCAACAAATCTTCAAGTGTGGAGTGTCTTGGTGTTTAAAGATACTGTCTCAAAGCTGGAGTCTGTATAAATTAATGACTTTTCAGTTCTGCTCCTTAGTACAGTTTCCATTAATATATATTGTCTGGAATTAAGTGATAGAATGGAAGCTCAGCAGAAAGTAGATGCAGTTTTTAAAAGGCACAAGGAAAAGCCTAAGAAATAACCCCAGAAAACAGGTAGAAATACCATGTGTTTTAGTAGTTGAGTCTTGTCCTTGTTGGAGACAGCATGGGTTTATGTTCTTGCACTAAAGCAGAAGATGAAGAACTTGGTGTTATATTAGAAATTGAGTCTGTTTTTAAAGAAATATGATCTGACTTTTTCCTTATGGCTTGTTAATTCTTTTTTCAGGGGATTTAAGTGCAAATCCAGCTTTTTTATTTCTTTATTTCCCTCAAGTATATGTTCTTTTTGCTGCTTCTACTATGAATGTTCACCAGACAGTCATTTTACAAAGATATCTAAACTCATCATCTTTCTTCATGGTTTCTTCAGTAGAATCTTGGCATCTGCTGAGACCCACAATTTGCACTCCTTGCTATTTCATTGATATCACTATTACACTGCTTTTACTTTCTGAGTGGAAGGTTGAACATCAGTACTTTCAATCCTGTTGGTAATTCTGCATTCATGAAATACAGCTTCTTATGCACTGCAGGGTATCAGACACGTTTTAGTATTTCATTGATCTTATTAGAGTGTTTGTATAGATGGTGTAGAAGGAGTAACTAATCAAAGTATCATTGGCAAACAGGCTGTGAGTCCTCATTATAATTCATGACAACTTATTTATTTGTATTATTTATTGAACTTTTTGTATAGAAGCCAGTGTATGTTCTAATAGAAATCGAAATGGGGCTTATAAGCACTGATTGCCTTCTAGGAGGCTTTAGGGAATAAGAGTTAAGCATGAGCTTGGGACAAGTAGCCACACTGATGATATGAGCACCGTGGAATTTTGTCAGATTTTTCGATTCACAGCAAAATTGAATTCCTTTCAATGCTTTGCATAACATGGATGAATGGAATATATCCTCTTTCCCATTTTATTTTATTTCATTTAGAAGTTCTTCCTGAAGTGTTTTGTAGTTTATAAAAGACTAATACTTGGACAAAGGAGGTGAAAAAGAACACAGAGGAAATAGGATATTTGTTTTTCAAATCATTATATCTCACCAAAANTTTTTTTTAAAAATATAATAAAAAAAAAAAAAAAAAAAAAAAAAAAAAAAAAAATCTATTTTTTACTTTATGTTAATGGTATCATTTGATGAGGGGGAAATCCCCCTGGCATCCTGATTACTGGAGGCCATTCACATAAAATGATGCACCCCACAAGTAAAGCTTCTCCTGCCAGACAGGTGTCATTGTATACTCTCCATTCTTTAGTGTGTTCTTTAAATTTCTCCATGACATTTCTCCATGCTAAGGAAAGAGTGGGATCACCACAACTTTCCTACACTTCGTGCTTGAGAGCTTCTCTCTGTTATCATGAGGAAAATAACTTTATTTTTGTTAGAGCAGTTACAGACCTTTAAAGTTCAGGATGATAGAATAATTTGGTTAGAAGGGACCACTAGAGGCAATGCACTATAAACTTGCTCAGAGCAGGAATAACTTGGATCAGATTCTCCAGGCTTCATTCAATCAAAGTCTAAAAATACTCAAGGACTGGAGAGTTTACTGTTTCCCTGGGCAACCTCTTTTGCAAAGGTGTTCATTTTTTATGAAAAATAGCTGGGTTTTCATGAACACTTTTATATTAAAACATGCATCTATAGATGCATCTGAAATTTCTGAAATTACTGCTATGATGAGTTACCACCACCCTGAATTTAAATAATACAAATGGTGCAGGAAATATTTATAAATTGTATATGTATGTGGCAGTGGCCCAGGTTAAATAGGTTTCTGGTGATCTGTGTTGGTTCTACTTTGTATAAATATTGTTTATTACTAATGGATTCATGGAAACTTTGAGGGTTTTTTTTGGTTTTGAATCACCACTGTTACTTTTTAGAACTTGTTACGGTACAAAGAGATTTGAACAGCCATTTAATGGAAAATAATTCCTTTAGTGGTTTTCTTCTCCCCCTGTATTTATATGGATTTAATATTTTCTTGTTGTAAAGAATATGGAGTTTAAAATGTCCTCTCTCTTAGGTAGAAGAGCTGATGAATGCACTGGAAAAGACTAGACAAGAATTAGATTCCACCAAAGCCCGTCTTGCCTCAACACAGCAGTCTTTGGCTGAAAAAGAAGCACATCTGGCTAACCTGAGAATAGAGCGAAGGAAACAGCTTGAAGAAATTCTAGAAATGAAGTAAGTACCTTGATTTCTCTGATTTCTAGGAAAAAAAAAAAGAAAATAACTACTTTTGCCATAGGAGAAAGTTTTGGTGGATTTTTTCCTGTCTTATTTTTTTATTTTCCTCTGCAAATATTTAAGTCTGAATTTAAGGACTTCTAATAGTTTAAAGACACTTAAATTCCTTTAAAAGCATGGAAGTGCAAAATCCTTCATTTTAGATGTACTCAAGATTTTTTGAAAGTTCTCTTCTGTTGCATGCAAATAAAAATATCAGCGCTATATAACTTCTATGAGAACCCGAGGCTCTAGAGCCCCATCTCTCAGTGGGAATGCAGTGCTGGAATATCTGTTAGTGTCATATTCAAGGGAAGGGAATTATTAACTTTCTATTGATGGTACAAAGTTTATTGCTTTGAATTGGTTGAAAACACCCCCAAACTGACAAAAACCTATTTCCATGTACTTTATCACTGTGTATATGTGTACAGAATGAAAAAGGAATGGAGAAATATGACTTAAATCTAACTTCCTCCACACAAAGAAAAGCAAATATCTGTAATTATGGGGCATTAAAGCTCTGATATGATCTTTAAGATTGGCAAAATGATTGAACCTGCTATGACTTGGCTAGGCTGGTAATTGTGTAGTTAACATTCAACAAAGAAAATTCGCAGTTGTAATTTTGAAACAGATTTTTTGAGGGAGGAAGCCATATATAACTTCAGGTCAATTATAGTTATCCTTGCATTTGAAAGGAGGGGAAATAATCAGAAAAAATGGTTTTCATAGTGTTATTGTAAATAAGACAAAGTGGAAATGGAGTCATACACTTAGCAGGCTTTTATAAAAGTGGTTTTTAATAATGGCTGCTGTGTAATGCAGGTGCAGAAATATTGTAATAGAAGCACAGATGTTTCCAGCAAAAAGAATTCCTGGTTTTGACTTTAATGAGGTCTATATACATACAGAAGAATGGAATCACATATGAATTAGAATATGATGTGACATTATATTCTATAATAGATACATTTAAAAAGTTTTTCATAATTTTCTATTATATGTACATGTTAATTGTCCTATCATAACTCAGAAGCTCAGTGCCAGTCATCTATTTTTTGTATAGTGCTTTGGTCTGTTTCCCCAAGTGCCTTTTTTTTGGTCTTAATCATAAGGGGTTTTTTTAAAATAAAAATTAACACTATGAACAACATAGTGGAAATATCTTTAATTCTGTTAGTGTGACTTTTAAAATTGGGTACACAAAACCTCACAGAAAAATCTGGAAAGTGAGTTTGGCAAAAACTGATGAAGTAGGACTTGTTTTGGTATAAGCTGTTCTAGTTTATGAGTGAAGGGCTGGGTGAGTGGTATCAGTGGTGAAAGACCCAGTAGCAAAGATCCTAGTTAGGAACAGTGTGGAATTTAAAATGAGGTAGAAACATACAGAGTGCTTTTCAGTAAAAATTTTAAAACTAAAATAATAAAAGTAGCAACCTGGTGTAGTGGAAGGTGTTCCTCCCATGACAGGCGTATGGAAATAGATGATCTTCAGGGTCCCTTCAAATCCAAGCCATTCTATGATTCTGTTAATAAACATATTTTAGAAATCAGATATTTTGTTACAGTTGTGTAACTTTTGAAATTGCTCACTGAAATAAGCAAATGACAAGCAAACTTTATAAAACTGCTGCATTTTGACAAAGTATACATGATGTTGGGTTTTTAAAAATGAACAAGATATTCTCAAAACCAGGTTTTAGATGCTAGCTAGGACCCAGACATCTGAAGCCAGAATAATGATAGTTCTGTGTTGTAGTAATGTAATAAAAAACTGTGTCTTATATCTGGCATTTTAAGATAACTTATTAGTTGGAAGTATTGACCATAATTTCTATTTATCATTTAAAAAATTCGATATTGAGTGATTACAGTTTTTGTCTGCTAGTTTCCAGTTAAATAGGTATGAAGTGTGTGTTTAAGAACATTCATGATGATTTCCTATGCTTATATTATGTTCAAGTTCCAACCATAACTCTGCATTCTAGGCCCATCTGGCTGTCATTGTCAAGATCCATCTTAATTTACTGGCCACATTCAGTTGTCAGTTTTAGATAACTTCTTCAATTGTCATTTCTTGTTCCCCTATATATTTGGTAATTTATGGAAGTTTAGAGTAAAAATGGATAGCAGCTTAGTTTTGTTCATATGTGGTTGGTCTTTTTGTACTGGAAACAAGATAAGTACCCATTAAATGAAAGGTAGTTTGATAAAATCAACTTATTCTTAACTTTATGCCAATTTTTGAAAAAATAAGGTTTGTTTTAGAGTTTGAAAGTATAAGTTTGAAGAAGGAGTTGCATTTGCATGTTACTTTCTGAATATGTGTGGTTTTTTTTTCCAGAATGTCTATTAAAAATATTACTATATTAGTTCTGGAGGAAATATTTTTGTTATGGTCGTATTATTTTAGCAGTGCACACATAACTCATACTGACATTAATGGAAGCTATGCATACATGTTAACAGTAAAATGCAGCATGTGTTCAAATCCATCATTTTGCCTAATTGTCTTGTTGCTTTGCGCTCTTTCTATCTCTGAGCATGAAAAAAAATCAATGCACTTTTTATTTTTTAGTAAGCGATACTTAAAAAAAATATGTATTGCATAGTGTGACAAAAGCCATGTCAATGTTTCTTAAAAAAATGTATCTATCATCCATAGAAATATTTCAGTTGGCCTGAACTTTAAATTTGGTAGTTGGAAATATATCTTGAGAGTACTTTTTCCAGACATTGTTTTTGTTTTCTGAGAGTCCGCAAGTAGGAGCACAACCTCCTGAGAGCTTCACAAGGCTTGCCTAGAAAAGCTTATTCATTCTGTAACATGAAGAGCTTGAGGGTAGGAGAAGTTTCAATGCTGTGATGTGGTGGAGGCTTGTCAGATGTTTCAGAAATGCCATATTTATGGAGCATACTTCCATGACCACAATGCTTTCGTACAGCTCTCCTTTCCTATGTGGTGGTTCCTTCCAAAACTCATAAACCTGCTTGTAACGAAATTAGGTAGCTGTATAGATAGATAAATGAGTATTTATATAATATTAAAATTGCCTTCTGTATATATGGATGTGAAATAAATGCCTGCCCTCATGGAAAGTGGGTTTTACTCTATGGGACAGATCATCTTTTTAGAAATGGTCAAAATTATTTTCCCTTTGGAAGATATAAAGTTTGACCTGGAGAGCCAAAAGTCATAAAAGAAAGTCTAAAGGCATGTGGGGGAAAAGATATAAAAATGACTGTCACTCTTTCTGTAAGTTCAAGTTTTAAATTATACGCATTTTATCTTCAACTGCAACTTCTAAAGTTAAAAAGAAAACAGAAAATTCCAACACCCAAGGCATCCCCATCCCCCCTCCCCCCACCTTGTTATCAAAATTTGGTGTTTTCTTGGTTGAAAATCTTTAAGTTAACTTTCTGTGATGTTTACTCTATTTATCGTTTAAATACAAGGCTAAAAAATATTTCATTGTGGTTTTGCATTAATTTGATGATCTTTCAGTGGGTTAGTTACATGTGACAAACACTGCACTTAGTGGCCATGTGATTAATCCCCCAAAAGACCGAACTTCATGTTTTGACCTGAAGATCTGACAAGTCTTAATTTTTGAGATTCAGTTGTTAATTACTGAGTTTTTCCTCTGTTAACTCAGCACTCTCAGTGCTCTGAAGCTTTCAGAGTATCCTGAATGAAATTCTTGCCAACTCTGAAAGGCAATTTCCTTGCCTTTAATAGAGTTCATGCCATCACCTGTGGGTATTGCTAAATCAGTTTTGTTGAAAGTGACTTTGGCCTGAAATTCACTACAAATTTCCAGAAGAAAATATATTTTCCCTTATGTGGAATAAATCAAATGATTAGTAATGCAGCATTAAAGATCTAGTAAAACCCCAGCTACTAGTCATTTTATTCAGTAACAAAAATATAACACTGCTGTGCTGTCCAAAAAATATATTTTAAATTAGATTTTGCAGCAAATTTTCTTACAGTGACAGGATACAATTAAACATCCCTTCCTTTGTTTAAGCACGGTCACAATTTTTTCACAGAAAATAATAAATGAAGATCGCTTATCTCTGTTTTTCTGTAGGTTTATTCATTTAAGTGCACCTGTGTATAGTCGGGGATGAAATATTTGTGGGAAGAAGGGGATAAAATCTTTTTTCCACCAAGCATTCAGTCCCAGCAGCTGCCACTCTCTGCAGAAGTGCTGAACACACAGTGCCCGCTGCCTGCTGGGGCAGACAAGGAGAGGGCACTTGGATTTGCCACTAGATGCCAGTCTTGGGTACAAGACCATGGTCTGGAGCTGCTTGGTTCAACAAACCGAGTGTGAGGAGGAAGCTTGTCCTGTTGGGAGGAGAATGTGCCTTGTCCCCTCCTCTGTCACCTGGTCTGACTGGTGCCCTCCTGCCTCGTAGAGAAAGAGCTTCAGGCGTGGAAAAGCACACAAATAGCTTCAAGTGGACTTTTCAGGATATTGCAGGGGTGAAGAGTGTCTTTGAATGGATTCTGGAAGTCAGGGGTGGCAGCCTAAGGAAAAGACTGTGTAAAATGTAAAACTAAAGAGTCATAATTTGTACGGAAGTCAAAATGCTTTATGAAGTACCAGTGGCAGAAGTATAAGAAAGTTTACCACTCATCTGGTTTTCTGCAGACATCCCCCTTTTTTTCCATCTATAAATTGTACTGGAGTAGAAGTTGGGGATTTCACATCTGTGTAGCAGCTCAGCAGGAGTTGCAGCTCTGACAAGGGCTGTTGGATGTCCAGAGAATCCATCTTGATGAGTTTCCAGCACCTGGACAAATCAGCTCCTGTCCCTGCCTTACATTCTCCTGTTACTATTTCCGTCCATCACATCTGAAACTGACACCTAAGGAGGGAACTCAACATGTTTGCCTTTATTTATGTCCTAATTGCTCCACCCTAAGAGGTTCTGACACCCACAGGATAGTGGTTTCTTCCTCATTGCTGTGGGCACAGCAATGGTGAAAAGTGCTTCTGAAATCTCTGTGAGTAGTAAATCCAGTGCATCTGGAAAGTTTCAGAGTAATTATGCATGCAATCCACCTGTTCAGGGCAAGCACAGGCCAGAGGCATGGCACTCACTGACAGGAGAATCCCCGATGCAATTGCAGCAACTCTACTTTCATGTAGTCATGAAGTTAATTTCCTTTCTTTGGGTTCTTGCATGTAGCATGAAGGATGAGGAAAGCAATATAGCAAGGTAGGAGAAATTGGCGAGGTGATTTAAGATTAGAACTACTCTTTGAAATGCATGGAACTTGCTCCTTAAAACCACTTAAAAGGATGGTTTCCCTACAGAGCCACCTGCTTTCTGTGTTCCAGCTAGCCAGAGCTCTCCTGCACCCATCATTTCTGAAAGGAAAGCAGGAAGGGAGATAATCAGTTCTCTTGCCTACGCTGGAACCTGAAGTGCTTCACTAAAAGGTGTGGGCAAAGCTGCTTAGTTTATGCTCCTTTTTAAATGCTAGTGTATTCGAAAACCAGCTAGCACCTACCTTGGGAATAGTTCTAGGCTAAATGAGCAGCAGTGGATATGTGACATTAAAGGAGTCTCTTTGAAGTTTAAGCAAACACACCAGGATCAGATTTCTTATATTATTAATAAAGTATTGTTTTGAAAGAAGGATAATTTTAAGTTTTTTTTCTACTTTTCCAGCTGTAATACAGCCTATATTTATGAGAAATGTATCTATGATAATTTCTCTAACATGAACTCTTTAACATATCTTTACTCAATAGATTAGATAACAGAACAGTGTATAAATAGCTGTGAAGAAAAAATAATTTTCAGAAAGTTTACTTTTTAAAATTATTTTATTAAAAAGATTATTTTGACTTGTTTCAGCTGTGGCAATGTATACTATAAACATGTTCAGATAGCAAGTTGATTGTCTCAAAAATTGTACCAATTCAAATGCAGAACACTAGACTGTTTTTTAGTAACCTGTGGACTGCTTCAATTTAATTGTAGGATTCATGCTGAGAGTGTAGAGAGTCATATCCCAAGTTAAATACAAACAAAACAGCAGGATGTTGATACAACTGTGACTTCCATAGGAAGTAGTTAGAATGGTAATGTGGTCTCCTAACTTGGGTGGAAAGTCTCTTGTGACTGTTTTTGCCCCACAGATCTGTAACACAGCATGCCTTGACTAACATTTTTGACACCAACTTGCAAACACCATAAAGATTAGAGAAGGCCAAATGAAGGCTTTGTTCTCTGGAACAGAAGCTTTCTTGACTAAAATGAAAAGATGTTTTTCTTTTGTAAACAACGAAGGGTCACTAAGCAATAAAATGTTTCTCTCAGTGAGAATAGAATGAGTGAGCTGTTTACTTGTCAAAGTGCTTCTCTTAAAGACATATGAGTGTCACCAGGTTCTTACTTGAGAGTCTCCTATGTTCAGACTAAAGGATAGTATACTTTGATTTTATTCTGTAAGATTCATAACATTTGAAATTTCATCAGCATGGGAAGCAAGTTTCTTTTCTTCATTTTTGTTCTTGTTGAGTCATAATTTACTTTCAAAATAGGTCACCTGCTATTGAAGGTTGCTGAGATCAGTTTAGGATTTCTCCAAACCATGATGTGAGAGGCTGTGTTTGGCTTACTTTTATATCAATATCCAAGTAAAGGAAGTTGGATCCTCTCCCATTGTTTCTTGTCCCCTTTAGGCAGTGGGAGAGGGGTGTAGCAACCTTTTCAAAGTGTTTCCTTCCCAGGGAGACAACGTCTTCCTCGCTGGCATGGGAGGGTAGCGGTGCTTCTGTCACAGGGGCGTTGTCTGAAGGCAAACCAGAAGGAGTTCAAACATATTCCACACAATGTGTATTATGGTTATAATAATTAAGCACACTTTTCTGAGCTAGAAAATGAGTCTGGCTTGTTTTCTTCATTTCATAAGGATTTTGTCTCTAGTTGTAGAAGTGATCTTTCAGGTTCCTTTGATCCACATGATTTGAGGCACCTGCCAGGCAGGAAGAGAATTTGGTGACCATTCCCACTCTGCATCCTAGGAGTGCACTTTGCTTTCCAGTTTTGTTGCTGTTGTTCTTTACCCATTCTGGTACTTCGCCTCAATAGAAAAATAACATTCAGTGCTCCAGCAAACATTTTATGTTGGAAATTCTACAATACTTTTCAGGGATTTAGTGCTTTCCCAGGACCTGAATGGTAGCGAGATCAAGGGGATCCTGCAGCTGCTTTATGAGGGAGAGACTTGAAAGACTTCTGACTCTGGGGAGGGTAAGGGGGGGGGGATATGTTTGAAGTTTGAAGAATCAGAAAGGAAGGCATAAACTCAGTGTAGAGCTGTTGTTTGCCAGATCTCCCAGCATGAGGAGTATCAGGCACTTGCTGAAGTTAATCAGTGATCAATATGAAGGGGAGAGGTGCTGCTTTGTGGAATGGTTGGTTGCTGACCTTCTAGAACTTACTTCCACGGAGACATCAGCTGATTCAAAAAGGGGTTAGACAAGTTCATAGACAAGAACTGGCTCTTTATGGACTTCTTTATACTCCTTGGCTGTTGTTCTTGACCTGTGTTCCTAAAATTTATTTTCTATCTGCAGTATCAGCTCTTTTCTCCCACATTGCTCACTTTCACTGAAACACACATAGTGATAAGATGATTTCTAACCCTTTTTTTTTTTTTTTAAGAACCAGTTATATTAAGTCTACTAATACAGTATGGAAAAATCAATGGCTGCACTTTGAATGGCTTTTTGTGTCTTCTGTTGCCCTACAGTGTATAAGTGGATTTACAAGATGATGTAAGTGACAAAATGATTGGTTTGAAGTGCAGGTTATAAGTGAGATATGACAGTTACATGACATTCTTTAGTGATTGAACCACTTAGAAGCCAGGCAGGATTAACAGTGTTTCAGGTTTACAGGTGTTTCAAACTGCTTGAAGGATGTGGAGATGCAGAGTATTCTAGTCTTTTGTAATGTGAATGAAAATTTGAAGAAACAACTGCAGTTGAAAATCATTACCTTTACTTCTCCCATTATTTCCTTTTTCTGTTTAAATAAATCTCTTTAAATTACAGCGCTTTTCTGTTTTTTATGTATAAGTGTGTTAGGGGTTGGAATTTTCTAAGGAAGCTTGTTATTTTTCTGAACTCAGATTACTGAGCAGTTTAGCAATCTTAACTTCTAGATAAAGAAGAAAAAATGAATATGCTATCTACTAAGTATTAAACACTTTTTGTTTGGTTTCTATTGCACAACTTCTTTATTTACAGTGTTAGAAAATATAGGGAATAAAAGCAGTTTATGGACAGAACAATACTATAGGAAAAGGTTGTACTCTGCAATTAGTGATCTTGACAAAGCTATATGTATTTTGTTTTAAAACTACCTTAAAAATGCTTTTCTTAGGTAAAAAATAAATGATGGTATAAACTATTAAATAGGATGGCATTTGTTTTGAAGTTCAGCCGGCATGGGAATTTAGAGGCCTCCACCTCTGATAATACACTCAAAAGAGGGAATGGCTCAAAAGTCAGAAAGGAAGGAGTAGGAGGCTGAAAGTAAAATAAAAAAAGAAAGAAAAAGTTAGGCTTCTGTTTCACGGATTTTTTTTAAAGCTGACTGAATTACGCCCTTGTCTAGTGAAACCCTCTTAGTGTAATTCCCATTGGCCTCCGTGACACCTAGGGCAGGGCTGATCAACTGCAGGCTCCCATATTCCTAACCTCAGCCAACTCAATATGATTCTAGCAGATGTTTCTGCATTTTAAACCTCAAAATATGATGGTTCAGGGTTTTGGTTTTTTTGTTTTTTCCTTTTTCCAGTGGCAAATCTTGCATACTTGAGACCCAGGCCATGCAATTCAATGGTAGAAATTATGAGCTGAAGGTCTCCCCAGTGGGATAATGCTGAAATTAATGCAAATTCAGATCTTTGAAGATGGAGAACCAAAGAAATTTTAAAGGTCTGGATCATTTACACTGAACTGGTGGACTATTCTTTAATATTTTATAAAGGTACAAAATATAAAATGTGCTTAGAAATGCATGTTTTCTGTTAGAAGGAAAAGGTCTTATAAAGTCAGGAGAGAACGGAGTCAGAAGCAATCAAACAGGAACAGTTTTCTTAGCATCAGAAGGGAAAGGTTTGATTAGCTTTCTCTGCCTTCTCATTCCTCCTTAGGTAGCGTGAAGTTAATCCACTGCTACCTTCTTCCTGTGCTTATTCCTCCCCGTGCCCCCAGCAAAGCGAGTACTTCTCTCTGTGCTGTGGTAAAACACATCTAAACTCCCATTCTTTAGTTCCCTCTAGTTGTGCTCTCTCAGGTAATAAGGTGCAAGGTGTGCTTGAAGTTTTGTGTTCTGTTGTCCAAGAGATGGTTCTCTAATGTGCCTTCCCTCGTGCTTTGTAAGGTGTGAGCTCACAGGGCAGCCCTTCTCCCTGCAAGGCCATAAGTAACATTTACTCTTTTATTTAACTTGTATAGTGACACCTGTAAAAATTTATCCTCCTAGAGGTCTGTACCTCTATCCTGAAAGGAGTCAAAAAGTTTGTCTTTTGGAGAAGGAGACACACTTGTGGTTGGTGGTGTTTGTGCCCTCCCACTGAACTGTGTGTAGATTACTGATTGCGACCCTGACAGGACTGATCCATCCCTTTTATTAATACAGTGCCAGGTATGATGGGCTCCCACCCATCAATAATAAACAAGACAATAATAAAAACGTGCATGACGTTATCACTGCCAGCGCTATCTAAACAATGAGAATGTGGAACCATTTCAGCAAAACCAGAATTCTTCGAATACGATTGGTGAAATATGACATAGCACACAAAAAAGTGCTAAACCGTGACCTTTTTGAGGAACAACACCCCTCCTTTCAATGCTGTGTTGGTGTTTAGCAGGGACTAACAGATCATGAATTATGTGATGACAGTGGAAATTAGGATGAGCTCACCTCAGTTTTCTCTGTGAACAAAGCTGGCTAAGTCCACACTGTTGTGCAGTGTACCACGATATCTTAGCAAAGAAAACCCCTGTTTAAGAAGATATATAATATAAGTCTGTGCTAAGTCCTGTAGTCAAGCTGATTTGTTCAGCATAAACATCACCTTAAAAGGACACCTTGGCTTGCTTCCTTAGGGTGAAGTGGCTTCAACTGAGTAGATAAACTTTTCAAGGTGAAACAAGAGCTAGGTGACAGTACAAACTTGTGCAGAATATCTTTACTGAAAGACTTTTTAGTTGTTGGTAAATAGAAATGTTACTCTTTTAGAGGAGCTGGCATAATTTTTGTAGGACTACTATGCTTATTGTGTTACATTTTAGTATTAAATGTTTATTGGGGGATGCAAGTGAAAGGCTTGATATATTTTTTTCCTCATATTTAATAATGATTTTCTCAAAACCCATCCAGTTTCAGTTTTGTAAATGTGTAGATACTAAGGGGGAATCTGTGATTTATTGGCTTAGATTAGAAATGTAAAATACTTTTTTGTGGTTAAACTCTTCCCGGTTTCTAACCACTCCTACCTCAAACATGTAGTTTATCATTGTTGCATTCAGCTTTGACCAAAATTAGGCCACACAGGACTCTGATGATCACCATATTGCTAAAATCATTCTAGTTATGATGGATTGTTCTTCTCTGCTTCCCAACGAACTTCTTGCATAGTTTGCAAACCAGCTTCCACGATTCTCATCTTCTAGGTGAGAGGGGGAAATGTAGATTGATCTAACAGAGAGAGTCATTAAATGTGCTACTTTGATCCTTTGGTTTCCACCCTCCTTGCCTTTTTTATGGTTAGGGAACAGAGATAGGTACTGAGTAGAAAATGTCGGAGAGAGGGTTTATTGTGTGAGGGGACTTTGTGGTAGTTCTGTTCACCTGTCTGCATGTTATGGCAAACTGTGTCCCAGAGGCGGGTTAGGTGCAGTGGAGAGGGAGAGCTTTTAAACTAAAAGGAACCTTTACCCCCACTCTAAAAGCTCCAAAATACAGAATTCTCTCCTCTTGTTAACTTGTGAATATTTTTTAAGAGCTGGACAACTTCATCCAGCTCTTGCATGACTGCCTTGAGAAGTTTTCTGTGTGGTCAGTGAACAAAAGTTGAGCAATTGATGTCTGTGAGGTTTAGAGCAGGAGCTGGTGTTGGGACTGGTGTGAAATTCAGCAGCAAAAAGCAGAGATTGTTACGTAACACCTGAAGAGTAGAAGCCCAAGAAGCAGGGTAGATCATCATCTAACATCCAGCAACCTGATACCCTCTTAGCAGGGTGGAAAATGCTCTGACATTCATGAGCTTAAAGAAAAGACTTTTCACCCGATGAAAAGAGTTTAAACCTGCAGCAGGCATGAAACAAACTTGACTGTTTTCCAGTTTTGTTTTGGGTGCTCATTACCCTCTGTGCCCACCTGGATTATTTTGTCAACAACTGAAAGGAAACTGCTGAAATGAAACCAGAATATTTTCTGGTTCTTGTGGCTGTTCATCCCACCCAGGTACCTGCTGCTCTCTTATAAAAGTACTACAAGGATCCAGTCAGGAAGGAAATTTACCTACAGGACTTTCACAATTATATTAAGAAATAGAATTTATAATTTTTTCCTCTCAGAATAATTTCCCTTCAACACTTCAATACTGTGATGTTTTGTTTAGTCTAATGTAGGTTTTTGGTAGTATCTAGTCTAAAAATGAATCTAATTAACAGATGAGTTTAGGAAATCCCTGCTGTAATTTGGCAACTAAATGAATAGGGGATATCAGTATCTGACAAGCAAGTTCCACTTAAGGCTAATGTAACTATTACCTCATTAGTACAACTTTCCACTCTTCAAATAAAACCTTTATTGAATTTAAAATACGTATTTGATGAAGGACTTGCTGAACTGATGTGAAATTGGCTATGTGAAATTATGCTGCCTTTATTGATACTGACTAGCTTTATAAATGTTTATCTTAATTATGTTTTATTGTGATTAAAAAAGATTGCAGATACTCTGCCATTTTTGTAAAGTGAGCTGTTGGAGCTTTTTTTGTTCAAGAGGGGGGTAGGGTATGGAGAATAGTCCAGCTCCAGAGAGGAGGCCCCTCACAGGCCATATGAATCCACTTACATGTAAATTGCTTGTCTATATGAATTAAGGTGAAGGTTATGAAAGAACTGCATTTCTGTGTTTATTGTAGGATTTTTGACAGTCTCTTTCCTCTTTCAAGTAAATTTGGCTTAAGTCCACAGTCAGTACAGTTTTAAGTAAACTCCTCTTTTGTTACATTAACAAGGTTATAACATCACTGAGGCAGATTTCCAGCTGCATGAATTGAGGCCTGAGCATGCAGACTGAGGGGATAATTAAAACCTTAGGGTGAGTGAGTTAAACTACCAGCTAAAATTGGATAAAAGGCTAATTGTCCATAGCAACACAGTGCGTGTTTCTAAATATCTGTGAAATAAAGATAAATGTTTGTGGTCTTTTAATTCCTCTTAAAATGCTCAGATTCAGATTATATTTTAGGGCATAACAAAAATCAAGAGAAAGTAAATAGAAGGCCAAAGAATTATTTCCCAGATATTGTTTTACTTTAGTTATTGATTGAAAAACAGAATCCTTTTGAAGACTTCAGTGATTTTCTGACTTTCTTTGCAATTCAGGAAGCATTTTTGTGCAGGAAGCACGAGCCTGACTGTGTGATACAGTATATCAGAATGGACTGGTTGGTGCTTTGTCAAAATTTGTCATATCTCTTTTTCCTTCCTCCTTTTTTTCATTATTGAGAGTGGAGTTACATACCTTTGGTGACCTTCAAGAAGATGACATAGAGTCAGGCAAGATGATACATTGCCACAAAGTTAAAAAAACAAAATGGGTTGTAATGGCAGCTTGTACTGAACTAAATGAATTGTGAAGGTCCATTTGTTATTCATTAGGAGAAGCAGAGCAGATACTGTTCTGCCTTCATAGGGAGCCTTTAAACTTAAGGTCATTTTACACTAGTACCCTTGTGGCATGGACAGCATTTAATACATTTTTAACAGCTTTTACATTTCCATGGTTTGCAGCAGTGCTTGTTGAATCATTTCTCTAATGAAGGTGTTTTAAAGTAGTTTAGAATTACTTTGGGGGGAAAAACAGGAAAAAAAAGAAATAATTGGGTTGATGAAGTGACTCTATATACTAAAGAGCTAAGCAGGCAGAACGCATTGCTGTAAAGTAATGCATGCTGATTCCCCTGCTACAGAAGTACATCCCTGGGGAACTGTGCTTTTTTGTTGTTGTTGATTTTGTGTGGGGAGGCCTGTTTTTTAAAATGTAAGTAGAATTAAAGTTGTTTTTTTCACAGTGGTCATTCCTTTGGGGAAGGAAGGTCTGAAGATAGAAATTTAGGCATATTTGTGAGCCATTTCTGAGTTGCTCAGGAGTCTGATGGAGAACATTCAACATTTTGGCATATTTTTGGGAAAGTGTGCATAATGTCTGTCATAATCATTGATGTGGGCTTCTGAGGAACCCATCATGAAATGAGCGTGGAGTGCCGGGTAGAATTTTACTGATCAAAATAAATGTTGATTATTTCATTGCCTCTCAAGTGGTTCAGTGGTGCTGTGGAAAGTCAAAGCAGAAAGGTAGGTACCAATATGAAACACTCTGAGAATAATTTTTTCAGAAGTGCTGAACTATTCTAAAATTTTATTAACTTAAAGAATGATTTTTAACTCTAAAGAAAGGTTTAATAACCCCAGCTAAAGGAAGTAATCATTTCACAAGCTCACGATTTGTTTTAGGTGACAGCCTTTCATATTTACTCCTTCAAATGATGTTGTGGATTTAGCTGTCAAAAGCCAAACTACAGAGACTTTATTTTTGTTCAAAGTATTAGAACACAAACGATGTACTGAGTTTCAAGAATTGTTTGCAAACAAACTTAATTAAGAAAATGCTAATTTAAACATATGATGGTATTTCTTCCTGCAGCCAGTCCATCCTTTATTTTCTTGTTTAGCAGATTAGCAGCATTCATTCTTTGCTTCTTTGCACATGGCTTTCACAGCAGTTTTTAATTGATTTTACTGTTTTGTGAGGATAAATTCTGACAAAGTGCACGTGGATCACAATCAGCATATGAGGAAGAAAAATTACTTATTCTTTTAGAGAACTGTTTTTTCCTGAGATTTTGAACAATACATATTTTAACATTGAAAGACTGTCCATCTTTAGAAAACAGTAAGCTTTAAATAACATTGTAAATGCATCGATGAATGCTTTTATTTAAGAAAAGAGAGAGTAGAATGTAAGAAGCTAGCTGTGAACTCTAAAAATCTTGTTGTTTGAACTATATATGTTTTCAGTAAAATTAAATTATTTTAATGTAAGTTTAATGTTCAGTTGCAGCAGTGTTTCTGACTTACCCTTTAAGAGAAATATTTGTCTTCTATTACCTTTTCACTAGCTCCATGCAGTTGTTGGTGGTTTGTGAATTAAAGATGTTTTAATGAAAACTGCTTTAATCTCTCTATGGTTTTAAAAGTTCATCACACATTTGAAAACACAGACTGGCAATGTATGTCCATTAAACATGTCAAGAGTAGTTTTGTTTGGTCAGAAAATGAACCCCATCACTTTTGTTATTCTAGATTTCTGAATATGCAGTGGAGGGACTGTTATCATCCTGTGTCCAAGTGATACCCTAAGAAAGGCACAGTGCTACTACTTTCATTTTTAAAAGTATGTAAAGAGAATATAAAGAAGTCTGAGAAGGCCAGGCATACTTACCATAGGAGTTCTAAACTGGGCTATGGTATGAATTCCATTTTAATTTTTTTTTTCCAAGCTAAATAAATGTAATTAATAGTAGTCATACTGCATTGCCTGAAACAGTTTATTTTTCATTTACGGTACCTTACAACTTTATTTTTGTGGTTTTAGCTTATTTGTCAGAAATGTAAAATAAAGGACAACCCTGTGAAAGGAGAGTTCCAGCATTAACTACCCAAGACACTTTGATGTTGTCCCCTTAGCACAGAGCTGTCTCCTAAGTGGAGGACTGTGCTCCCCCCAGTTCTGAAGCTACTTCTGGTCCATTCCTGACTCACCTCTTGGTTGCCATTGCCTGGGCATCTTGGTAACATCTTCAGATGGATTTTGTAGCAGCTGTAATCAATAAAACACGAGGCAGCCGAAACAATTGCTGTGTGCCTCCAGAATGTTCTCTGCATTGTGTGTCATTGGGATGGTCCCTGTGACAGTGCTGTGCCAGCTGGGGCTTTCCTAGAACAGTTCCAGATGTTTATCCTGCCACTGGAAAACGATTCATTTAGTCACATGTTTTGATTCAGGCAAAAGTTCCAGGGTTTGAACAGGTTAAAAACCCACAACAAACCATAGCAAATGAAACAATAATAGTCTCTGGAACACTGGCACACATCACAGAGTTCACAATAATGGCTGTTGAATCAAGTAGAGACGCTGGGAGGAGAAAAATCTTTTCTAGAAGGGATGTTCATATAAACATCCTGTTACAGTGAGTCTGTTGAGAGCTCCAAAATTAAATGATTATTCACTAAAATAAGACATTAAATTTGTCTCAGCTGATCTGCAGTTGTCTTTGAGTTTGCTTTCTATAAGTAGTGTAAGAAGAGTTTGCTTGTAGAAGTGTTCACAAACCCACTAAATTTTTAGCTTGTTTTAAATAATGGTGACTGTATGTGTGCATCCCTGAGTGAAATTTGATTATAAAAATTGTCTACACCAGTCTCTGGAAAGGCATGTAAAAACCCCAGACACAGGTGATAGGCAGGCCTACTTTTATAAGAAACAGCTTTTTTCCTACCCTGCGTTTTTTAAAAGTAGCTAGGTTTTGAGATAGTACAAGTGTACCTATGGTGACTTATTTTCTTTGATCCTGTGCAAGTCAGCTCTATGAGTGATGTAATGCATTGGGGAAGACTGAAAGTTCTACCTCTCCTTCAGAATAAAGTGGCTCCTTTTGCTGTGGCGCAGAAGAGACGTGGTGTGCTGGGGATTTGTGGGAATCTGCTAATGGTTAGAGCTTTGCAGTGTGCCTGCTTCCATCTAGGATAGCTGAATCTAAGTCTGTGCAAATAATCAAGTTTGACTGAATAGTTATTAGGTATTACAAAAATAAATTGAAAAACATATTGAAAGGCTAGATACATGGTAATCCACAGGCAAAATCTAGCAGTGGTTGTGGGTTTTTTTTTTCCTGTGTTATTATGTTATCATAAAGCAAGCAGGGAGTTACTTTAAAGAGAGTATAAGGAAAATAGCCTGACTTACAAAACTCAGTATTGTGGTAAATCTGGCAGCACTATGAGAGGAAGAAAATCTTCTTAGTTTGTATTCATTCAGGTTACTAAAACTCAGACTGATAAGAACAGTGGCAGGTTAATTGACCACCAGGTGAAAGATTCATGTTGAGAGCCCACATCCTGCCTCGTGAAGGAATGAACTGATTTCTGTACCAAGTGATTCTTTTGACACTGACCATTGTGGTTGGAGCATGTTTTGTAGATGAGAAAGACCATAAATTCTTCTGTGTAGAATTTACATGAAAACAATGTAAATGCATACCAAGAATACCTGATGTGTTCTAATCCCAGTGCTGCTACACCCCTTGTTTCTAAATCAGTTGAAGCACAAAGCAGTCAGGTTGGGGTCTCCAAAAAAAAAGCAGGCATGGATAATACAGAGTGTAATATCAGTCCTGTGTTTGTATAGGCAGGAGTTTGTACCAGCTCAAGGCGAAGAGCAGATTCCAGGGTCCGACTTGCCAAATCTATGGAAAACCTGGAAAACTCTATAGACCCCTAAATTAAGGAAGCAGTATTGGGACGAGAGCTGAGCTCAAATGAACTGCACAGTAATGTGCTGTATATTCTTTCTGAAATGTTAATGGACTGCACTTCAAAGGCAGGTGGTAGTAACAGTCAAAAGTTAGTTGTTGAAGTCAAAGTCAAGAAAAGGACAGTGAAGACATTAATTAATTAAGATGTGTAAGAGGGAAAAGCTTCAGCAAAACAAAAAGAAACACTCTCCAGTGAGAAAAAAAGTATTTGTCTGAAATCTGGTACAAGCTAGTTTTTCCTCCATTGGAAGGTAGGGGAATTGTCTATGAAATTTTGAGGCTCTGGAGGGTTTGAGCTGTATGACCTTCAGAGATTTTGATAGTGTTACTGGCTCCCTTGGAGCCACAACTGGGACAGTCTGGGGGTAGCAAAGCATGTTTTCTTAGGGAAAATAATAGAGGTACCAGCTGTTGTTAGGAACCATCATGTCAGTAATATGTGGTGAATAAACATGGTTGATAACTATTACCTTAGAATTCCTAGTATCAGAGATGAATTTTTTCCCACTAGGGGAAATGAGTGACCTGATCTTCAGCTGGTTTATAACTAGAGTTTGGATCTTGTAATACAACAAAAGAAGCTAACAGATTTCAGAGGGGAAAAGCTCCTGGTTAAATGAAGTGAGCTGCAAGAAGCAGTAGTCGTGACACAGTTGGGCAGAGACAGATGTGCAGATGAATACCTGAAATTAATAGCAGGCACCCTTAGAGGGCTGGTTAATCTGCCAGGAGAGAGTCTGTCTCTTTTCTGCCCACTAGTGCATCAGCTCATAAAAAATACAAATGAGCCCAATAGCAGCAAGAGCCTTAAGATCTGCTTCCTCATTAGTGAAACTTCAGAGAAGCATTTCCTGTAGCTCTGTATCTTTTTTTACCTTTTAAGCAAAGTTGTTAGCCAGAACTATGTAGACTGAGTTCTTGGGGCAGGGGGAGAGAGAGTCGTTGAATGAATCTATAAAAAGAAGAGTTTATCTTGAATTATTTTGATAAGCAATATATTTAAGGGTTTCAATGATGAAAAAGATATTGTTATATTTGATAAATGGTTTTTGTATGCTGGAGATGGACTGTCTTGTGTGGTTTATATTTTTGTTCACATTGTAGCCCATTGAGAGCAGCACTGTTAGTAGATCATGTGATATTGTGGTCATTTTGAGCTATTAGGATAGCAAATTCTCCTGTTTTGCACAGCTAGGGTCAACTTGAGGAAGAGCGATCCAAGGATATCTTTTCCTGACAGCATGGAAAAGTTCATGAACTGTAAGTTGTGTGCACAATGTTGAAAGAAAAACAAAGTTGCCAGTTGGGGTGGGAGGAAATGCCCTTTCCAGAAGCTGAAAATAGAAAAACAGGGTAGAGAAGGCTAAACCAATATTCAGGTTTAGAATGATTCTTTTTCCTGTAGTTGTGGAAAACCCAAAACAAAAGCGAGATCAAGTGGAAAGAAGAGGTCGCTGGTCAAGAGGTACATTAGGGGTTGTTCAATTGTAGTGATAACTGGAACTGATAAAGTTACCTAAGGGGGTTTCTAGCACTGCAAAACCCCAGAGGATGTAAACAACTTTGTTCCCTCTGTCTTCCTTCTGAAATTGCCCAGTGAAAGCTAGAGCTTGCTTCAAGCACTCTCACAATTTATCTTCTCTTTGACCTTATGTTTGCATATGCTGCCTAATATATAGCAATTACCTCAAAGCTATTTGTAGTCATCATTTGGGATCGTGTGGCTGGTTAAGTGAACTGCTTTTTTGAAAAGCTGGAATAAAAATTGTTCCAGGCGAAACAACCAAAAAGCAGAATTGTAAAACTGCTTGCACATGTGTTTAGTGTAATGAAATTTATGCCTGACTCTTTCCCTAATGCTACATAATAGATCATGATGATCTTATTTCTGTACAATGTAATCTCCTGTGTGTCTGGGTTATCTGACTGTTACACTTTTGTTCAGATTGATTTGGGTGCTTCTTTCTCTCCTTTTCTCCTCTTCCTCATAAAGACTAATCATGTGGAGTTAGATGTTTCTGTATTTCTTTTAATGACCTAGTTTATGCTTATCAGCAGCTCTTACAAAGGTAATCATGTACTTTCATAAATTGACACACTCCACCCCTTCACAAGTTCTTTGACTGTGTTAATCCACACTCGTGTTTAGAGGAAGGGGCCTCCAAGCATGAAAGATCCAGAAGACAAAAACAATAGAGAGCAATGATGCACTTCTGAAGTTATTACAGTGATGTACTGACTTGTAAATCTGTATGATTCCCTTCACAGTTTTATTCATTCAGTTTTACAAGATCTTTGTCAATTTTTCCTGTGCCTGTATACATCTATAAAGCACATACATGCACACACATACATTTTGTATTTGTCGGTGATGCAATAGACCCTTTAACCCCCTTCTGCTGTCTAATAGGTTCAGGAATTACTGCTTTTAAAAACACTTATTGACCTGATGGAGTCAGGAAAATCACATACTTTTAAAATGCAAGGTTTTCTATGTCGGGAATATTATTCATTAGCAAAATTGTTCATTTATCTAAATTTATCCTTAGCCTATGCTTAAGTACTTCCTAAAGGTCTGTAATTACCAGCTGACATGCCAGTTCCACACAGACAGAGTGTCAAGAGATTCTGAAGCTTTTCTCCCTCCGGGGAACCTCAGAGACCAAGAAACGTATTAATCATTTAGGACAAAAGTAGTTGTATCATTTAATGGACTTTACAACGTTTGTGGAATTATTTAAATTATTCCTATTTAAGGACAGAAGCATTTGTGTTTCCTTACCTGCCTTCTCTACACAACAAATATGTTGGCTGCCAGTTTCATACAGAGTTTGTTTACATTTGACACAGTAGGGATGGCCTGCACTTTCTCAATCATCTGCTGTATTTGCATAACCTTGCAGAGTTAATGGCTGCCATTCTGACAAATTAAGCTGGTTTCCTATGTCTTTAATGGATTAAGTCCTCTTGGACAAGTTATACTCTATAATCCATGCATAGTGTTTGCTAAGTGTTGTAAATAGTACGTTCATTTGTTTTATTCTATTGTCATTTGACTTGTATGCTAAAAAACATATATATGAAGAATGCTAAACAAATATGGAACAAAACCGGTTATTTATCTTTATAAAGACAGAATTAATGATTATCAATGCTTAATAGAAGAAAAAAAATTAGTTATGCTTTAATTACTGTCAAATATTTAAAAACATTTTGGCTGTGAGAGTATTCATACTTTTAAAGCTTTGATTCCATTACACTAGAATCTTAGTTCCTGATTCCTGAAAATTACATAATTTACACTGTGTGCTCCAAGTGTAGCAGGAACACTGCAGCACATGGTTCATATGATAAACGAGTTCTCTGACAGCTGCAATATACATTGGAGTTGTCAATATGTGTGAACAGGTTAGAGGCAAAATATGGGAATGGAATGCATGCTAATGTTATAAATTCCTGAAAATGTCATGTTTTGCAGGTAAGATTGTTATTTTTAAACACAATCTGTGGGAATTGAACAGCACTGAATCTGAGGCAACATCACCTACATATTTATAGAGCAGTATTTTGACAGTTTGTAAATGATCTATAATGGACATATTCTTGAAGCATCCTGGTGTGGTGGAGGGGTAGTGCTTCTGCAGGTTTTACTCCACAGATAACTGGAGGTATAAAGCTACTTCTTTTCATGCAAGTGAAAATTTTTGCTGGAGATTTTTTCAGCATGAGGTTTAGGCAATACAATAATTTCAGACTACTTCAGGCTGTGCATTTCCTACTTTGCTGCCTGTGCATTTGTTCAGAAATACACCTGAGTGTTGGGAATGCAAATATGCAGCTCTGTTCATCATATTGGCATTCATTTAGATATATGAGATCTTTTTAACTCCACAAAATACATGCAAAGGATGCTTGGATTAGAACTGTCTTGTAACTGAAATGTTGTATTTAGCCCCATAGTAGACCCAAGTGCAGAGGAATTAAATTGTTCCTGGCTACCAGGCCTTCATTCAATTCATTAGACCACACATACGCTGCACTGATTTTTTTTTTTTTTTTTTTTTTAATTGTAACATGTCATATCTCTGGCAGTGTTCCTAAATTCTCTATGTTTTGTGTGCACAAACACTTATAAGCTAACTCTTCTGTGTAAGCAAATCTGAAAATTCTGTTTCTTCCATATAAGTCCTAAGCGTGGGATCTCTCCGTGGACTATAGAGTAAAACAATGCTATTTGTGAGATATGACATAACAACACAATATTAAACAGGAGCTTAATTCTCCCCATCCTCCTCGGGACCATGACAGTGGGCCTCCTGCTGGGAAGTACAATGATCTGTTATTAAAATGACAGCCCCACCTAGGGAGACAACAGCCCAATTCAAAGGACAGAGCCAAAAGCGCCTCCACTACCACCACCAGCAATTGGGATCAGCTGGTGCAGTAACAATCCCTGGATTTAAACATCTGGTGGCAGGGCTTTCTCAGTGGAGGTCTGTTGACTGTGGAATTCTCTTATGCAGACACATACATGCTTTAACAAAGCCAAAGTTTTTTTATCCTCAGGGTACAGTGTCAGGCGATTTCCTTTCCCAGGCAGAAGCATTTGCTGATGGTTCCGCTGGCATCCAGGGCAGCATTACAAGAATTGTCCTGGAGGGATACAGCCAGAGGATGAGCTGCTCTGCAGTGTCATTTCTTCACCAGCTCTCCACTCTAGCAGAGCCCTCGAGGGAGTGCAGTGTTAGAATATCTCTTATTCTTCCATGGGAATTCGTCATTTTTGCACATTATCTCAGTTTTACAGGGGGACCTAGGGATTTACCTAGGAATTAGTAAGTCAGGATGTATGTGCTTCCCTCTTCTGCATCCTAGAGCTTATTTTCAACTGCCCAATTTCCCAGGGTGCTTCTTTAATTAATCTCCCCAAAATGGGAAAACTTCATTTTTGTTTTGCAGGTATGGTTCTGCAATGCTTTTTGCCATCTGTATTGCACCCATAAAATATGTCTGTGTTAAAGAAAACATTTCAAAAACACTTGAGGTTACTGTAAAAAAATAACCAAGCTACTGCAAGCAGCCAGGCTGCAGTGGCAGAGAAGACAGTGAATTTATTTTGCATCTGTGGCCTGCTGTCCTACCTCATGGAGGAGGGATTGCTGTTCTCCCAGATTGTCTCTGGACACCTTTTTCCTAAAAGTTGAGTGTTTCTTTTAGGATCAGGTGAAATCTACAATCACCATCATTTATTTGGTACTATTATACATATTTCCATTTATGAGCTCCTAAATCAAACATAACATGACTGATTTCATGTCATGGTTTATTTCAGGGTGTTAGGAAATTAGGACCACACAGAGGAAACAATACTCAACACAGAAATGTGAATGAAGAAAACTGTGAGGGAGGAATGAATACATATCCATGGGGTTATGATGTGGCATGACAGAGGAGTGTAACACACTACTAAGTGCTGTAATGCAGATACAAAGCAGGACAATTCCTCCTTGCTGCCCCCAAATCTTCTACTTTGCTAAGTAAACATAAGAAAGAAGTTTAGCTGAAGGAGATAAAATATGTGTATTGACTTCTGAGTGGTTTTCAACCACCTTTTAGCTGCTTATCTTCATGATGAAAATTCATTGTGAAGCCTGTGATAAGGAGATGCTGCTACTCTTAAAATGTCTGTAAGACTTTAAGTGTAACTACAGTCTAGAGCAGTGAATTGCATCGGCTTTCACTGTGAAAATGCAAAAGGAAAAGCTTAAGTGGGGAAAATTAGAAATGTCTTCTGTGCTATTTTAAGCAGCCTTGGTTTGAAGACTGTGGTAGTAAACTTGTCGTAGTAAACATTTACTTAAATGCAAGTTATTTTTCCGTATCTCTCTCAGCTGATTATGAATGGCAATGACAGAGGCCAGGACACCAATACATGTACATACAATGCCCTTGAAATGATGATTAATTGAGATGTATTAATTTCAGCAAGTGAGTTAAAAAAATAGCCTGTTTTTTAAACAAGTTGTGTAGTTTTATGTTTAGTTTCTTTAATTACTTTTTTATACTTCATGTAGCTAAGTTCACACACATTCTTCTCAGTGTAACAGCTAGTTTATATAGAAATAAATAAATATCCTTTTATATGTTAGTGTAGAGGGAAATATGTCCAACAATACTGCAGAATATGTGTTGATGCTTGTGGAACATAAATACTTAAAAGACACAAGTGTATAGCCTTCATTTAGATTTTTTTAAATTTTGTTTTACTTTTAGACTATACTGACCATTACTATTATTTTTAATTCTCTTTTTCTTTGAAGTCAGTTCTGTACTTTTGAACAGAAGAAACCATTGCAGAGCAGGGTAAAATTCAAGGTGGTTGTGTAGTGTATAGAAGAAGGACATTTATTTCTCTATGTGAAAAATTATGTTGATTGTTTTGGGTGTTTGAGATAATACTGTATTTATTTCTGAAATAAAAAAGTCCAGGCTTTAAAAAAGGGGATAGATATTAGTTTTATGAACATCCACTAAAAGCCCTTATTGAATATACACGAGTGAAAAAAAATAATGCAAATAGCAGAATCCAAAATATTCTCAAAGTCATATTAGCAAACTTAACTAATACCCACTCTTATATAAAATAAACACCAAGCTTCACCACCTTCCCTCAGGCATAGTTAAGGAGTATTGGAATGTTGTTCCAAAATGGCACGTGTCTTTGCAGTTCTAATATCATCATTATCCAATAGATGCTATCCCACAAGTGGGAAAACAAAAATGTATTCCAGAGCCTTTTCTGCTGTCTACATGTGTGGTAAAAAATTTCCGTGCACCACATGTCTCTTCACTATATCTGTATGGTGTCTGCCAAAATAAATATTTTATTCCATTTATTTTCAGTTGGTATTGCACAGGTCCTTCTAAGATTAAACAGTCGAAGGTCAAATAAGTTGAGATGAACTATAGTTTTAAAATAGTTGTGCTGCTCGTAATTATGTGTGTAGAGGTTTTTAGATATATACACATATATGTACATACATCTATGGATACACAGACATATTTGATTAAAAGCCAAGGATGTTTGCTCAGCAGAGAAGCAAAACCATCATTATCTGATTGTACATGGAATCCAGTGGCTGCTAATCAAACCCGGGGCTGCATCTGGTTAAACATACTTGGCACAGACTTGTTACAATTAGAGGTTTTGCCATGTCAAGGGAATCTTTCACTCAAAGCAGCGACCCATATTGTACTGAACAAACACATGAGTTTTTAATTGAGAACAATAGCTTAACAAACCACTTCCCAGGACCACTGAAAGAAAGAAATGTGCCTGTGGCAATTCTGGCACTGAATTGTGTTTATTTGAATCCGTTTATTCCAAGCTAGGGTTCAATATACCAAGCAAATAAAAAAAAAAATTAAAGTCAACATGGAAAACAGAGTTAAAGTGAGAAAAATATAGTATGCTGAAATGTAATGCTAATCTGTAACTGAAATACTTGTGATTTAGCAGATCTGTGTGAATATACTTGTGCCCTCTACTCTCATAACTTTTAAACTTGACGATCTGCACTTAAATTATTTTGTTTCGTATGTGTATGAATTTCACAATATATATAGCTATGATGTAGTATGTATTTACATTATAAAGTGAGCATTGAATATGGCTTTTGTTATATAGAATTTATGCTACATCTGTATTTCACAAAACAACTTGGTATAAATTATGGTATATTTAGAAATAGCTGGAAATGGTAACAAGAGCGTAATAAACAGTGAAGAACAAAATGCTTGGTTTGGGAGGTTAGGTGTTATACACACTAGCCAGTGCCCCAGATTTTTAACTAGTACATGTGGTATTCTAAATTCAATAATATCTAAACTCTGAGCATATTTCTAAAGATATTAGTTAGCCCAAGGTAAATGACTGAAAAAGAATGGCAAAAACTTGACACAGTATTTATGATATTGGAATAAAGATTAAGATATTTTACTTCTATTTTTCTCAGCTGTTTTTCTACAGCTTTCTCAGGATTCTGAAGTCACAGTTTAATAATAATTTTTCAACCCGAGGTTTCCAGTAGAAAAGTATTATCATCTGCTGATTACATTCAGCTGTAGGTAAAGTTGAGTACTCAAAAAAAGGAGGCAACTAGATTAGTAGAGACTTTTAAAGTTTCTAATCCTGATTTTTATGGTTTGTCAACTTGAGAGTTGGTCTGGTACTCAAAGCATTAATTTTTGTCTACTCTGCCATCCCTTTGGTTCAGTTTCAGAGTCAAGTCTGGAATGAACCAACTTCACACCGGGGACACAAAGGTAAAAGGAAAAAGCAGGGAGGAGAGTGAGAGAGAGGTAGCTTGGACTGGAAAAGGTGTGTACTGTAGTCACCATGGGCATAGTTCAGTTTAACTGTGTGATACAGCTCAGGAAGTGTTGGTGAGGGGTGCCAACAGGCATCATAAAAATGCTGTAGACAGTTCTACAAAAGATGGAGAGTCTGCGAGTGTGGCCAGTAAATCTGTGATTGTAAAGGAGCAGAATCTTACAGGTGAGTAAACTGTTATGGAAATGCAGTGTACAGTTTGTACAGGAGGATGTGTGTGTAGACAGCATGGAGTACCTGGAGCTGTGTGAGTTACTGACTCAGAGAGAATGTGCTTAGGAAGTTCTGCCAGTAGGGAACTGATTGTGGGAGAGATGCATAATCCCAAAACTTTTTTGTTTTGAGCAGGAATTTGAGGCCGTTTTACCTGGAAGCAATGTGGCCCAGTCTTGTTGCAGTTCTTCGTCAAACTTGGATTTTTCTTTCAGGAGACGCTGAATGCAGTTTTAGGGGAGTTATTAACAGATCAATAATGTTAGTAACTATGAATTCTATAGAAACTTGCTCTTGTGGTTCTTTTTTTATGGAAAGCATGTTGCTTCTGGTAGACCCTATTTTACATCGGATATTGTCTGACTGTGTGACTGTTGTGCCCTGGCATCTGGGAGGACAAACTGTTCTCTGGGGTGCATGAAACACAGTACCAAGAGGGGTTTAAAAGAGAACATTATCCCATTGAATTCAGCATTGGTGGAGTACTGTGATCAGTTCTGGGCCCCACCATTTAAGAAGGACACTGAGGTATTGGAATGCATCTAGAGGAGGGCAGCAAAGCTGATGAGAGGGCTGGAAGGTATGTCCTGTGAGGACAGCCTAAGGACTTTGACTTTTCCAGTGGAGAAGAGGAGACTGAGGGGAAAACTCTTGGCTCTCTACAGCTTCCCGAGGCAGGGAAATGAGGAGGGAGGTGCTGATCTCTCCTCTCTGGGATCCAGGGATAGGATATATCATGTGGGAATAGCTCAAAGCTGCACCAGGCGATGTTTAGACTAGACATTAAGAAGCATTATTTTACAGACAGGGTGGTCAAACACTAGGACAGGTTTCCTAGAGAGGTGATTCGTGCCCATCCCTGTCAGTGTTTAAGAGGTGCTTGGACTAACATGCACTAACTTTTCATCAGGCAATTGGACTACGTGGTCGCTGTAAGTCCCTCCCAGCTGAACTATTCCATGCAAGAAGCATTTCTGTCCTCCTGCAGGTAATTCAAAATCGGAATAAACACCCTCTTCTATGATCAGCTGTCATGATGGAAATGCAGTTATTCACACTTCAGCCTTTTTGCACTGCTGGGCTCCAACACTGCACTGATCTTTGAGCATTTAGAGCAGTGGTGTCAGTTTTGTTAAAACAAGGCTAAAATGTTTTTCTAATCAAGGAGAACTGATTTCTTGTATCATAAATAGAATGTATGTGTTTGTGATTTTGTATCGCAAGTGCAGTTTCATGTCGTTATTTTTAGTAGTTTTGTGTAACTTCAGTGTTGGGATAGTTTTGATGGTGCTGCTGGTGTTTGCATTGGACTCTACTGCAAATAGTGTTGCTTAAGCTTTGTGTTGGGTGATAGGCAATGAAAGGTTCTTGAACTAGAGAGTGTGGGTTTTTTGTCCTGTGGGCACATGACACCTCAGTAACATGGAAAGAGTAACCTAAGAAGTAAATTACTTGACTGGATGTTGAAAATTCAATATTGTTTTATTCTTCTATGTAACATTGATAATAAGATAACCCTGAAGCATGAATTCATTCAAGTAATACAAAGTTTGTGCAATCCTGCTGCTCGCATGCTGTCACACTAAGTCACTGCAGCTTAGAGTTTTCTTACTGATTTCCTGAAGACTTATTTCATCACTGGAATCTCCTCCTGGCCATAGCATAGTTTTTTTTTTATTACTGCTTCTTTATACATTTGTCCCAGAATAAATTCCAACTTGTTGACAGCACAGTCTTGTACTAACAGAGTAGTAGAACTGAAATATTATTATGATAAAACTGCCAAAATTGAGTGGAGGGACTGACTGGTTTTTTTCTTAGAAATGGCTTATCTTATCTGTGTTGGGGTTTTGTTTATTTTGAATGTGCCATGTTTTTAAGTTAGTCTGAAAATGCAATAGTCAATGGATTTCATTTTTAACTTTGTACTATAATCTCAGTGGATGGAGTAAAAATGCTGGTAAATTTTCCACTATTGTTTTAACCCTCCTGTGTGTCTTAGCCTCCATTCACACACCCTGTTCTGGCAGCAGCTGAATCTGGTTATGAGGTTGCCTCCTCAAGTTCAGCACTGCATGTTTATACTCCACTAGTGGTGATGGTCCTTTGTACTTATATTTGCTTTCTATCATAATTCTGTCAAAATGATCAAAGTTATGTTAAATTCTTTAATAATCTTGAATGATTTTTCTATACCAGATTATTTTGATAGAAACAGATCTACAAATACATTTGTAGTTTTACTGTGAAATCTGAGGGGATGGAGATATTCCCTCATGGTACTTATGGGAAGTTGTGCAATTAAGATTTAGAAAAATGGAAGTTGGGCAGCTCCATTTTGCAGGATCTTCAGTGCTGTGGCAAGTGGGGCTACTGATGAAAGTCAGCAGAAAAGAGGGATTTGTTTCAATATGTGGGTCTTCCTGTGCTCATGTGAACGTTTGAAATGAAGTTTATGGTTAGAGTTACAAAACTATGAGCTGATAAACCCCTGTGTTTGCTGACTATTTATTTATACTGACTCCTCTGCCAGTACAAAATGCCTGCTGCCGTCAGTGGCGCAGATGGACTCATCTTTTCCTCCTGAGTACAGAAGAGTGTTAGAGGATGGTCAGGATTTGGGATAGGTTAGCAGGAGGAAGGATGCACACACTAGAAAGGGGAGCAATTGATAATTTTCAGATCATTATTTATTTGCAGGAATACTTTGAGCCAGAGTAGTCTTCCCAGATCCACAGGATATGACTTCCCCATTTACTGTAACCCACTGGCTTTTTTGTTTCTTTTGGCATCCTCACGAAAGACTCATGTTTTTTCAAATAGCACCTCCTTGCTCCATCCATGTTCTCCTAATTTACTAACATACAATAAATATGGAAGCACCTCCCTCTAGTTTCCTACTGGCAGCTTTGTCACTGCAAGTTAGTGCAAGCCTAAGTGAGCCAGGGTGCTTTGAACTGATTCTTCATGCCTCAGTGAATATCAGTCTATGCAGCTGAGATAAAATTATGTAACTGTTATATTCAATTGCAAGGAAAATTTTCTTCTTTTGAATGATTGTTGGTTCATAGGCCACTAGCCACTTTTGGCAGCATTATCATGTGAATTGTAAGCCATTTAAATTTTAAGGAAGGGGGGTTTCAAAGCATCAGTAAGATAATTAGCATCCTTTGAAAACTGAGTTTGGAAATTACTTTTTCAGGCAGGATGGTATCTCTAGTTATCTCTAGCAAAATTACAGTTCATGTCAATTGATAATATATGGTGAAATGTGTGGAAAAATTTCATTGTAGTCTTGTTACTTCAGTATGCAAAGATGAGCTTTTCCTTGGGCTGTTGAGAGCGGGTCATTCATCACATCTTCTAATGGAAGTCATATGTTGTGGAAATGTACTTTAGCTATTCCTATCTGGGAGAAATAAATATACATTGAAAGGTACAGTTATCATTTGGAGATAACACTATATAAAGGAGCTTTCAGTCGTTCTGGAAAGAGTCACAGGCTTTGCTCTAGTTCTGAGAATAAATTATGTAGAGTCCTTCCAGCTGCATTAATTAAAATTCATCAGAACTTGATAGAGGAAGAACTGAGGGAAGAAGATTTCTGGTGATATGTAGGCATTAGAACCATTGATACCTTTTTTATATAGTCATTTAATGGTGTGTCATAAAAAGGGCAGTAGACTCCACACTAGTAAAGCAAGAAGAGTTAATGTATCTTCATACGTGTAATGCACAACATTCAATTACAATGTTTTATTTTAAAAGAGATTTCAATTCTGCTATGACTGACTCTAGAGTATTCCTTATGTTAAGAAAACATTAAAGAACCCCAACCAAACAGTTTTAGGTACTACAGGTACTGTAATGTAATCTAGAAAGTTCAATAGGAGTTAAAGCATAAGTGAGTTTTAATTAATGTCATGTAAAGGTAATTATTTAATCTTGGTAAAAATCTTAAATATATATTTATGGATATTTTAAATTTTTTTTTTATTTCTTGTCTTCTCATGAACTGTATTAGTTTTAAAATGAGGGTTTTCTTTAAGCTGAGAAAATATATATTCATACCTCAGTTAGCAGTATGGTGTACACTGTGCAGTCAGATGAACTAGAATGTGAGACTTAATGGAACATAGCTGGAGGTTATGGTTAAACTCACTTTTATTATAGCCATTTTATACACTGTTAGGATGATTTAATTAGCTAATAAGCAGAGGAAGCTATTTCATCCCTCATCTGTTCAGGGGTTGAAAGAATCAGATGGTCCATATGGCTGCATTTAAGCTTCCTGTTGTGTTTTTTTTTTTTTTCACAGTTCAGATATCTTCTTTGTATTAATCTGGGGGATCAAATAAGCCAGACATGCCTTAACTGCCACCAACAACAAAGACAAACGCCTTGTAGCTGTGAGACCTCATGAAAGCCAGACTTTGGTCTCTTTGACCTTTTTAATACCATTTACACGTCTACAGAGTCTATTAGTGACATTTTTCCTAATGTGGAATTACTCACCTTTGAGCTTAGTATAAACTGAGAACTAAAGATTAGATATTTCATGTGACACAAAGTAGATAATGATAATATAGGTTTTATTGAGTGCATGATGCTTACATAATATTTAAGGAAATAAACTATTGTAGAATATGCGTGGTTCCTGTTTCTTTTGGAATTTTATTTCACTTAAGATAATCACTAAAAATAACTTGCTATAATGGATAAATAGCTCTATAAAGCAATCTTCCATTCAGGAAATTACTCATTACATGTAATTTTCATGTTCAAGAAGAGACTGAGGTCTATCCTATAACAATACAAATAGTGGGTCTACCTCACAATCTGAATTCCAGCACATTTAGTAGTCTAAATAATCACTATTCAGCTAAGTAATGAGTTACTAAAAAAATGTGGAAGGGATATGCCTGTAGGTTTGCAACACGAAGAGGAAGTTGGCTACCTTGACATCTGTTCCCTGGAAGAACAAATAGTCTTTCAGTTACTTTATAGCTTGGCACACTACTAAAATTCAGTTGTCTAACATTTTGGATAAATATTTATGAAGGGTGCCCTGCACAGTTTCATTGAGAATTAAGAAATATTGGCAGTTGAACTGATGTAAATCTACAGAGGACCAGAGACATTTCTTTTGATCTCTGTCTTACTGAGAGCCTGTAAAAATGACCAGAACCTGATAGCACAGTCTCATCTCATAGAGGCTGATCTGCTGAAGAAGTCCTGCAGGACATGGTTTTGCTGAAGGGCCCAGTCACAGGTCCTGAGCATGTCACAGATATAGGTCTCTACTTTGCAGTTATTCCGTAAAGCTTTGGAATTGCTTTGTGGGGATATATTTCTTCTAAGAAATTAATTTATTCCCTGGAAAGTTTCGATGAACCATGAAATCTCAGCATAGCACTGCAGTCAGCAGGTTTTTACTGTCCCCTTATAATATTTTAAAATACCATAGAAAAGTAAATAAAGATCTGTATTTTGCCTTTCCATAAGCATGTCTCCATAAAACAGAAGCAGTAAGTTTTGCTGTAGCATGATATACATCTGTTCTTTAAGACCTGTGTAAGCTAGTAGAGAAGTCTGTGTTTACCTGCTTTTGGTAGTTGAGAAATCAACATTTTTTTGTTCTTACATTCTCTGTCTGACTTGAGAAGCTTTAGTGTTTGCAGTGGATCTGTATCAGGAACACAGATGATGGGCAGAAAAAGTCAAGCTGCACAAGTCCCACTCAGGTGGGAATAAAGCAATGCGCTGAGTTCCCTGTTACAGTTTTGTCTGTGAAAGGCATATCCTGTTACATCTATTGAACATTGTGCAGACAAATTTTGTTATCCAATCCTTGCCCATTGTCTCATTTATTAAGTTGTACTTTTGTGAACAAAACCATGGGAACCCTTGCTTCCACCGTTGAAGTACGCTGACTGACATGTCTTAGTGATCTCAAGGGTAATCCTTAATCGTAGCATTGCAATAATACAGGATGGAGGTCAAATGGAGTGATGACCTGCAATTTTTCAGCAGCAGAGGGCTAATACAAGCTTGCTGTAATTGAAAATGAGTTGTAAAGTGCAAGCAAATTCAGCAACAGGCAGGAATAAAAATTATTTTAGTAAACGTGTCAGCATGGTGCCACATTTTACTAATCAAATAAGCTTTCATATTTATAACTAGGGAATTGTTTTGAAGTTTGTCCAGTGATGGGTGGAAGAGGTTTCTTTCTTCTTAAAACAAGCAAGAATTTTGTTTCATTCATTCAGTCATTATAGCAGAAAGAAAGGTAGTGCTTAGGTTCTCAAAGAAGGGTGCTAACTTAATTTTTATTGATGGGTTGTGGTTGAATCCACGTGCTTCATCTGCCTGGAAAACGCTGTAACCTGGTGACTGGCAGTCAGTCTCTCCCAATACAGACATTGAAATAATGATCTGGAAAGAGAAAAGAAATATCACTCAGTGGTTATGGACACCTGGATTCCAATCCTTGTACCAGTGGATTTAAAGAAAAAAAAAATAAAACATTTAACTTTAATCCTTCAGTTACTCTAATTGTTTTACTTTCATGAAAAAAAATTATTTTGTTTTCTTTGGATTGAATTGCAGTCAATTTTTGTCCAAGCTTCTTTCTACTGCACTAAGATATTTGGAAAACAGGAATACTGAGGTGCTGAGTTCAGTTTCTGATACAAAGTGTTGCCTCTGGTCAGCAAGCAAATGGCATTTGAGTGAGTTGCTTTCATGATTTTGTGGTTTTGTCACTGAACTGCACTTTTGTGTTGAGTTCTGCCTTTAACTTAAAAAGAGAATTTAGTCCTGTCGCTGGAAACCTATCTATGTTGGGAGTCTCTGTATGTGCACAAACCTGCAACCCCAAATTCATGAGGACAGACTGGATTTCCTGGGTTCTTTTCTAAACTTTTAATTGAGGAAAAAAGCCTACTGTGTTCAATAATAGTGATCTCCCTCACAGTTCAACACAAAGCCTTAGCTGCAATCTTAAGAATATCAACAGATATTCAGGGTTGACATATGTATGGTTTGGGTCTGTGATATGTTGTGTGTTTGTCGGGGAAAGCATGAGGTTGTAATTAAGGTTTTACATTGTACTGTGTGGAAAGATTAATGTGTTTGTCTGTAATGTGTTTCTTCATCACTGGGAGACAGGGGAAGTTCTTAATAATGATGACAAGCCTGTCACTGAAAATATGCCATTTGGGCACTGGCATGAAATTAAGTATTGTCCCATAATTTGTCATATCCTGGGTTTGCCTTGTGAGTGATGCATTTATTCATCTTTTCTTTTTTCTTTTAACATGGAATTTTTATTAAGAAATTCGACACTAAAGAAAAGGAAGACTAGTGCTTCTATTCTTTCAATTTCAATTATTGTAACTGAAATTTATGATGGAATATCAATTTTAAGAGTGCATGAATAATAGACTTCCTTTTTGACAAGTTTGATCAGAAACTGCTCCCTATATCCCGAATCTCAGATATTAAAAATAGAAAAACCCATGAAAATATGTATTTTCTTTTATAAATCCTGTAATTTAGTTTATAAAAGGTACTTTACAGCATGTGTTTATCATCCTAAACAACTGTGCTTGACTTTGTGCTCATGGGCAGCACTCTGAAAAGCAGGCTGGAAGAAATATGGAAACATGCAAAGCATGTCATGACTAAATTGAAATACCACTGCTGTTCAGTTTAAATGGCTGGAACAACTGAAGTAGTACTGTCACAGAATAATTAATTGAGGAGGCAAGAATTGTATAGCAAAGTTTACTCAATGAAATTTTGTAAGTTTTATGACTAAAGATATTTAAGTTTATTTAGGAAGTGGAGTAAATGTTGGCAAAAAGGTAGCTAGTGGAAGGTGTCCCTGCCCATGGCAGGGTTGAAGCAAGACGATCTTTAAGGTCTCTTCCAACCCAAACCATTCTACGACTCTTTGATAATTCTGTGATTTTAGAACCTTAGAAAATGAGAGGAGAAGAAAAACATTAGGATGAGTAAATTCTTGGTGATTTGTATGGAAAATGGAAATACCAGTGATGTAGCTGAACCAGGGAGGAAACACTGGAGAGAAAAAAAGGTTGGTACTGACATGCTGGAAAACAATTAGGAGAGTCAGTACTAAAGAGCAATGCTGTTTCTATAGATTTGTTTATTTTAATATATAATGTCTTTGAACCAGTTTTTTTCACCTCGGGGATGCTTTGTAATAATCATCTTTTACCATCAGTGCTCTGGACTGATGCAGTGGCATTTCACCAGTTCATTATTTGTGGGAGTTGTTTCACTGCAGGGTCTTAACACAGTTCTCAACTCTCGGTCGCCGATAAAGAACCACACCCTGAGGTCACTGTTTCTCATGTGACCCTGTTGTTATGATTTAAAAATAGTGTCATTTGATTTCCTTTCAAATATGTGGGCTATGAAGATTGAGACATTGTCACATCTGGTGCCAAATCCTTCATCCCCCAGAGAAAGTATTTATGGTGCAAGTACCTGGACTGAGCTGAACCCTGAATGTTGGCTGGGCAACAGGAATTTGAACTGCTCAGGAGTCATAGGCCCTGGCTCAGAGTTGGGAGATGGGTGTGAAATAGACACTGCAGTCTTCTATCTCCTCCCCAAATGTCCTTCTCCCTCTTATTTGATTCCCACATCCTGCCGTTCCTTCGTAGGCTCCTAACACCTTGGTAGCCTCCTTACACGCTGCATGATGGATTTATATTGTGCCCTCTGGAGCTGAACATGTCTTTTTTTTTTTTTTCAAGGATGTTTATATTTCAGCTGGCAGTGTCCAGAAGGATGGATGCCTGGGAAAGCCAATGATAAGGGGAGAAGCCTTTGCTGACAATTGTAATGGAATGACATAAAGCGATATCTGTATGAATGTGGCAGTGAGAGCAGGGTACAAATAATTCAGCAATAAATTTCTGTGTTTAATTATACACAGATTCAGACCAGATTTTTTTCTTCCCAGGCATGCCTATCATGAGAGAGATAGCACTGTAGAGGTTTGAAAAAAGAAGGAGGAAGTTTCTCATGAGTTTTGCTGAATTCGTGACTGAACAATGCTTTAATATACCAGACGCCTCTCTGAGTAAGAAATATTGCAATAAGTTATAAACTTAGTTCAGCTCTGAATTATGCATTGTGTACTTAGGCTATGCTAGACCTATAGTGTGTTTATCTGTTGACTTCCACTAAGATTTAAGGTCTATTTTGACTTAATAACTTGCTTTATTTTGTTTGACATATATTTTATGTCTTCCATGTGCATGGATACATAAGATACACAATCGTGGGTGAGGGTCTTGAGAGAAAGTACAGTGCTATAAGTGCTAATAATAGTGGTTGTTGCACAAAAAATAACACATCCCTGTTTTTTTCTCATGTCTTGTCACCCCTTAACTGGTGTAGAAGCCTTAATAAGTGGTAAGAAGCAGAAAGTAAAGAAGTTGTCTCTAATGCTTTTATTATATTTTACTTGGCAAGTCTGAAACATAAAAACAAACAAAAAAACCCCCCAAAACTCCCTAAAACAAAACAAATTTACAAAAATTTAGAATCTGTTTCTTATCCTGCTGACACACAGCTATTGTGTTCAGTGCAAAAAATCATTCTACAGAGTGTACAGATGATTGGCATCCTATTCTACACCTCAGTTTCTGTTTCTGCTACTAAGAAAGATCAGCAAACAACTGTGTGAGCATATGGAGTGCTCTTTATTTATTATATTATTATATTATATTCATATATTTATTATTATATTATTATATATATGTTATGATATTATGCAGATGAAATTATACTTACTTGATATTAGGAATTGTAAAAATACATATGTTTTAGGAAATAAAAAGTTTTCAGCAGTTTGATCTTTGTTGTTGAGAAAGATTAAAGCTAAACTACTGTGTCTAGAAATACTTTGGCTTCTACACTATTTCTGTCTTTTAGCTTTTCCACATTTAGCTTCCTTTTACTTCGTGGTTTATAAAGGAAGTTGAGGGCAGACTGCTGTTGTTATGGACCCCTCCAGTTTCAGAGCAGAGCTGAAGCTAATCATTGCTTTCTTTGAGATGTATATAAGAAGATTAAATAGCAAAAAATTGGGACTTTTAGTGGAGGAACTATAATCCTCAGGGTTTATTAAAGTTTTAACTGAGGTGACAGGGCAATCCTTGCCATTTTGTCAAAGATGATAGAGGAATAAACAAAAAGAAAGAAAATTCCATAAACAAGTCCAAAACAAGGAAGCAATCTGTCCAAAGACAGCTTTCAATTCAGTGGAGTTCATAGGGGAAATTTGGAAACTCGCGTTGTCTTGCTTTGGTCCTGCTTTTCTGAGATGTTGTGCACCTCCAGAAGTACTGGTAAAAAGCATTAGTGAGTCTGTGGGGGGGGCTGATTTTAGGGTGTTACTGTGGGCATGCTTTGGCTGTTTGGTATATTTGAGAATTTGGCTGCTTTCCAGTTCTCCAGCACAGATGAGCATCTCTGAATGCAGAGCTGTGAGTATGGAACTGTGGGAGAGGACTGGAGCTGTGTTTGTCCACCTGGTTCTTTTTTGTTAAGTCCATGGGCATCAAAAGACAGAATCTGAAAACAGTTCAGTGTCTTTTGGGACCATCCATCCAAGGTCAGTTGAAGGCTATGAATTAAATATCATACAATGTTTTATTCTGCAGAATAAATTTCATCCTGTACAGAACAGGACATCTTCTGCTGTGGGGTTGAAATGTTGCTAATATGGAAATGAGCAACAAAAAGAGCTTATACGTAGGTGGTTCTGTAGGGTGGGTTCTTTTTAAATTGAGGTGGTTGGCATAATAAGGAATAATTCAGACCAATCTTCTCCTGAGAGACTTTTGTTTATGCATTCTGGTGTAGAAGACAGATGTGAGTGATTTTTACAAAGGCTGACGCAATTTTAATGGAAAGCTGTTAGAAAGGTTAGCAGGAATGCAGTGTCAGAAACGCACTTATTAACTGAGGATGATCTTCCTGTTCTATAGAGCAATGTGAGTTTGAATTCTAGGAATTTTAGAAACTGCAGCAATACATCACTATCTGAAGCAATTAACCTTGTCAGGTCTTGTTAGCTGGGACCCAGCTCTGAGCCAGTGGAGCTGTCCTCGTCATACTTTGGAGTTATTTAATTTGTGCTGTGTCAGGGCTGCCCACAAGCCCTTTGAGCCAGCAAACCTCATGTGAAGCAAGATAGACCTCACTGCTGCTCTTGCCTTTGCCTAATTTTTTAACTGCGTTACCTGTGGGTCTTGGTTTACAAAGCCAATTTCACCTTTATATTACTGTGTTTATCATATTGCCTGACACTGTAGCTTTTGAAAGGATAAGGAAAAAGCGTATCTGGAGAACACACTATTAAAACACTGAACTATTTGTGGAGACTTTGCAATGGAAATATCATTTATCTTCCTATGCAGTGATTTCAAGATCAAGCTGAGGGTGATGTTCCGGGCAATGTAATATGATTATACTTTCCTTGGGAGCTGGACAATATATCCTTTTTGAAAAATGATTATATATTGATGACTGAAAAAGAAAACTTGACAAACTGCAGTGAAAATAACATCCCTCTTGAGAAAGTTTGTTTGATAAAATTATGACATCCCAGTATAAATTCACTATTGCACTTTTTCCAAATTTTTTAATCCCTGGGAAAAAAATTCTGCCATCAAAATAAAACTGAAGTGTTGAAAGTAGAGAGTCTTCCTTACCTGATATTAAAACCATGGCTTTTATGATTTCAGGATTTTGTCCAATATTTTGTCATGGTTTGTTTTTCGTATTCAAAATTAACTTTGAACTGCTGTTTCTCTGCTAAAAAAGTATCAAGTTATAGTGTATGTATTCATTTAGAAACTGAGAAAAAATTCTGTTAATGCACTCCTGAGTAAAGATCTGTTATTTTTTCTATTCTCCCTTTGTGTTGCATTCCTCTGAAAAAAGAACTGAGGGAAGAAAGTGCTTAGGAAATATTTGTAAGTAAATACTGTTTGGGTTTTTTGTAAATTTTAATGGAACCAAGCTACAATCCACCCTGGCAATGTTTAAGTATTACTTGATTTTAGAATGCAAATACCTCCCCTCACTTTTGTCGTGTACATTTGTAACCACTGGCAGAATCAAAGCTTCTGGATGTTCCCAAATGAGAGCTGTAAACTTCATTATTAATACAGAAAATTATGTTTAATATGTCTCTGAGAAGAAAAAAAAAAATCAGAGTTATTTCATGAAGCTAGTAGAGGAAGCTTTGAAGTCTCTGTTGAAGATGATGTTGTAAAGATTGAAACTGCTCAAACACAGACTTACCATATATAGTTTTTTAGGAGGAAAAGCATTTTCCTAGGTGAACAGGAACATTATTTATTGACAATATGTGTCTGCAGAGTAAGGGATAATAAATCTATATAGAAAAGCAGCCACAAAATAATTTTACTATTACAGTTGGTGTCCTGGGTCAGATTAATCCCTGTTTTTTTTCTGGTAGATCAGTAGAATGGCACTAGGGATTCATTTATCACTTATAAAAACACCCATTCCTCAACTGTAACTCCCAAAGCCATCACCTTCTCTTGTATCAGAATATAGTCAAATGTTGTGTATCTGTGTATATGTATGCTGATTTTACGTGCCTTTTGGCAAAAGTTACCATAACATCCCATTGCTCATTCCAGATGTTGTAAACCATAAAACACTTAAGCTGGAATTGCAAACGGAGAAGAACTTGCACTTTGGATATTTTTGCATCCCTTGAAATCTGTATGCCTTACATTGCAATTAGTCCTTCTGTGTAGGGCTTTGTGAAAGCTGGATTTTCCAAGTTCTCCAAGTAAGATAAAGTTTTTTGCAGTTGCACAATGTTTAGTGCTAAGGTCTAGCATTTCTGGTCTTGCTGTATGAGGAGCCAACACTGACTTCTCATGGGTGAAAGCTGTCTGAGTCACAGAACCACATATAAACCTGAAAATCTTGCTGTCTAAATTACTCAGTCTCCTTGTGGAAATTTTTACCGAGGATATTTTGAATTTAGGAGGCTGAATAAAGGTGTGTTTCCTTAGCAAAATAAAATATATTGCTTTAAGTGGCATAATGTCTCTATTTTATATACATATATCACCCTGGTACTTTAAAATCTAAATGTCATAATAACAGCAGTGTAGGTAACTCGTGTGATGTTCCTAATGTGATTCCTGTTTGTTAGATTAGAGTTGATATAGAAAGAGACAAGCAGATTTGAATAATTGTGTATATATCTACACAACTAAGAAACAGATCTTCAGTATTTTCTAAAAGGACAGGGTCAGTGATGGAAATCTTCTTCATGATGTGATCTAGAAGCATTATCAGCACTGGTTCTGTGACTCATACCTTGGGTCACCTGTCATATGCAAGTTCCTATAGATCTGTGACTAGGTGTAAAAGAGGGCTTCATGAATCTAGGTAGCCTTCTTTTCTTTCCTCTGGAGCAGGAGTGTCTTCATTACTCAAACTCTCAGGAATGTTTGGTAGAAAATGTTCAAACAAGGTGTATCACTGTGTTGAAAGCACATGAGGCTCTAGCACCCCTGATGGTGAAGAGTTGAGATGTAATTAGTAACGTGGTCTGTTCGCCGTGGATTGGTTACTCCTTACCAGAGTATATTTTTCATAAATTCCATTGAGTTTCTATCTGTATGTTTAAATGTTTAAACACAATTTTTTTTTCCTAAAACAAATTTTAAGTATTTTTTTCCTATTTTTCCTTTCGGTAACTTTACCCTAGTGATTTGTAGAACCTCGGACAGAGGCAAGAGGCACATAATTATCTCATGCCTGCTCCTCTAACTGTACTAGGCTGTCAGTACTGGGTGTGTTGGTTCTGGACTAGTCAGTACTAAACATGAAAATGTGAAGCTGTGTTCTGGAGAGGTTGTTAAGAGTGCTGTGAGCAGGTAAGGACATCAAAGGTGTGTGACAGTTTTCAGTCACTGTGTCCACAGGCACATAGCAGCTCTCTTTTATATTGTGCATGTTATGTTAACAGTTCATCTTTCTCTGAGGGCCCTGCCCTACTTGCAGTTAACAAAGATTCATTACCTTCGCTCCAGCATTCCATGTCTGCACGGCAAGAGGTGCTGACTTATCTTCCTGTTTTCATCATCTACCTTCAAATGTGCCTAATGCATTGCCTGTTGACAATAAGTGTTTCCTTGGTAGCCTAGATTTCTTTTGCATATGCTGGCAAGGATATAAGAGCATTGATGTATAAAACTATCTAATCTTATATAATGTCAAATTCTTCAAATACCATTCACTTATGCAGCAATATTGGAGATGAGAGATGTTTTGCATCATTTTGTGGAAGTGTTTTTATGATTGCAGCATGGAGAGAGAGTGTATTAATTTTTTACATCTTCACTGGTATCAGTACAAAATTTCCTTGTGGTGTGTTAAGATATTAATAATGAAACTGCCTTAAGTGTGAGTTCACATGGGATCATTTCAAGATACATATGTTAATGAGAGTAGTGTGTCCCACAGACAGCTTGGCGGAGTTAATTGGAATTCAGAGTACTTACAGGCCAGTTAGTAAAATTTGTGTCCCAAAATCTGTGAGCTGCAGCTAAATATTTGATCTTACTACTGTGCAATAGAATGATTTCTCAAACTTTATGCCACAGTTCTTTATTACTTAGCACAGTAGTGAGGAATTTATAAATAAATAATAAGACAATTTTTTGAAAGTAGTTTTTCCTGAGAGGAAAATACAGAATGAATGACTATCATAATTCTGCATCTAACAACCACCCTCTAATATTTAATTGGGAGAAAATTAAGATAGAAAACAAGTTTTTTGTTAGTTCACATAATTTTAATTTTTTTTTTCCCTGTCTGTATTTTGCAAAGTTCACCATTCGAGCATGACTTAAAAAACAGTAAAGTTCCCTTAGGGACACTTTGGGGATTAGAGACATACTGTAGTAGAAAATGTAAACATGATAGAGCAAAGAGCAAGGTCATGCAGAGAACTGTCTGTTAGCAGAAGATCTTAAAACTGATTCACTGCCTCTCTATAAATTCCCTCTGCAGAGAAATGCTGATCTCTGACACATAGACTGGGTGATCATTCTTGCAGGAAGGTTTTGCATAGAGTGCAGTTGCTGATGACACTTTCAAATAATCAGTTGTGTTATTCTGGTCTAGAATTAATGGTCTTAGTGTAAAGGCTTGTTAGATTTAAAAACTATCAAAATAAAGTGAATTACTGGAACCTAAAGAAGTTTCTAAAGTTGCTAGGAGTATAGATTTATATTGTGCTTTAAAGAAGGTCATAAAGTGAAGCCTAGGTGAAGACTAGTGCAGTATAACTGATCTAAGGTACCAATAAATCCCAAACTCCTTGAACTCAACTTTTGGCCACAACATCAAAAGGTACCATTTATTTTTAATATAAAATTGGTTTTATTTAGGTATATTGCCTTTTAGAGCAGTCAGGCATCATCAGTGTTAAGTGTGTGTGTTCATCACCTCTTGCAAATCATTATCACTATGATTTAATTTGGAACAATACTTCTCTTACTGTCTGTCCACATTTTTGAAAGTGATAGTGAGCCTATCTCCTGTGATCAGCACAGACAAGTGATTGACTCTCACATGGGTCTGAATTAACACCCACTATGGAAAAGGCAGAAGTGCCATGTCTGCCTGCCAGTGTTGAGGTTTGCCACTGGAGGTAGGGAGGATTACAAAGGATTTAAATTTTCTTAAGTATCCTTTGCTTAACCTGCTGCATTGTTCTATTTTTTGAGTACCAAGCTTTTAAAAAGGACAGGTTTGTTCTGTTTAAGAGTCTGGTAATTTTTGTTTTCTGGAGATATACTTTTTAGTCAGGGAACAGAATTGAGATATCAGAATGCTCAAACAACTGATAGTTTCTCCTATCTGAAGATTGAATAACATCCTGGGGAACATGAAGAACGTTGCAGAATATTTGTGACCCTTTACCAACTCCTTCAACCACAAATGGGTGGGATTTAAGGGAGGATCTTACAAGTAGGAATCTTGCTGTTCCTGACCAGCAGAGCACTTAAGCACTTACTCAGCTGAAGCATGAGTGTAGTTCTACTGAATCCACATCTGATTTGCTTGTGAGAAAGCATATGTTTAAATGCTTCAGTGAACAGGAGCAGACCACTCTGTGGCTTTCAGGACTTGACCCTAGCAGTCAAGAAAAAAATTCTCCAAGGGATTCTGTAGACTTGGAGTATAATCCCTAATGGTGAGTGCAGGTTTTTGCCCACATCTTTCCACACCCTTGACTCAATGAACTATCAGAGTCACTTGTTTGTATATATGTATGTATGTTTGTATATGTGTATGAATCCCTTTTACAGTGTTTCTCACTTTCCCTGTAAGCTGTGTCTTCAAGAATTTGAAAAATTTGTTTTGCTCGTTGTAACTCAGTGGCACTGTATGAAAAATTTTGGTTGTTTGTTTAACAATGGGCATGGGGAGGACTTCACATTTGGGGTGAAGAGAAAAACGTATTTAATGAGTGTATTTCAAATATATTATACAAGGAAATAATCATAATCCAGAAATTCTAGAATAGGGAAGTGATGGAAATTCTGGGTAGAGTTTGAAATTCTGGATAGGAAAATTATTTTGGCAGCTTTGATCGTGGTGAAAAACCCCTGAGCAGAGATCAGTGCAAAGTCATTTTTATAATTCTCAAGTTTTAGATTAACTTCTTCATTCTGTTGCAGTTGTATGATGTTCAATTTCTTTCTGTTAGAATTACTGATTTTGCAATGCTCATTTGAAGTAGAACACTTGAGATTGGATTTTATCTAGTAGACTTTTGCTTTATCACAGTTGTTTTCTGCTATTAAAGTAGAATATACAAATATATACTTTGTTGCTGCATTATACATGATTAACTCATAGCACAGAATCAATAGATTTGAATATAAGGTACTGTATATAAAACAAACCTGAAGATTTAAGAAGCTTTGGAGGTAACCAGCTATTTTTAGTGCATTTGGCTAGCTAAATGTAGATATTTTGCTCGATAATGGGTAAGGGTAAAGAGGGTACTGCCATCTTACATGCATGAGGTCAGTAAGATGGAACTTTTATTTTGGATGATTTTGCCTTGAAAATTAATTAGCTGTACACATGCTGTGCAATTAAAATTTTAATAGCATGGTCAGCTTTGAAAAAAAAAAAAAGGTTCTTGATGTCATTGGAGAAAGAATCTGGAGAACAGCAGCATAAATGGGTGAAGGAAATGCCTGGTGCTCTTTTCCATTTCCTAACCTTCATTTTTCCCTGTTATCTAAACCCTGTTTTTCTGAGACATGTACCTGGTCCCATTGGCTCTAAGCAAAATGAATTTTTTTCCTTTTGACTGCTTGCTTAAGTAACAGGACTGGATGTCTCCTGAGCTCACTTTTGCTCTGTGCTTCAGTCTCCTTCCCTTGTAAGTCATTCCATATGTTTATTGTATGTGTCAAATTGTTCAAACTGTTATTTCTAGATTGTTTTATTTAAGATTTATTTTTAAACTGGCAAATACAAATTTAGTGAGCCTGCCTCTGTGTGGACCAGTGTTGACACCCTGTGGCTAACTAGATTAAATCACAGAGGAATATTTAGTAGGGGTATCCTGAGGGACATCTCCCAGGCTTTAGCCACTGTTTGAATACAGTAGTCTCATAACTGAGCTGTGTGCTGACTGTGCAGCAGGTTTCTGCTCTCATTCCCTCCAGGGAATATGTGAAAATAGTGCAACAATATATTGAATAACAACTGAACTTTATGGCCACTTTTCCTTGTCCTGATTCGGTACCTTTTAACTGCTCCTATGCTAAAGGAAGAGCTGGATGCCAAGTGTGCAAATGCATTATGTGTTGTGTGTCTTTCAAACAGTCATAAAATCAGTGTTCTATTCACTGACCATTCCAAACATTCAGTTACAAAATCTTTAAGTCTTTTTTATTGCTGTTGTGAACATGGCATTTCTCCGGAAATTGCTGCTATGTAATTTATTTTGTATCTGAATGTCTGTCTTTACACTAAGTGCAGTGCTTCAACCTTAAAGCAGTAAATTCAGAGCAGCACCACTGAATGCAGAGACTTTAATTGGCTGGGAGTAAGGTGTAATTTAAGCACAGATAAAAACCTGAATTTTTAATAATGTACATTTGACTTTTACTATGGATTTAAGGCATCATGTGAAAATATAAAACCTGGATGTTATTTTTTGTTATTTAGCTGTGTAATGATGGATTAAAAAAATCATGTACCACTCAAAGTACTTTTTTATCATTCTTTAAGGAAACTCCATAAGTGAAGCCAAGGAATAAAGAAAACCTCAGAATAACTTCACCATTCATGAAGTCAAAGGCTGAATTTTTTTTGCCAGTAGTTAGGGTGTTCATTGAGTAGTCATGAACAGGAAATCATATCCTCTTCAGCACTCAGGTGAAGTGATAGTCCTTACAGCATAACCTCATGGACTGGTTCACATCAAGATGTGCAATTTTTTTCTCTCCTTCTTTCATCCCTATTCCTCTTTCTTCCCTGCTGCCTCCATACACTCACACCTCCATTGGTAATACTCTCACACCAGGTCTCTTAAGCTGCCCAGCACAAAAGAAGGGAAAGAGAGAATCTTTCAAGGAAGCAGGTGCCAAGCCATTTAAGACTTTGTGGATCAAAACTAGCACTTTCAGTTTCACCCAGACGTTGGCAGGCAGCCAGTGAAGGTCACAGAGTTTTGGTGTAAAGATCTTTATCTAAAACACATGATTTACTAAATGGATTGGTACCTTCTGCATTAGCTCAGATATCCCCTTGCATCAGCCCTGGAGTCACCTCATGTTGAGCACATCACAATCATTAGCCCAAGGGGGCACTTTAGACTAAATTCTTACCCAACTTTACACCCTCTACAGTGCCAGCCATCCCAGGGTATGTGGTATTTAAATCAGAACAATTATAATGTTGGTGGTTGACCTGGCACCATTGTGAGCTGTCTATTCTCTATAACTACCACCTAGAAGCCTTCCCCTCTTCCTTAAATAAACTGAATGTCAGCTTTTTTGGGACATTGTACCCACTGATGCCACATGACTTGTGTTATCCATTGAGAATAATCATTAGATCTGTTAAAGCTTCTGCGATACCAATTTTTTTTTCTGATAAAAGGAATAAAAAAAAAAATCTATATTCTTGGTTTAACTGAGGAGTTCTGTGGCAGTGTATTTTTGGAAAGTAGCTAGCTGAGCCTTTTTTCCTCTCTGTCTTTCCATGGGTAATTCACCAGTCCTTGAGTTGAAGTTATTTTATTATGGTCTATTTGATATTTCTCCTTTTATTTTAACCCTTAAGGCTGGGCAGAAAGCTGCCCCTCTGTACTACTCTGTGGGTTCCTGACAACCCCCAAAAGATCCTTCCACTTTAAATAACACCACAGTCCAAAAGGCTCTGTCACTTCAAATTTATGCAACCCATGCTGCTTTTGCTGTACTGAAGATTTTTCTTATGGTTTTGAGGGAGAACAGGTCTGCCTTGTGAGCTTTCCACCCTATCTCCCTTTAACCTCTCAAATCTCTTTCCCTCGTTTCAAGTTTCATTACTTATACTTTGACCAGCTTTACTTGTTGCCAGTTTTAGACTTTTGCATTCCAGTTATTATATTCACTTGGGAATAAAAGCTTGGTGTGCTATAAATTTACTTTTCTTTTACAAGAAACAGAATATAGTTCTTTGGAAGTTAATCTATTGTCCCCATTCATCTGATAACCTTTGTGCTGGTTTTTTTCTTTGAGAAAGTGAGTGAAAACATATTTTAGTGTTCTTGTAACAAAGTATTTTAGTATAAGAAAGGAAAGTATATAGATTTACTGTATTTTAATGTAGTCTTACATGCAAGAATCTTGAAGACATAGCATTTAGAAATTTTTAGACAATGGACAACAAATTTAACCAAAACACAATGTGGATTCTCTTTTAATTTTTTTCCTTTTACCATGGGAAAATGTATTTCTTTTCTCTTTAAGTGTGTTACTCTTCATAATCCTCCATAAAACTTGAAAGTGTCAGTCATCTAGATAATTGAAAACATATAATAAATGTAAGACTTATATAGTTGTTAAATTAACTACTGAGTGCATTTAAAGACGAAAGTTTATAGCAAAAATGTTTTTTCCCCAAGTATTTTTTGCTTCTAATTATGCACTAAGGAAAAAAAAAAATAGATTTTACAGTTATTCTCTTCTGTTTAGTCTTTCATCTTGAGTTTTGAGAAGATGAACTACCATGTTTATCATACTTATTTTGACCTTAACCTTTTTTTAATGAAAGAGACTTAAAATGTCCCAGCTGGCATGTCTCCCACTGTTGTGAAAAAAAAAAAGAAGAAAGAAAACTTTGAGTAGCTCTTCCTGTGCAGTAGTCGTAGCAGGCTGAATAAAACCATATAATGTATTGAGCAGAAAGTCAGTAATCTGTTATTTGGAGATGGAATTTGAGACATGTCTTGCCCCAGTTTGATATGAAACCTATGAAGAAACACTGTAGAGGAAAAAAAAGTCATAAGATATATTAGTAAGTATGCAAAAGCATTAAAATATGCTTTATTTTTATAATTTTGCATCAATAAATACAATCCCAAAAATCATCATAACATCTTTATACTTTTAATGTAAGGTAGTTTGTCTCAGTGCAAGGTTTATGTACCAGACCATTAAGTCTGAACTAGGACATTCCTTGTATTTTTAGTGGAATTTACAAAATGTGTACCAGCTGGAGATTTGATTCGAGGAACATGATGTAAACCTCTGTACACTGCCTACAAAAGCACACTGAAATTCCAGGGGAGAATTAGCTCTGGGAATATCTTCTTGAATGAGGATCAGAAGGGCATCACTTCACATAAACCAGCAGATTCTGCATTGGTGCAAAAGTAATGAAATACAAAGATTATCTTTCTTTTAAAATTAGTTTATGACTTTTTTCGCAAGTGTGTCTTGAGTCGGATTTAAAGGAGATGAGGTGTAGTTATCCTGCTGTCTATATCAGATGTCTGTTAGTAAATATTGGCTGAGCAAGCTTCTGAATGGAGGACACCTTGCTCCAGATCACCTCCAGACACATGTGGGAACCAGTGAAAGGCTTCCCAGATAACAGCAGCATTTGGTCAGGGTCAAAGATGAGAAATAATTCAGTGCCTTGGGTCTCATTCTAGTGATGAGCATTCTGTTCTGGTCCTCAGAACTTGAAATGTATGCTTGTATTTCTTGGCAGTTCCAGAAGAGTAAATAACACTTTTTCCTTTGGAACAAAGGGAGAATCAAGCAGACAGACCCTGAAGCTTATGAATAAGGTTTAGGAGTTAAAGTTTTAGGAATTCCTTATAGGACTACTTCACCTAAAAGCTGTTAGTAGCTGCACACTCTAGCTGTGTATAAAACCTGTTGCTGATAAAGTTATATGCAGAATTAGAATTTTATCTAGATGAAAAGTTCTATTCTCTTAGAGTACTAGAGAGAGTTTTCTTCCTGACTCCATTAAAATTATCTGTGCTTTATAAGTATTACTGCTAATTAGTGCAGTATAAACTTGTTAAAAGCCCTACATGAAAGCCACACATCAGCAAGTGCATGCCCTTGTGCATTGATGTAACATGTTGGTGTAACAAGGACTTTACTCAATGCGTTCAAAATCCGTGGGAAGTTCCTCTGGATTATTTGTGATGTCACTATTTCAGCTGTTCAGCTCTACTATCTCAGCTTTTCTGACTTTTCATTCAAAGCTTAAATATGGGAGAAGGTGAAAATGTTTTTTTTTTAACAGGACTGAAGTCCTTTAATTGATATGTCACGCTTGAAGTTGGGTGCAGTTGTGGCAGTGACCTGGAGGGAGCTGTGACTTTGGTCAGTCTTGTGGCATCAGATTTAGCCTGATACACTACTGGATCAGAGGAACAAAGGGTTGTGAGTAGGAGAGAGACTCAAGACTTGTACCTCAGCTAGTTTATTATTCCTGGTAAAAATCATAAATGCTGATGGAGAAAGATTGGCAAATTTGTTCTTTATGAATGATCTGAAGTAATTACAGGTTAATATTCCAGAAACCTATATTTTGTTAAAAAGCCTATCAAGTAGCAATATTTTTCAATCCAGTGTTATCTAAGATAAGAAAGAAGTTCAAAGAATTTCTAAATAAGAAACAAGTAAATGAATGAGATAGAATTATTAAAAAGGATTTGCTTGAAAGCTGTCAATGTCCCCGTAACTTGGAAAAAAGCACCCTCAACAAATATTAGAAATACACCATATTTAAGCATTAGAGGTTCATTATCCTATAAGTAGATATCCTAATTTATTCTTCTCTTTGTGATACTATTGCGTGAGGGATAGGCAGTGGTAAGGTGATGTTTAAAAGCTCGGTTATGGTGGCGTTATGTAACAGTCACTTTCAACACAGTTACAGTGTTTCAATTTGCAAATTTTACATACTAAAAAAAACCCCTCAGTCCAGCAAGCTGCAAACTTTTAAAGACTTTAAATCTGCCAAATTACAGCCACTTATTTTTGCCTGACATATTTTCAGCTTAGACCCACATAGGAGCTGCCAAACTTGTTTCTTTTCATTACCTGTTCTATGTCTGGCTCGAAGTTTAGATTTTAGAAAATGGAAAAAAGCTGTTTGTGAAATCACAAGGCTCTTGAGCTCTTAGTTTCCTCTTAGTATCAACGTTTATTTATTTAGGTTTGGGCTGGGTTTCAAAAGATTGAAATTGGAAACAGAGAAGGTGACTCTGAATACCATTTATCTGTATGTAAGCGAACATTCAATGTACATTTAATTTAAAAAATTGCTGTTTCCTACAAGAGGGAGATATTTTTCACATTGTTAAAACATTTTTAGAGGTCACTAGGTGGTCATGTCACCAGCAGGGAGTTTTTGTTTGGCAGGCTGCATTAGCAGTTAGTAACAAATGCCTCCCATGATTCTGCGTTCAAAAGGAGTTGCTTTGCAAGTAACAAATACTTACAACCTGAGAACTGAAGTATAAAAAGTAGTGACAGGGGAAAATGTTTGGAAATGTAAAACAGCATCTTTAGTGGCCAAATTGGAGTGTTTAGGGAGTTGAAGATTGCATATCTACTTTATACTTGAGCTTGGAGTTTACAGAAGCAATAATATTTTCACTACTGCAGTTGTGAGTCTCATCATTCCTAAAGAATTGTAAATTTCCAGCTTACAGAAGTCCTTGTTTTGGGCTATAATTAACTCTTTCCATGTAATTATTATCAGAGCCTTCACACTGGTTTTAAATTTTGTTTCCTTACATGCATTTGCATATTTTATGAGTGCCTATAAATATTATGACTTAATTTTCCTCACCTTTAAAGTGTTTTAAAAATTAAAAAAAAATAAAACTGAGTAACACCAAATGTATACAGAAGGTTTGGCCAAATCTACGCTGGGAGAGAATGGAAGCCATGTTTGAGAAATTCTTTGTAATCTCTTGCTTTGTTGTCCTTCTGGATTGAGATATGGTGTGTAAACATTTGCTGGTGAGAGCACAATGGAAATAGTATTTGGAAAGTAAAAGTGCTGAGAGTTGGACTGAAGATATCAATTTGTTATATTTGTAATACAATTCATTTTTAAACAAATGTCATTAGTAGCTGGAACAGCCAAGGATTTCTTCCCTTAAATATAGGGTTCACTTTTTCGTGATGAATGTAATAGAGACATTCTGGTTATTTCAGTGTATCATTGAGGCCCCATGCGAAAGAAATCAGGGAAGGTCTCTAGAAGAAGATTAATGCCCGTGGTGATGCTAATCTGAAGCAGCTGCTTGACTTAGGACTGCATTGATTAGCACTTAAGCTCTGACCCTGGCACCTCTCCTGTTGTATTGCCAAAGCCTCCACAGCCCCTAGGCCTTATGCACTCAGATGTCCTTGATAGGCTGGCTGTATTTTTCATTTCAACTGACCATGTCCAGAGTGAGAACTTGGTAGGAGAGGGTCTGTTGCTGGACACGCTGCCTTCCCAGTTTCGCATGAGGTGCACCTCCTAGGGAGAGTCTGCAAGGGATGGACAAAGCCAGAACCAGGATGAATGGGACACATGTGGTCTTTTCCTCTGGCACCTCGAAATACATGTTTTCTTACAGAGCTTTGCACTTCTCCACGAGAGTCTCTTGTTGATGGACAGTACTGAAAGTCTGCGAATGGAGAATTGCTCTGAAGGAGGGCAGGATGAGATCTGGGAGTAATCCCATCAACTCACCTTTACACTCAGCTTCCACAGGAAAGAAACTCTAGAATACATGAGATAGAAGAGAGTTGCTGTACCCTCTGATCCTGTGACCTTGTTAAAACCAGGCCCCCAGTCTGGATGAGCTGAAGAATAATGTGCGCCAGCTGTGCAGGCTGCACGTAGCATTGGGAACCAAGAATCTTTGACAAAAAAAGGTGCTTGAAAAGGCACTTTAGGCCAATTGATACCACATGGTGACCTTTTGAGGACTAGAGTCCTTGGGGTCCCTTTTCAGAATTAGACTTGGACCAAACCTAGCAGCTGGATTTTTTTTACTCTGGAGGGTTGCTGTGGTTTAGTTAGCTATACTATCACTTGTCTATATTGAACAGGAAAAGATCATGCCTGGAATTCTCAATATCTCTATTTTATTATACTCAGAAGACACATTCTGATAATTTTTTCTGGGGATTCCTGGCACGAGCAATATGAAACTTAATCCTTACCTCAAGCTCTGTGGTGCTAGAGTAGCCTGTGCATTACTGTGGTTAGGGCTTGTGAAGATGCAGGAGAGCGTTTTCACAGGTCCATTGGCCAGTGACAGATCAAGCAAGGAGCAAAAGACTTGTGTTTCTCATGTGTGTTACCTGTTGCTCTAAACCTGCCATCAAGCTCTCCTGTTCCCTGTTTCAGCATGGACATTCTGCTCAGGTGACCTGGTCTGGCTCCTGAGAGAGATGGTTATGTTTATCTTAATTATTGGGATGTAATCACACAATACCTGGAAGCTCTGATGTTGTGCTGGATACTGGCACAGTCTATGGCTAATGAGATTCACTTAAAATATTTTCTTGATGAGGGTTTCCTAAATTGTGGTCTTATTTGATTGGAATAAACAATAAACTCAGTCCAAGAATTTCATGGTCCTTTGAAGGTTTCTCACCATTTCAGTTTCTGTGCAAAAAGGATTTGTGGGATATTTTGAATGTTTTTCAATAACTTCATTTTTCTTTAATCAATTAGGCTGAAGTGACAGGTTTTTTTTAAGAATATGTAGGCACACATTTTGCTATGGTCTTTATAAAATGATTTGAAATTTGGTGGGTTTGTAATTGTATATTAAAGAACAGTAGTTCACCTTGAAGGTAACAACTGAAAATTGATCTGTGAGTTGGCAAATGTTGGGAAATGCTATTTGTTCTTTTGGTAGCTTCCCTCCTCTCCTGCAGCAGCTGAGGTTTTGCTGCTGGAATACATTAATTTAAGGTGATTTGTATTAGATCCATCTTTAGAAAATTATTGCCACAGCTTTTTAACTAGCAAGTTTTATCAACATCTTCAGCAAATCACGAGTGAGGTGCAGTAGTCATTCTCAGTAATCATTTCTTTGCGGACTTGGACATAGTTGCTGAATCTCTATTCTGTTCCTTGAAAAACTAAGGCCTCTCTCAACAATCAAAACATTTGCTTGGGTCCTTGGAGGAATTTAAGCTGTTTCTGGAAAGGAGTTGGGGGCACAGTTGGGGTTCTGTCCATCTGTCAGTTCAAGAATTGGTCATTTTTAAATACAACCTTAAACTTTGGGTACTGTTTTCAGCAGATTTTGATTGTGCTCTGATTTATTAATCTTACTGTATTATGAATGCTGGTTTTGTTACCAGATAATGATACAAATTTAATGATGAGGCACTGCACAGAGTAAGCTGCTCTGATAAGCTCTGCCAGATAGGTTTTAGGTTTATTCAGTTTGTCCATCAAATGTCTATGTATCAGCTGGCTGGAACTGGAGATGCTGGGGTGCATCGGGCAGAGATTTCAAGCCAGCCACCTTCCTGGCTAGGTGACAGTGCTGGCACAGCTGCAGGGTGCAGAGGAGCTGTTGGTACTGAGATGGAGTGGAAGTGGCAGCAGTACCTGCCAAGACAGAAGACAGGAGGGGACAGCCTGGGGTTGTGAACGGGAAGGGTGTCAAGTTGGATCACTGGGTGGGACATGATCCTCAAGAGATTTTCAGATCCAAAAAGGTTGGCAACTAGTGACATTGATTACAGTCACATGGAAGGAATTAAAAAATTACTCTCTCCATGTAGTATTCCAGATGCATCAAAAATTCACTGGCTAACATCAGGATTTGGTTATATACCAGTTATTCTACCTGTTGAAAAAATAGCTGTTGAGGAGATACCTATTAGCAGTTCCTCCTTTTATTATATTGTACATGCATCTTATTCACTGTATTGATTGCAGAGAAATAAAAACAATTTTCTTTATTATATGAGTGGCTGAGACAGTGACTTCTTAGAAAACATATTTTTTGAGGTATTGTCGACACGTGTGAAACCGTGTTCCCATATACTTTGCTGATTTTCTTTTCACTTAGGTAGTCAGCACTGATATGATGAGTTCCTTGTTCAGCTCTCTTGCTTCGAGCTACTCTGCTTCCCATAAATGTGAACTGAATATGTCAGCCTTTATAAACATCATATGGACTCTGTTCCTCCCAAACAATTGTAGCTGTTAATAATTGTTCATTACAGAGTAAATTCCACTAATGTTCAGAAGCATGGAAGTAATTTGAGGAGAAACATACTTTGTTCTTTTGTACTTTGTATAATACCAATCTCTGCCTTAAGGATAAGCTGAAGTCAACCTTAACTGTAGAACCATGAGCAGTGTTCATAAAGTAGCTTGAAAATGAGTTGAACAACAAAACCAGTTATGTCTTTGCCAGGCTTTTTAATATTTGAATGTAGTTTTAAATGTTTTAAATAGTTTATATATTAGATTTTTACATGGTGTATCCTGCATTTAAAAACACCTCAGTTCTTTGTTTAATAAAACATTGTTTTCTGTTGTTAAATCACAGGATTTTGTAATGAGCACAATAATAACCTGTATGTCTTTCCTTTTTTTTTTTTTGAAAGAAGGCAGACAGAGATAAAATTTTTTAGTGCCCGATCCTGATGTGAATTTTTGTTTTTTTGGTTGATCTTCTAGTCCAGAAAGGATAATGCTGCATTGTCTCTTTCAACATCATTTTGCCAATTTTTTGTGTTACTTTCTTATTTGGGGAAGTATTGTTGTAGCCAGCTAGCATGGTTCTCATATGCTTTAAATAATGTCTAGAACATTTCACATCATTTTGTATTCTGAGAGTGGGCATTTTCTTCTGTATTGGAGTGCACACTGAACAGCAGAGGCACCTGCAGAGTTGAGTTGAAGTGATCAAGTAGGTCCCTTTTGTGCATCAGGGAAAAAAATCCTACACCCACTTTTGTATGTAGACTTTGATTTGGTTGCTTCTGGCTTCTTTGAGCAGCTGAGGTGCCATTATTTCCTCCCACCTGTACTGAATCTCTGCTCAGTGCAGAAATTAACAGCTGCTCTTTCATTTCTCAAAGCAATGGCACTTCTATTAGCATTCCTCCTTCTAGTGACAGCTCATCTGAAAATGGCTCACATTATTTGTGTGAGTCACAAGGCCACCCGGATAGCAATTTCAGCCAGCATTTTCCATAGCAACTACTTCTTAGGCTCATTCTGCCACAATTCTTTCCAGATGTGCTGTTGATTCAGGTAATGTTCAAAATCCTGCTCAGAAATTCTATTTTGTTGTTGTTCGTGGATTCCAGAGCTCATCCATGGTTGCAGTAAGTGTAGAACTTTGTACATAGTTTAGAAAAATCAAATCAACCATAGGCATGCAGTGGCCTCAGAAATTGTCCTCTATTTGATTCTAAAGAAGGGTTTGTTTTTTTTTAATTGCTGAATTTGGTTATTTTTCCAAAAGCACTATTGATTTTTGTTAGATGGACAGTCCATGTCTTCGGTTTTGGAAGGAACTTGCAGATTTTTGTACCATAGCCACTGTAGAAATTTAGCAGTCTTTATTAATTCAACTGTTCTTGCAAACATACCTCTTGCAGGACTATCCCTGGGGAAACCTGATTTTACTGTCTGGCTTGTGTTTTGGTAACTGCTTCTGGAAAAGTGTCAATACCCTCTTTTCCCAAGAAGATTCACCTCAGTTATTTTAACACCTTATACCCAACTAGACCAGTTACCCTCTGACATAGACCTGGCTGATAGCTTGAGAAGAGAGTGTTCTAACAATGGAAAGAGATGACAGTTAAAATACTGGCCAGAAAGAAAAAGTAGTTTGATTGACCTACTCAACAAACAGGAAGAGCCATATAGCCTTTTAAATCTTGTTCACCGATTTTAATAATTTCAAAAGTATCATCAAGTACTGATTTTCAGTAGCCAGTGTAGTCCTATGGGTTAAGTAATTTTATTATCCATTCCTGTTGTAGAATTTGAATCAACTTGATCTTAGCACAAAAGCAAACCCATTTTTTTCCCAGAACAAAAGTCCTTCAGTTCAAGAAGTTTTGCCAAAGACTATCAGAAATATATTTGAAATCAATAGGAGCTTCATGTGTTAGTTTGGTATGATCTGTAAGAAGTAATTGTTTATCAAGACTGAAAATGCTACAATTCATTGTGGAACTGTCTTAAAATATCTCAGTACTGTTGTTTCTACTGTGATGACTCCTTACTGCCATTCCAACATCCATCCTGTGGGCTCTAAACCTTCTCCCTGATACAGCTCAGATATCCCTTATGCCTCTTCAGTCTGCTTTGAGACAGTCAGCTCAAAGTGTCTTCACTGTCAGCCAGTGTGGGTTATTTTAGAGCTCTAAGACCCTACATATGCATTTTTTTTAATGTTTCCATAGTCAGAAACAGATTTTGAAACAGTTAACCCACCAAAGAAGATCAATGAGGAAACTTCTTTGTGCAAAGTTGAATCATGTGAGGTCTTCATGCTTCTGGCAAAGCTTGTGAATAGCTCCATTAGCAGGGAAGTCATATAATTAAATAACATCATGTGGTATCCTATCTCTTTCATTCCCAATCTTTTGAGATACTAATTAGAGAAATATTTGTGTGCTGCTGTCTAATTTCCTCTCTCCTTCCATAAAAAGTATCTTTTTCCTACTCCAGGCTTTCATTGTCTTTACTGATACTTTTCTATTTTATAGTTATTAATTTCATATGCTGTGTTTTGTGTGTACAGTATTTTATTAAAAATGAAGTTTGTTTTTTCTTTTTTCTGCTGAGATAAAATGGTGGTGGCAGGGTTTGAATAAATATTCTCTGATAAAATGCTCTTAGGCACTTAGGTCTTTAGACTTCCCACATCTGAAGGAATTGTGGCCTGCTACTTAGAAAAGAAATAACTTATCTTCTTTACACAGGTGTTTAACTACCTTTTTTTTTTTTTTTTTTTTTTTTTTTTTTAATGTTAGCTCCAATAATTAGTGGTGTTAATACTTGATTTTCTGTGGCTTGTTCCAGTAGTTCCAGATACAATGAAATTGTCAGAAATGATATGTTAAAGTTTATTCTGTACCTAGCAATACCTTTTCAACCAGGCAAATTTAACAAAAACAGTTTTATAAAATAAAAACACCGAGTTGTAATAATTGGTAGAATTTCCTGTATCAATCAAATTAAGCTATGCAACTTTTAACACATAATGTAGAAATAAGTAACAAATGTCATCATGTTAATGATGGTAATGATTCTGACTTCACAGATATGAATTAAAATAGTTAAAATATGAAAATATCAGCCTTCTTGGGGTGTGTGTGTCAGGGGTGTTTATTCAAACACCGAAGGGGTTTCTTGGTTTAAGGTTCACATACAAAGTTGTACTCTGACATGTCTTTGTGACTGGTGGAATTTACATGGCACTGGTTTACACTGGTCTGACACCCTGTTTAGTAAGTGAGCATTTAAGCTGTGCCCTCAGATCAGTTCTCAAATATGAATTATGCACTGCCAAGAGAGTGCATTCTGTAAATTGTAAGTATTCAGGCAATTTTATTTCTCAAAATTGCCTTCTGATGCACTGTAAAGCTCAAGGCATAAATTCTAATACATGTTCATACTGATTTCTATATTTTGTTTCAAAATGGAACTAATTTGTGACATATTTTCAAGTTCAATGTGATCTGCATTGGATTTTATGAGTTTTGTGTTTGTTGTTCAAAGGGCAGCTCTTTGCAGCATTGTGAAAATTAGAAGGAAGACCGTAAGTTACTTCTTTACAAATCAGCTTAACCTTTTTCTTAAATTTCCAATGGAAAGGAAGGAAACAGAATTTTGTATATTTTTATTTGTGTGGATAATTTTGTTGATCAGCATTTATTAAAAGTTGAAAAAAGCCCCACTGATTCTTTAACATAACCATCTACTTTGTAACAAGTGGTTATTTGGAATATATTGTCAACTCAAAATTCAGGACAGATTACAATCAACAAAAATTAATAAAAAACAAAGGTTGGGTTTGGTTTTTTTTTAAATATCATGTTTCTGCATCTCAGTTTTAAATATCTTTGACTCAAATATTTTGATTTCTCTGCAAATTCATTAAAACAGTAGTAACTCTTAATAGTAATTTTTTCCCCCCAAGCTTAAACCTTTATTTGGCAGTTCAAAAACATTACCAAGAACTATATTCCAAAGATCAAACCATTCCTCTTCCAAAGCACTTTTATCTTTGTCTTCCATAAACAAAAAAAGTGCTGTTGAAGGATGAGGGGGCTGACAATGACAGATTACCTGTAGTTTTGTTTTCCTGTTTAACTTAGGGGGACCCTGTGCAGTGCCATGTTGTGCTGTAACACAATCCCATGTGCTCAGATCCCAGTGTTCCCATTTCTCCACCTCTTTGGGCTGTGGCATAAAGCAGGCAGAGATGTTTAATCCCAGTGCTGGTGCCATTCCCGGGGAGAATCAAACAAAGCCAAATGAACAATAGGAGTCAGTTCCAGTAAAAAGCTGCAAAACTCAGGAATAATTGTCATCTAATTTCTTGTGCTGTGCTTTGCAGGACTGTGAATTCTTTTCTCCTCTGCATTTCTCACACAATCTGAAGCTTCTTCCATCTACTCCTGTGTGAGCAGTGCTGCCTATTTGAATGAAATGATAATGCAGCGGTTGTTGAAGCATGATCTATGAAATGACAATGTAATTGCTTTGGCAATGTCTTTTCTGGGAGATCTGTTTTACTTGTCATTTCTAAAATATAAACTATCGAGACATCAGAAGTACAATGTTGTAGGGCTTGAAAAAGTTCCAACAATTCAAAGGGCAGTTGAGTGGCTACTTCTTACTTGAAAATTAGCTCCAAAAGATGGGCATGAAGTTCCTTCTTTGCCTTTTAAAATCTGGATTATTTTTGTTTCCTTAACAAAGGACCTAGATGCACATTTCAAATTGCTGTTAAGGGGGTAAAAAGTGAATAATTTGAAATTGCCAATGTAAAGGTAATACAGTCAGTGGAAGGTGTAAGTAGAGGTGTCATTATGGGAGTAATGAACTGTGGCTCTGGCAAGGTGAAATGGAGGAAAAGGACAAATGGTTAAAGAAGGTGATTTTTCAAGAAACTCCTCTGAGGTTATTCAGAATCAGGCTCTTTTCCTTCTTTCCATTTACTCTCAAATTTCACATTAGGAGCAGATGAATCTTCCCTTTTCTCCTTGATTTAAGTCTAATCTACATCTAAAATACATCTAATGCAGGTGTAATACAGAGACTATTTGTTGTGTGTCTCACATAGTGTAAGCACTGATATTTCACCCTCACGCCTGCTTCCAGCAGAAGACTTGATCAGATGGAAAATTCAAGGTTTGATACTCAGATAATGTGAGGAAAAGTGCTTCGTAGGTTGGAGTGGAGTGTGGTCTATAAGAGCAGGTCCTCCCTCTTTCTGTCCCACACCTAAAGGAGCAGCCCTTTCTTCGTGGTGTGTTTGGGCTGTGGAGCATCAATACTTGTCTGTGTTTGCTGTTAAGGAACCAGGACAGCCCAAAATGCCATTTCATGCTGTCTTTTCCTTCTGAAAGTATTTCAAAGGGGTTTCTTCTTTGAATACATTGCAAGATAATTGTTCATTTAAAAGGAGTAATCTATAACTGTGCTTTTGTAAAGCAATTGGAGAGATAAATTTTCTGCCAGGAAAAGCTTTAAAATACCAATAATATTCTGAAGTTTATTTTCTAAGATGCATTCACATCCATAATGGATTAACAGCATGTTTTAACAAACCATTTATTTGCTTTAGGAGTGACAGAGAGAAGCTGTTTCAAACAGGATCTCTCATCACCGTCTATCTCTAGTCACCTCCTACTGAACTTAAGGTTGAATACTGGGGGTCACGAGGGAAAGAAAACAATAATTAAAGTGAAGAAGTTGATTGAACTGGGTTTTTTGTTCTTCAGTATGATTAGCTATTAAGAAGCTGGCTGAGTACTCTACTGTATATCATTAGTTCAAACATTTCTGACTTGATTTAGCTTTAATAGTGACTTTTTAAATTGCATTTCTGTATTTTGTGGAGAACAGCTTAAGTAGTAAAGGCAGTAACAGTTCTCGTTAGAAGGTCTTGTTTCTATAAATCTTAATCTTGGAATTCTGTTAGGTTACAATTAGACTGTTTCTAAGAACTCACCCCACCTCCCAAAAAGTTGTCATGGGTTCTTTTATTAAAGCTCAAAAAATTATTCTTAGACTAACAGAGGTGGGGAGTAAGGCAGGAGTGTTTACAGAGCTCACTTCTAAATTGACTGTGATAAGTGGCAATGCAATGTATTATGATTAGAGGTTTCTGGGAGACTCTTTAAGAAGGTTAACTGCAAGGCAGCTCTCAAAAGAAAGCATTTATCTTAGTGGTCATCCTTCAGTGTTTTATACTACTGAGATTTTTTTGTGGGTGGTTAGAACCATTTTTTTGTGTTTTATTAGCTGTATCTTGAATACCTCCTACTAGCTGAATGACAGTTTAGGGTTATTAAATCTGTTCTTAGTACATTTTTTTATCCTTAGTTAATCTTGACTAAATATATGCTAGTGAGCAACCCTTTTTTCTCAGTTGTTGCCCATATTTGTTAAAGAAATTATTCCGTTTGACATTTGTTTAGGCTGAAGTTTGATAAAATACTGTATACAATATAATTTTTCAGTTTGGCATTCAACAGAGACTTTCATGGATTTATTTCTTCTTGCATTATCTTATCTTCCCTTCTAGTATGCTAAGACTTCCTTTTCATATTAAGTAATTTTTTTCACTCCAGGACAGATGCTTTCACAAATGCAAACTCTGTGTGTGTACTGCTAGAGATCCGTACGATTGCATTTTTCAGGTGTTAGGTAACATTTATAACTGAGTTACTTTGCTATCATCTGCTTTCTCTAATCCTATGTAAGGCATTTTTTTAAAATTCAGATTTTTCTTTAACACTACTTCCAGTGACTTTACTAAAAGATTTATATTACTTTATGCTTTCTGTTTGTTTAAAAGCTGTCTCTATTATCAGATTAATAATTGATCAATCCTCCAAGGGAAGGAATCTTTGTATTTGACTATCACTGAGGAATGGCCATGATCATTACACCTTGGATAGATAGGACGAAAAAAAATTGCTGCTTTCTTCTGCAATTTATGGACATTACTTCTGGTTCTGTGTGCCATGAATATAGAAAAAAGAAGTTCTGTTTGAATATGACATAGCATTTAATGTTCTCGTTATCATGTTGCCACTCATAGACAATTTATTGTAGTTTTTCCCAATGTTTTCTCATCAGTCGTTCCTCTGCCTTTTTCCACATTTTTCAGAGAGTACTGGATTAAGTGTTTCAGCTAAGATCTTTTGTGTAGATGAAAACACTCACTTCAGCCTTGCAATCTATTTTTGTTTTTACTTCTCGATATGATACTTGCCTTATTCACAGCAGATCATTAATATGGAGTTTCTCCTTACTTTTCTAGACAACATCTTTGGTTTGTAAAGACAAATTTTATTCCTGTCTTCACGGCACTTGAAAATCCTCCCATTCTGAAGCCTCACTGAACTGCAATAAGTAGATTTTCTGGTCCATCATTTTTTAGTTAATGAAAACATTATACAAACTCGAATTTTGGATAGAATGCAATTTGTGTGAATAAATGAATTCCTGGCCATTAGGGTGGGAGTGTTTCTTTCATCTTTTCTTTTGTATTTAATATGAGGTGACATTAAGTATAGTAAGATTTTTGTGCAGATTTTCTTGGCACTTCTCAGTGGAAGCACCAGGACTGTGAGCCCAGACCCCTCAGCTGTGAGTGTGTTTAATAAGAGAGTGTTGTGTTCACTGGCTCTGTATTGAGGAGACTTGCCTGAGGTTGCTGTGGGTTGTTGCAGTCAGCCTTTGCCAGGGGAGGAGAAATTTCATTTTGTAAGTTTTGCTTTTCCAGGGAAAATTTTTCCCTCTTTGCTTTGCAATAGCAGCATATTATAGTGGAAGATGTGTAAGTTGGAAATCCTAGGAATTCCTTTATGCAGGTGAAAGAAAAATGTACAGAATAATTACCATTGTGGAGCATTTGCTGTTAGGTTTAATATATATTTTTTAATTTGAGAGTTTACTTATTTTTACTGTGAAAAGTTAGGGTGATTTTTTTTTTTGGTGTTAAAAGTACTACCCTGTTATTTGTATAACAGATTAGTTTGCCAAAAAAAGAGAGGAAAAACTACTAATAACAAAAGGGATTACTCTTTATAAATATTACTGTTAAAGAATGTCATTTAATCCACTGCTCTAATAAATTATTTTAAAATGTATTTTATTGCTATAATTTATTAAACAATAAGGAGACATTTTGGCTGCAAATAGTGATAACATCTCTGTAGAACTGTATTTTGATAGTCATTTTTTTTCCTGACACAGTAGATAATTAGGAATTATAAATTATGCTTACACTTTTAGGCACGTTAGCTGAGAGTACATCAGGCTGTGTGTTGTTCTTGGTGCCAGTTCAGGTCCTGATTTTCAAAAATTCTTGCACTGAAACTCATGATGAGTTTCATTTTCTAGCAGCAAAGTAGAAATTTATGACTTACTTGAGAGATTTAGAAAAAAACCTTGCCACCAGTTTACGTTTTTGAATGAAATTTACTTCATGTTTGTAGGTGAGAAAATCATTATTGTGAGCTACTCACATCTCAACCTTGTTCCTAGTGGCCACATAATCTCATTTCAAATGTTTCCTGCAAAAACAGAGATGTTAATTTTTTAGCAAGGTCACTGAATAGCTAAAATAAATTGTTTCTGTCCATGAGGTTTTGTTGTTCCATAGGAAACTTGAAGTATGATGGCCAGGCTAGCATAACAACTTTCACAGATGTGTGTAAACTAGTGAGCAAAATGTAATAAATAAGATATGATAATGTAGAGATCTCTTCACTTCCAATGCCTTACAAATGTGGGCAAGGTCTTTTTCAACCGCTGTCTTCCAGGGACTTTGTGGGGCTGGATCCTAGGCCATGCAGGAGAAAAGGAGGACATGGCTTTCCTCAGGTGCTCTGTCACAACCTGCACCTTTACTTTGTACTCTGAGAAATAATAATAAAATCTGTTGGGCTTCTCTGTCTTCCCTCTGTACAGAAGGAGTTAATTAATAAGGATTTAGCAACCAATGTGTCATTTGGTAGAATGTAGAATGCGGTCCTGCTTTGCCAACCTCTTGTTAACCCGGATGCCTGGTTAAATGCCACTTACATTTGAGTTTATTGCTGTTCAGATTATCCATGATAATAAACATGGATAATTTGCAGACACATCCAGGAATATGTCTGTGCAGACGGGTGCTGTGCCCACGCTGGGCAGGCTGTGTGAGCCAGCTCCAGTCTGGAAGCCATCAGCACGTTGTGTGGCACTATGCCCGAGCTAAAACACCTTGTCTCTCAGATAAGTGAGGCTTTACAGCTTCTGAACGGAGGCTGACTCACATTTGGGTGGCTCAAAGAGTGCTGGCAGCGTGAGTTTGCATTTGATGTGCTCATCATTCCACATGGCTGGGGAAGGGCTTCCATGGAAATCCCCACCCTCGTATGGTGCAGTTGTCTCTCCACATTCACAGGTTTAAGGTCTCCCAGCTCCACTTAAATTAACTACAAAGATAAGATTAAAAATACATTGGCAATAATTTTGGGAGGCCAGTTCAAACATGTATGTGCTGTGGGTCTGATTCGAATCTTGGAGTGTCTCAGTGTCATTTGTGGTGTCATTTGACAGCAGCTGTTTCACACGACTATGAACCATCATTTCCTGGAAGTGCTTGATGTGAGTCATTATTTCCTGGAATTAAGAGTTTGGTCACATATTTTTCCAAGCATTTTCCCAAGATAGGAAAATCCCCATAAGCTGAGAAAATACATGCTAGGGTCTGCAATATTTTGTGGGTTTGGGGCTGCAGTATCCAGAGTGCATATTTTTCAAAGCATGTTGACTGGCTCTCCTCTCCCATGAAAGGTTTCACCTCATCTGTTTCTTTAAAGTGGAGTGGGGAATGTTGCACAGCTGAATGATTAAGATCACAAAAATCTGTGATCATTTTGGCTGGCAATGCAAAAAATATGGATGTGACTGAATCCTATTATCAGATGTTGAAACCATACCAAATAATTCAGTAGTTCTGATTCTTCTTCCTCACCAGTCGGGTTTGTGCCAATTTAGAGGCAGTGACATGATCTGAACTATAGAGGAGAAGGAAAATTTCGGTATAGCTTCATGTAGTTTTCAAGTTAATTTAAACCTTTTATTCCATTTTTGGCTTTTTACAGCTGTAATATGCGTTACTCATAATTAAATAACTATATATTGTTAAAAACCTCACGAGTGACAAGTGTTTCCTGTGGAATTTGCTATTAGAGAGCAGACGTATTATATTGGGCTGGCTGGCATGGAGTTAACCTACACAACTTAAGAATGAACCTAAATATATTCAAAAGTCTTGAAAGTTCTGAGATGTAGATTTCTTTAACATGCTCACAATGAAAATAGGTAGGTTTGTGATGGTAATGTCAACCTTGTTATTCTTCAGATATTATAACTGGAGCATTGTTACACTTCTAACTAACCTTCCTCTATAATTTTATGACAGTGTGCTCTCAGAAAACTGCAGAGGAGCTAACCTTACCTTATTTAATTTGGAAGAACATATTTTATGGCTATATGCAATATGCTGTTTATTTTTCTTTGGCTTTAAAGTCTCAGGAGACCTTTATTTCTGCCGGAGAACTGGTGTTATCACACCTGATATCTGTGAGGGCCCTGGCACAGGGTGCCCAGAGAAGCTGTGGCTGCCCCATCCCTGGAAGTGTCCAAGGCCGGGTTGGATGGGGCTGGGAGCAACCTGGGACAGGGAAAGGTGTCCCTGCCCATGGCAGGGGGGGGGCGGGGTGATCTTTAAGGTCCCACCCAACCCAAACCATTCCATGATTTTATGGTAAATTCCTCGCTTTCTGCAAGTTGAGAGGAATTGAATAAAGTAGCAAATCAACTTTCTTCTAGTTCGGTGCATTAAAAATGTAATATTTTAATGAAAATTTTATGGAATAGGTATTTGAGCACAACACATGAACAAACTTTCAGTCTTTTACAAATTACTGCACAGCAATTTTTATGCATTATTATGAGGTTTATAGAAAAACAATATACCTATATTTCATTTCAAATTAACATTATGGATATGTAACCCCTCTGATATATATTTTTGTTTAATACTGGTTATTTAAAATAATTCATTGCTATAATATGGATTAAGACTGTTGGAGTCTTATGCCATTCTCTTTTAAACATCATTTAACTGAGATTTGAATAAAGAAGACAGAATAATAAATGAGACTGTTAAAGTGTATGAATAAAATGCAACTGTTTATCTAAAATTGATCCATGTCGCATAACTTTGACTTAAATAAATGGATTGTTTTTCTTTGACTCCATCAGAAATATTTTCCTATAAATATTTATATTAATACATTAGGAATTTTGAAATAAAAGTGAAATAACTTTCTTGACATTTTTGCTGGCAAGCAAAGGACTATCAGAATTCCAAACTTTTAGCTCACCTTGACTGTATGAAGTTCATGAGCCGTATTCTTACATTTATTAGCAGTTGGAGCCTAAGGTTAATTTATGATTCATTTATCCATGTTTATTTTTTAATGATTGATCTTATATAGTTCTGGGAAAAGGCACAGGCCATAACATATTCTTTTCTAAAAGCTATTGGGTATTACGTGCTTTTTCTTGGCTGATAAGTCATAGTCACTGAATACATTGCAGAAAGTGAATATATTTCTTTTATTTATGAAATTAAAGGACAGATTATGGCCTTGCCAGAGCGTGAGCATTTTAGGGTGTAAGATACTGCAAGATCTGTGCTTTCAACTGCATGTTGTAAAAAATTGCCTTTATGTCCTCCCAAAATATTTGTGATGTGTTCCTGTGAGTGTCTATGTGACCCCATCTATACCTGAGTGCTGTAAGATTCCGTTTGCTCTGTGGAGATTAAGGGGTCAAGATTGCAAAGGAAATTATTTCTCATGAACAATCAGATCAAAAAAACTTGTATTTTACCTCTGGAAATATATTTTTGTGTTGACACAGCAAATAATAATAAATCCATAGTAAAACATGTAAGTAAATATGAGAAAGATATCCAGAGATTCCTGCATTGAGGACCCTAGGGTACCAAGTTAACAGGATAATATAAAAAATTGGTTTATATATATCACTTTGCTTTCTATTATTCAATCTCTGTGATCTGAATGAGTCAAAAGAGATTTGTGTAAGGTATTCTAAAATTCAGGAAAATGAATTGCAAAAAAAATCAAAGATTTTGAAAAGCAAGAAATTTCGCAGAACTATTGTTAGATATCATATTGCAGTAAAATAAACTGAGAGAAATGTTTTATGAAGCAAATAATGAAAAGTCTATAAAGAGAAATTTTTGGCTAATCAGTTTATTTCATGATTTGATTAGACCTGACAACGTTTGCTATTTAGAGTGTTCAGAAGGTAGGTGATTGTTCTCCTAGTGATTGAAAGAAACATCTCACATAGTGTGATATAGTAGTATATATTCTGTTTTAATGAGAATGTAACAATTTTAATTTTATTTTATCAGACAGGAAGCTTTGCTTGCTGCAATTAGTGAAAAAGATGCAAATATTGCCTTGCTTGAGCTGTCTGCATCAAAGAAAAAGAAGACTCAAGATGAAGTAATGGCTCTTAAACGAGAGAAGGACAGATTAGTACATCAGTTAAAACAGCAGGTGGGGAGACATTAATTTTCATACTTTCATGGCAACAGAAAACTGGCATTATTTTCATTTGTGCTGTTTTATTCTGACATCCTATTGGAAGTGTTCAAGCCAGGTCTGACACGTGGCAGCAGCTGCAAAAGGTAGGATGTGTTCCATCGAAGGGTTTATTGCTTCTCTGGAGTTAAGAATTAGCTGCATATTTGATTGGCTCATATTAAATGCAGCCAATACATTTTGTTTTCCCTCTTCATATAGTTTCCAACCCTCTTAATTCTGTGGGAGAGGAGAGCAGATGCTTTTTGCATAAAGCAAGATCTGTGCATTCTGTTGACTCATTTTAAGCTCCTCCTGTTCAGTTATTTGCTTATCTGTTGTAAAATAATTGTGTTTTCAGAAGGCTTCAGGCTTTCTGAGAGGTTATGTAGAAATTGTGAATATCCTTAAAATAAATTCTCAAATGGGTAAAAATCACTCTGTCTTCAACACTATAAATCATTTGAGGTTTAAATGAAAACCACATAGTTAAAAAAGCCTCTAGAAATAGATATTATCTCATATGTTCAAGCCATGATGCAGTTGTGTCTCAGGTCAGTCAGCTGGCCTGGAGACATTTCACCAAAATTTATACGATAAATAGGTAGTTGTGCTTCATGCTTTTTATCACTTCATCCCCCTGTGCTGTGCCAGAGCTGATGATGTTGAGTCCCAAATAATTTTAGGGATTTTTGTTTTGGTTTGCTTTGGAAAAGAGGGTAGTTATTTTATTTTTTACCTTCATCTTAGTTTACTGAAGATTTAATGAATACACCACTTTGCCCTGTTCCATGATACCTATCATGGATATTTTAAAAATGTCCATCAGAGACCTGGGCAACTGTTTTGTTGTGCTTGTTTTTGTTTGCTTTTGCTGGAGAGTGTTCCAAACATTGATCACTTGCTTCAGACAGAGAGAAGGAACAGCAGAAGAGGATTGCTAGAGAAGCATTGTGTTGGATAACTTCACTTAGAACTGTAACCAAATACTTCAAATACCTCCATTATTTATAGTGATAAAGATCTTCAGTAAAGCTATTTAACTAGATTAAATTGATGCCAAAATAATCTCCCTGTTATCTCAGACACCACAAAAAAAGAGTCACCAGGAACAGGAATGTGGTTTAACTGGGTCACCACTTTATTACACTTAAGAATTATCTGATAATAGAGGTTGTAGACTTCACTCATACTTCTTTAATCCCTTTGGGAAGAACCACTGTCAACCCCCAAAGGTTTTGCATGTTCATCCACAAAGGGCTTGATCTGACTTTGCTGGGCTGGGGGCAGTGACAGATTCCACCCTGTGTGACACATCCCCCCAGTTCCTCTGTTTCCTTGAGAGAGTCTGTCTCTCGAGCTTTTTCTGACTCACCAGAACTTCAGTGAATGATCAGCTGCAGCATCACTTTTTTTTCTCCTGGTCTTATTTGTCCCATCCTCCATTTCCACAGCTGTGCCACTGCTGAAAGAGAGAATTCAAAAAAAGCTCAACTTCTCCAGCCTAATGTGATCGTCAAAGGAGAAATATTTATAAATATTAAAAGATGACTCACTAGATAATGCTAAACATTCACATAAAGCCATAAATTCGTCCCTGTTCTATACTGTAAGAGGAATTTTTGCTTTGAGAGGCAAAATAACATGTTGGTCCATGATAAAAAACTATATTCCTCTCATATATATCCACATTTTCAGGCCTTTGGGAATGTCAAACACTTTGTAAACTACTATTAAGACATTGATTTTAAAGTAATTTGTCACAATTTTTCACACTGCAAAAGAAAAAGAGGCATCTTAAAGAAATTAAATATCCTGACTTTGTCAGGAAATGGGAATATTTAAGATTTATTTTAATAAAGTTGTAGACAGGCATATCATATTTTAAAGATTAAAATGCTATTTATATGAATGAGTTGAGCCATCTTTTTATGGATTGTGACTGTGTGAGTTTAAGTAAAAGTTCTGTTATTTTTAAGCTGGAAGAAAAGAATTGTTTTTATGTCAAAACCTAGATAACCTAGAAAAATTATTTGTATCACAGTGTATTCAGCTGTAAAATTAGTAGAAATAATGCTGACCTCTGTGTTGCAAACACATTCTCACAAGAAACAAACATATTTAATTATAAGGATTTAAATACAATTTAGCAGCTGCGATCTGTCAGTTAAATATTTATTTTTTAGTGCTTTAAATAAATGGGAAGCATAGTAATACACTCCTAGAAAAACAAAACCACGGGAATTGCTTTGATTCATACACCAAATGTTGTATTTTGAGAGCTATAGAACTTTGTAGTGGGCTTTCAAAAACTTTTCAGAAATACAGTATTAAACAAAATTACCATGTGGGCTTGGCTGAGTGATTACATAATGTGTATAATCACACTGGCCAAGATTCCTTTTGAGAATTCTGAGCAGCTATTTTTAGATAAATTTGTACAGTGATGCAATCCTTCATGAAATAATTAGCTAAAAAGTCCATTTTTAGAACATCTCAAGAGATTTTGGTAAGAGCAGAAGACACTGCGATGTTTCTGATTCATCCTGAACTTGGATACTGCGAGAGAATTTCCCAGTTGTCTCTTTTCGCTTCTAGGATATAGTGCCAAAAATGTAAGAGCAGTTGGCCAAAACGCAAGGTCTTCTAACTCCTTGAGAGCATTTTATTTTTCTTCTTAAAACATGAAATTAGAAACCTTTCCAGTGCTTTCAGGACTGCAGGTGTACAGAATACTCCAGCCAGAGGCAAAGCTGGTGTTTGGCAGACTTCTCAGTCTATTAGTTCACTGCTCTGTATTTCATCACATCAACATATTGTTAATGCAACAAAAAGGGTGAGAAACAACCAAGGAATTTAAAAAATGTGTGTAATCACACTTGCTCAGCAAACTAAAAACTAGCAATATTTTATCCTGCATGCAATACACAGAATTATTTCTAACTAATTACCCTGTGAATATTTTAAAGAGCTCTTTCAGCAGCAAATGAATAAAGTGGAATTGGAGGCAGCGTGTTGCATTCCATATACTGTTCTAGTAAAGTACTTCAGAAACATTGCTACTGTGATATTGTGGTGGTGACATCAAGCATTCAAGAATAACAAAATACCTCAAGTTATATTTTCCCTGATAGATTAATTCAGCTTTATTGCACTGTGTATTTTATGATATTGAAAGTGTTTATATTCCTGGATGAGAAAAAGAATATGACTAGAAGTTGTTGTGATTGTGATTATTCTGGCAGCCCAGAACATTATTCTGCAACACTGTGAACTGATTAATTGCATTTAATTCTCTATATTTTTAACAAGCATGGGAACAAGAAAGTCTTGCAATGCTTTCTTACGTGTAGACATTGTCATCTGTAGCGCTTGTGAACAGGAGCAACTCTAGTGTTGGTTCCTAATCACTGTTACTTCATGTTTCTGGTGTTATACTGAGTTAATCTTTCTGATTGCCTTGAATTTCACAGGTGTGAATATCATAGGACCACCTAATTTTATGATTATTTTCGTTGTTGCTGCTATTTTTTGTTGTTGCTGCTGTTGCTGTTTACACAGATCTGCTTCAGAAAGAAATTTGTTTTGCAGTTGAATCCAAATATGACTGCACAATGAATGGAATCCATGTTAAGAAGCCATTCACATGGGTACCGCAGACATAATTGACCACTCGGCTGCTTTTTTACCTCTTATGTTTGTGCTGTTTATTACAACTCCTTATATTGGTCTTGTTCAAGCTTTAAGCACCTAATTTTGGACAAAAGAGTAGTCTGAGACCCTTAAGTTTTAGTTTTATTTTTGTTGCACTTATGCTACATGGGTTCTTTGTTTATTTTGGGCAGGTAAGAATAGATGTTCTGATAACTTCATATATTGATGATAATCAGTCTGGTTATTTTTTCCTTAAAAGTTCTCAGAAAATGTAGAAAAATGGCTTTTACGGTCTGATTTTAAATGTGGCTGTTCAGATCCCATTTATGTCAATACAAGGCATTCAATGGTCTTACTATCTTAAAAATATTTCTAGTTTATACTTTTCTATTAATTAGACATATCCTAAAGGGATATTTCTGCGTGACTTAACGTTGGGGTTTATTCTCGTAATTTTTAACCTGATTTTTGAATCTGTGTTTTTGAATGTGGGTCATTTCAGTCACTACAATTGAATTGCATCTCAATTTTGCCAAGTGCAGATTCCTGGGGGGGTGAAAGTGCAGAGTGCCACTTCTCTCTGTAGCTTAACCCAGGAGGGGCACGAGGTGGGACAGGGAATGTGTGAGTGTAGCTAAAAGCCTTTGCCTGAACAACTGAGTCGATTCAAAAGACATTCTGTGTTGGAAAAATACTGAAAATGTTGGCAGTGCTCTCATAACACTTTTCACATATTCCCAGTAAGATTTGACAATTTATGTTATAAAATTTGACGGACTTGGGTCATAGCTGGATATGGCATCACTTTTTCCTCCTTATGCGCTCAGGAATCCAAAGTCTTTTGGATGGTATTTTTACACAAACATTTTCCAGTGAGAGGGGCTTTTTTTGCCTATAGCTGTCAGACCCTGAAAGCACCACAGTCCTTTCCTGCTTTAAAATCTGTTTCTGTTTGTTCTCTGTTCAGAGTTTCGATTCTTGAAGAATCTGTGTCACAGCTTAAGCCTGGCCATGGCTCAAGGCAGCCTTTCTTCACTGGTGATAATCTGGTTGTGAACTTATCCCAGAACTTTGTTCAGACAAATGGTTTAACTTCACTGAGACTGAAAATTTTAAATGGAAAAAGTAGGTAATGAAGATATAAAATAATGTATATATTAACACTGAAACTTTTGTAATTTTGGATCTGGCTTGCTTGGTAGGTGAAAATGGTTATTAAGTATCTCAAATAAGAATAGTGAGTATCTCCATTACAGTGATCTGAACTCCCAAGCCAAAAGGATTTTTCTCCACGTGACATGTTTTAAACAAATCCTTATGTTCTACTACACTGTACCCCATGAGAGTAAGACTAAATACAGTTTAACACTTGATCTCAAATACAGTGCTAAGTAGCCTGTTATTAAAAAAAAAAATACTATAAAAACTGGGTGTCAAATACTTCTACTGCTGTAATGGTGGATAAAACTTGTTATTCCTACAATCTAGCATCAAAAAGAAATTAGTTATATGTAAGGTCTCTATAAAGAATATCAAGACAGTGGTGTGATGTTTTCTACATTTCAGTCCATATTTAAATATACCACCCAAGTATTGAAATGGATGTTTTATTTAGCAATTTTTGGTGCATACAATGGAAGAAATGTAGTCCTTTCAACTTAAGCTATATTTTGTATATGGTACAAATGTGAGACCTGGGCTTGGTATTGAAATTGTAAAACTTATAGCTGAAACTCACTATTCAGACATTAAAGATGGTGAAAAATGACCAGTGCTGCTAACCAGAGATTTGCAGTTTCAAAGGTCTTATTTAGCTGCTGAAGTTTCTGATTCATGTCTGGTTCTAAATAATTATTATGGGGAAGTATCTTTTTAATGAGTTATTTCCTGTTGTAAAAAGTAAAAAACAGAACCTTCCTTCTTCCGTTGCTTGTCTGTTTTTAGTAGGACCTGGCCTGAGATGTCCTCAGGCAGCTGCTGTTTCAGGGCTTTAATTATGCTTTTTAACCCACTTCTTTGTGTCTATGTTCTTACATACTTCTATGTAATTACCAAGTTTAGTAGTAGGACTGAGACAAATACCTTTAGCATGACTTTAGCCTATACATTACTGAGTATGCTGCATTATTACAAGATATTTCCTGCGCTTCAAGCCGTGCTTCTAATTCACAGAGCTTTAAAAGACTTCAAAACCACAAACTATAAATGCAGGAAAATGCAGCAAAAAAAGTCAGATGTTCAATTCGACACAGCTTTGTTTAATCACAAGTGTCAGAAAAGTTGAAATTTGGCCTCAGTACTTTAGATAAGTGTCTGCTTGGCACTTGGAAGTGCTGCCTGTCTCCGTCTGCCAAGTGTCCAATATCCCAGCTGGTGTTTGGGAGGCTGTTGTCCTTCAGCCTGTGAAGAGGCAGACTTACTTTGAGCTTTAACCTCTTTCAGGGTAAGTCAGTCACATTTTGTAACCTTGCAAAGCAGCAGGTGTAATGGCTGTTCATAGCAGTTAAGTAGTGCTCTAATTAAAAAAGGACTGAAGTATCTGTAAAGCTTCTATGCTCATGTTCAACACTAAATTACCAGACCTGAATCTCTGAAAAGACTTACATGGAAGTTGCCTTGCACTGCTGCAGAGGAGTCAGAGTATTCATTTATACAGCAATTGATTTTGTATTTTCCCTGGGAGGAATGTTGGATTTAATGAAAATTTGGAAAATAGTCATTACCTTTTCTTAATCGCCGTTTTCTGTCCTGTGAGGGCAGATAGGGCCTGAACATCAGCTGCTCTGGGTTACATGTCACAGATGATAAGAATTCTATGATTTTAGTATAAAAACACTATGTGAATTAAGTTTAGTATATAAATAAATATAGACGTGAAAAAGAAAAATATGTATGCTTCTTAGCATAAAAATTTGTCTGTGCTCCTTACATCATATGGAACATTCTTATCATTAATGAGGTAAAACCTAAAAAGAGTTAAATGCAGAGTAGCCAAGCTTTTCTGCAGTAAGCTATCATGCACACTTTGAGCCTGCATGCATCCTGTCTCTCACACTTTCCAAGACAAGTCATACACTGTAACAGGAAAAGAAAAACATGCTTATTAGCCCATTTGGAATTTTAACAGGGAAAATTTTGTGATGTTCAATGGAGACAGGAAACAAAGCAGCAAAACCAGTGTTAAAATGGAGTTGAAAGTAAGAATATAAGAACAGATTACATTACAGGGATGTTATAAAAAGAAAATGCATAATTAAACCACTCAGTAAAACATAACTCTGCCCCACAGTGATGCATTCCAACACCCATAGGGTTATGATTATCATACTTATTTAGCGTTTGGAGTTGCTGGTTAGTTAACATACTGCAATGTTTTTGTTATCTTTCACTTACTGATGAGTGCTTGCAAACTTAGGAGTCTTCATAACCTCTTTTTTTTTTTTTCCATTGGAATTTTCTTGGTGTCTAAAACCTCACTGCATAAGCAACAAGCCTGAATTGAATATTATTGTATATTTCTAAACATTGAAGACAAGAGTATAATTTATTTTGGAAATAATTAGCATGATGTCGTTAGTATTACACTGTTAAAAGTGGCCTGAATAATTAGAGTAAAGTAATACAATCTCTGGCAGTCTATTGAAGTCCACTTCTTCCATGCAGTTCTAATACTGGCCAAAGATCCTTCAAAGCAATAACTTATTAACAGATCCTCTGGCTTGTGGAAAAATGACACTTCTGTCAAAACCAAACTTGGTGGATACGTTCTAACAATTTGTCTCATTTAATCATGTGGATTCAAGAAGTGTGCTACCATTAAAAGGGGACCAGTCTCAAGGTTTGGCTTTCTAACAATAATAGCCTTGGAATTTTCTTTTCTGCTTCAGCTGGCTAGTTAGTGAAACAGCGCTCCAAAGTATATCAAGAAGCTTTAACAGAAGTTTAAACTGAAACTTTGCAAAGGAATCTCTCCTAAATATCTTTTCTAGATGAAAAATCATCTCACTCTTTGGCTTATTTTCATATCACTTGTGCAGGATGCAGGTACCTCTATAAGCCTGAGGTGCTGAAAGCAGGTGGAATAATGACAGTGAAGTTGAACATGATTTTTTTAAAGGCTCCACTGCTGGAACTCGAACTTGTTATTTTTGATCTCAGAAAATATTTAATGATGATCAGACAACAGAAATGGAAGAAAGGAAAACTTGCTGAAGAGGTTTTTTTCTGTTTTTTTTTTTTTTAAAAAAAAGGGATCAGTGAATTTTATTACGTTCTGGAGATACAGACTTTACATGGCATTTAATTTTAGTTTTCATTGTAGCTTGTGATGACTCTTCTGTTATCAAAAGTCACCATAAGGGTTACTTAGAAGCACGGGATTGTGTGGTGCCTTCTGAAATGCCTTTTGTAGCTGCTTTCCAAGACTGTCTTCCTGTGTTAAACAAACATGGCAGTCTACATTGTGGAATATTTTGGGTTTTTTTAAATGAGAAAATACGCTGGTTTTAAAAAGTCATAATCTTGTGCAAACTTTTATAGTCCCTTAAAAGATTGTGAGTGACAAATGTAATTTCTTGAACTTTAGGGATGTTTGAGGTCAAGTACAGCATTTGCTGTCCGACATCTAATGAACTGTAACTTGCCAAATAACAAATCCACTATAAATTGTATTCCATGGCAGTTGGTGTCTTCTGAGTTGTGCAGCAATAGAAATGGTAAGAAATTCTTCTCTTGTCTTCAGACGATAATGATTTTCAAAGAATGTGAAAAAACATTGTTCTAATGTGAAAACTGATTTTATTTGGAGAGAGTAAGGCCAGAGCTGGCTTAATTAACAAACAGTTTGTTAACCCTCTATTAATGGAAATCAGGCCTGAAGCACTGGATCCATACAGGAGAACCAATTGCAGTTGCACATACTTTCATTAAATCTAGCTTCATTCCAATAAGTTCACGCAGCTTCTGGATAAACTTGGTGAACTCTGTAGTCTGCAGAACACAATTTTTTAGATCATTGCGCTTTTCTGTTTTCTAAAATATTGTCTTAGGAGAAAAAAAAAGCTCAAATAAAATCACTTATTATTTAAAATCACGAAGACTAGAACTAAATGCCCGCCACATGATGTTCTCAGAGTGTTTTGTGGAAATATTAGAATGCTTATTTTCAAAGAGTGAGATTGCAAGAAAAAGAGTTTTTGTGTCATTGAAGACAACAAGAGGCCATTGCAGAGTCAAACCTAAAATGTGGGTCTCTAGATTTTAAATTTTGTGCTTTAAGAATTAGACCCCAGGATAGCTCCAGGACAGCTTGCAGGCCTTATATCATCCTCCTTCTCATGTTATATAGGGAAAAATCCTACCCTATTGAAAGTGAATATTCTAGAAATATTTCAAATTCCATGAAGTGAAGAGAGATTGAGAAGAAAATCCAAAGGAAAGTAATAGCTGTTGAATTGTGTTACACCTATATCCCAGAGCAACAAATCTTAGTATTTTTCCTCATTTGAACCTCATTCATGAGAGTCCCGTTGTTAACTTGATCCAGATGACAGATGAAAGCATAGTTCCCTATTGCCACCTTGCTAAAATATTTTTTAAAAGACAGTTTTAATATTATAGTTTTACAGTTACAGATTGCTGGTAAGCTATTTAGTCTGTTACCGGTCAATCAAAGACTTTCATTTCACTTTGGTATATCCTTCCTTAAACTCTACAGACCTTTAGGAGGACAAGAAATGTCTGTCAGTTTTCTTGCAGTGCTAGATCATAAATTCTTTGGTAAGTGGGTTAAAAATTCAGTTACACATACCATTCATGACCTTGACAGCTTAGCAAATAGTGAGATTGAATGATCAAAGACAACTGTTTCAAGCCCTAAGGGTTAATATACCTGTGCAAGTAGATTTAAGCGGCTTTTAATTCCTTGATCATTCCTTTATTTCAAAATGGATGCAGAATTTTTTGAATGCAGTCAATAAATTAGGAGCAAAGAAAATCTGAGGGCACTCTTTAGGCTAGAACTAATAAGGTCATACATGGTGTGTGGGAGATAGAGTTAATTAATTGTTGCATTTTACAAGTTAACATGTTTTTCTTTTCTAGTATAAATCCAAATTAAAACCTGTTCCTTCTCAGGTGTGGGCCTGTTGTTCACCAGGCATTTTCAAAAAGAACTGTTGGCATGACAATTTTTTGGTCAGAGCTGTGGCTGTGTAAGTTTTGTGAAACCCCATTTTCAGATTTGAGGGGAAAATGTGAATAGAAGTTTGACCTATGCAATAGAACTATTTCAGATAAGGAGTGATTTGTACAGAGTAACCTATAATGCACATTAGATATTCCACAGTTTGAATGCATGTGTGATCACCACTCTAATTTTCATTAACTGTGTATTCCAAGATTTTCTTGATCATCCAGAAAAGTCATGTTGAATAACGTGCTGTGCCTTCTAAAGAAATGTAAGAAGAGGTCTTGGATGTCCTGGAATAGGAAATTGTCAGGTGTGCTGAAGATGTTGCAGGACATGATGGCTTTGCCAAGGCACTGCGTGGTATTTTCCCCTCTCAGGCAGCACTGAAGCACTCCCTGAATGTGTTGATCTGGCACCCAGACCATGAGGATTTTCTTCTGTCTGATAAACCAGAGTCCCAACACGTACACGCCTTTCTGTGTGCCTGTATGTAGGTGTAGGGGTGTGAAACCCTGGGGTCCTGAACAAATTCCAATGTGGTTAATTAATTCCTTCCTCAAATAAAAATAATGTTGGCATTTCAAAGCCTGCTGAACATTAAAGCTAGCAAAGGGAGCAAACAGAAGGAATGTTACAGATTTTTGTTTAGAAGGATGTGAAAAGGATTGTATTGTTCCTCAGCACAGCTTTACTTTTGTTCTTCTCCAGAAATTCTCCTGCTCATCCTCCTCAAAAGTCCTGCTTTTAAAAATTTGAAATCATGAGGTGTTTTTACTTCTGCAGTCAAAGTTAAGCACACCTGGAAAGTACAGTTCAGTGTGGAAGCACTTTAGCTGGTGTGGTAGCACCAGCAGTAGCTAAAGCAAAGATAAACAGAACATTCGAGTTGCATTTGCTATCGTTCTGAAGAGCTAACAAATAAAAGCAAAAAGCTTTTAAAAGTAATATTTTGCCAGATATGTAGCATCATTTTGAGAAATTAATGACAGTTACAAGTCATGTAGAAGTTTAGATAGTTTGATGGTTACTTGAGTGGAAAAGAAATTCTCATTTCACGTTTCTTATATATTTTGCTCCCAGAAGATGCACACTAAAGGAAGGCTACTAGAGCATTAACATTTCTTTGTGCACATTTTACTGCAATCTGGCACGCAAAAGGAAGAAACATTAGAAGTAGTTTATTTATATTTCAGCACCAAATTAGAAAGATGACATCATTCATTTACAGTTTTTATCCCATGACACCCTAATCCCCAACACCTCATTACAGAGGACACTTTTAGGATTGCATATATCATCTTGTTTAACTTTTGCATTCTTTATGGAATACAGTTGAAAGGTAGGAAATTTAAGGCCGTTCATTGATAAGAAAATAAACCAATAAAATTTTGGGAGCTTCCCGAAAGAGGCAGGGTATGACAGTGTTTATAGTAAGCGGCTTATTATTTGTCTATTAATCCTCCGTCTTTTCCAGTCTTTTGTTCGAAAGGCCTTCCTCTTTGAATCTAAAGACAAACAGACCAGCTATGATGATTCAGACTGAGATGAGCTTTTTAGCAAAATTGGTAGAAAGTTATAACTGAAATTCATGCGGCTGTTTGCTTCCATCTGCTTATTTGGAAGGGAGAAAATGAAATATTTCCAACTGTCCAGATTCCTCTTACTCTGTAACACACTGAGAAAATGTTCTTACAGTGCTATGGAGATGCTCAGAAAGTCTGACAGTGCACATCTGATCTGTGATTTTTCGTCTCTCTTTCTGTTGTGGATGCTTTGAGGGTTTGGTTGGGTTATTGGTTGGTTTTTGCTTAAACTGAGTACAGCTCCCCTCCTGTAAAGCAGTTTTCTATGATCCTCTAATGGACATCATGGGAAGTGCTTGAGAAACATTGTGACAAGTGAAAAAAAAAAAATTGCTGGAAAGGCACATCAGGATTTCCTAGGACTCTGTGGCTATTTTCTTTGCATTAGACTTTGTTGTACTTGAAATGTTATGTAATACAAATATTTTGTTTTCGGTTTTTTTCAAATCCTTTTTCAACTTTAGCAAAAAACATTAAAGTTGGGGAATTTAATACCAATCTCTGAGTTTTACATTTTCAATTAAAATATACCTGCCAGTGAAATTTTCCAGACAGACACTTTGATATAGGATTGTTGTCAAAGGAAAATCAAATTTCAGCAGTCCTGGAAGTAAATTTACCACATGCTGGCTATGGGACACGAGTTATCTCATGGGCCCTGTGCACTGAGAGGCATTTAGACCAGTTAATATGGAACATACTGAACAAATGAGTCGTGTTCAAATTCGTCTGCTTAAGCTCGTCCTTTGGAACTCATTAGTCTGAGCAAAGTCCTGGGGAACGTGTTCAGCCCCCATCCTCACTGGGGTTACCATGAATCCTGCTGCCTTGGAGCACGACATCAAGTGAGTTAAGACTGCTATCTTTCCTTCAGTCATCTGTGTGGTATTAATTGTGTATGCCTCTAATTGATTATTTTTCATTTTGGAAGAGGTCTTTGGGAGTTGAAAGCATTTTTTTCTGGGTTTCGTTTGTGCAAGATTAATTGAAACTTGCTTGCAGTTTAACATGTTTGCCTGAGAGAGTTTTCAGTCCTAGTACCACAAAAAAATAAGGACTGTATGCACTGGTATCAGCCTATTGGTAGTAAGATATTTTTGGTGTTATGAGCAAGGTTTGAATTATTCAAGTCTATGTATTTCATGGTATGGAATAATTGTAATAGTGATAAAGAGCAGCAATGTACCTTGTTATCCCATGGTGACATAGATTTTATTATCTGTACACAGCTGTAGCTGAAGTGTTGGTCTCTTTTTCAAGATCTATATCTTACACTTACTTCCATTCAGTAATGTGTCAAGTTCCATAATCACTTATTTCTCTAAGTACCTGTGTCTCTATCAGTTAGTTTTCACATTCGTTTTACTTATTGTTTAGCAGGGGAATCCTGGTGTACAATTAAAATAAGTTACCCAAAATAGAGCTTTTAGAACAAGTATTCATGACTGTCGTTGACGTGCCTTAGTAGCTAACTGTAGTGTTTGAAGTACACTTAATATTCCTTTCAGGGAGATTTAAAAAGTTAATCGCAAAGACATAATGTTAGACTGCAAAAAATAGGAAACAGCCCTAAAATAATAAATTTAGAAAAGCTGAATATCTTTTGCCCTTCAGACACATCGTCCTTCATCATTTACTTTTCTGACTTCTTCATTTTATTCTATGGATGTAAAAGCTGGAACAGAGGATGTGTTCACATACTTTATTTCTCCATTTCTCTTTCCTTTCCTTTGTTAGCCAGCAGTCTGGGCTTCTATTCTTATATCCTTCAGCTCCGAAAAAAAAAAAAAACAAACCCCAGAAAACCCCAGAGCCGGGGTTTCCTAAAACACTGTCAGAATAAAACATTCCAACATGTAATAAGTATTGTCTTGCTTTACATCTTAAACAGACACAAAACAGAATGAAGCTGATGGCAGATAACTATGATGATGACCATCACCACTACCACCACCATCACCACCACCACCACCATCGATCTCCTGGGAGGACACAACACAACCACAGACCCTCTCCAGATCAGGTTGGTCACCTCTTTTTTCACCCTGTTTTATAATTTTGTTATTTTGCTATTTCATGATAAAATAAATTTTCCAAAGAACTAATAAGCAAGTGATGCATTCTTTGAACTGAAATTAATAGCTCTGGTATTTATTTCTGTCCCTGAAATAGTTTAAAATTTTGGCTTGTTGTCTGGTGCCTTATTTATCTGGAGTAGAAAAACAGTCTGTAGAAGCAAGTAACTCATTTTCAGATGGAGGAGCCTGAGGAAAAAATTAACATTGCTTTTAAATAAAAAATCATTTTTTAATACTAAAATAGGTTATAAGTTCATAATGTCTGGGTAGAAATAAAAGAGAAAAGCAGGGATGAAAATATAATGGGGATATGTGATGGACTACTTAGTTGGGACTAGAAAGCTAAGAGGCAAGTTACACTTTTTTACGGAGTGACCAGTGGAATTGTATTAGAGTCAGGAACAGGTAAGAATGAGAAAACGTGATTTCTTGGATACTAACACAAAGGAAAAAAACCCAAAAACACAAACCACAAACCTGAACAACATCACACAGAATCCTTTGAATTCTTGGAACATGTTAGGAACAACTTTTTCTGTCAGAAAGAGGAGAATGGAATTAAGGACTTTCGGTCTTAGTTTAGTTCTGTTTCTGATTAACAGAGATAAGTTGGCTGAGTTTATAAAAGAAGGAAAAATTGTATGGAAATATCTGTAAAATAAAAAAAGTTTTGGCTTTATGCAAGGAACTGAATGAAAAAAATCCCCCAAAATGAAGGCAAGAGATGTGAAAAAACAGGTAATAACCACCACAGTGTTACTGAAACCCAGACACTGTTTTCAACTAATTCGAGAAACCTGAACCTGTGAAAAAGATTTGAGGCACAAGACAGTGTAAGAGAGGTAACATTTAGTCAAGTGTTTTTCAATGCACGCTAACAGCTTATTCAGGGAAGAGAATGGATAGGAAGCATAATGAAAGTCAGTATCAAAACATCTTCAAGAACATTAAGACATTATATGAATGGTGGAAATAGGTGCATGATTAAAGATAGAGCACATAAATTAGTAGCTATTTTACTAGTATTTATTAGCACTTGTACTCTTAGCTTTTTCCTTGGTGATATTTTTGGGCCACTCTCTAAGGAAGAGTGCAGGTCTAGCATACCCATCCTATATTGAGTCTGCTTGTATTTGCCAAGGAAAATTATGTCAAGCAAATCTAAGTTCCTTTGATAGGGTAACTGGTTTTGTGGTTAAAGCAGAAAGTAGTAGCTTTTAATTCATCAGGTCTTTAACATTGTCTCACCAGATATTTGTAATATGCAAATAAATACATAATTTTGTAATGTAATTAATAACTAATGTAAACTGAACTGCAATAATAAAAGCTTTAATTATAAATAATATTTTTTAATTTAAATAGTTATGAGATCACCATTAGATGAGTGTGCAACTGATAGACAAATTTTCCATTGCTCATTGTCAGACAGAAGGGCCAGTTACAGCAGGGTTCCAAAGACGTCTGTCCTTTATCTGATTCTGTGAAGTATTGTTTGAGAGATTATTTCAGTGGTGAAATAGCAGTGCCATTAATATTGTTGACGATGGATCAAGCTGTAAGGAGCTCCAAGCACAGTGGGAGCAGTCAAACTGCTCAATAAGCTGCTCCAGTCTTGATAAACTGGAGAAAGTCTAGAATAAGTAATTTGAAATTCGGTAAAGACAAGTCCACCTACAGGGAAGAAGTGGCATGTGCTGATGAGGTAATAGCATGGAAAAAGGAATCTAAATTGCAGAGTGGAATACCATTGCAATGAAGCTGGATCTAATTCTGGGATGGATACAATACTGGAATAGAAGCAGGAAGAAGTTGTTCTGTTCCTTCGAGCACTGGTGAGAGCTCGTCTGAAAAGCTGTTTACAGTTTTGATCTCCATGCTTTGGGAAACATAGACAAAGTAGAAAGGGACCAAAGGAGAGCCACAAGAATGATAGAAGTTTTAGAGAACATGACCTGTGGGGAAGGCTTAAAGAACATGGTTTGTTTAGTCTAGGAAGTACCAAAGGGGAGACATAAGTCTTCTAATACATAAAATGTTGTTGTAAAGAAGACGATGATCAATTGTATTCCAGTGCCCAATGGAGAAAGGGTAGGAGCAGTAAATTTAATTTTGCCAAGAATAACCAGGTTAGTTGTTAAAAAGAAAACTTTTTCACTATGAGTCTAATGAATCTGTAAGTGGAAACAAAATGTGGACATTCTTTCATATACATGTAATGGAAGGTCCTTTCTTGGAGATTTCTGAGGACAGTTTAGATGAATATAGCTTTATTTCATCTTGTATTGGACTCAGAATAGGTGTTCTCCTGAAGTGCTGTCATTCCAAAATTTCCACAGACTGTGAATAATGTATCAGCCCAGCATATGTTTACTTGTAAAAGAAGCAAACAGGAGATTCATAACAAAATCTTGATGAAATAATCTTTGAGTCCTTGCTGAAATAATCTTTGAGAACAGCAGAGTCAAGGATAATCATGAGTGAACTCTAGGCATTGCTTTATCTTACACTTTTCAACCATGGATTTTATTTTTTTCTTTCCTTTTTTTGTTCTTATTTACCACTCTTTACAGCATTTGTTTGTGCAGCAATTTGACTGCCATGTGCCATGGAAACCTGCATTTCCCATTCAATATTACACCCAGATTCTAGATATGTGACTATAGTCCAACATGTGGTTTTAAAGCACAGAAAATAATAAACTTGCAGATCATCAGAGGGCATTTTTAATTTTGTAAGGAGATGAAGAAGTTGTGCATATTGTAACATAAATAGTTTAATTTGGTGAATGCTGGGGAGGGATTTTGAAAGTGTTCTCCCAACTTCTTGAACAGTGTTAATCTTGTAACATTTCTAATTTCTGTAGGTAATATTGGATTTTCTAATCTATGTGCTACATTTATGTAGAGAAATACGTGCCTGCTATTATATATGTCTGTAAAAGTATGTACATGGGCACTGGAGTACATGTTTGTAACAAAGAATAAGACATTTCTGTACCCTTTGGAAAGAGAAAAGTGTACCACTGGGTTCTTGGAAGACCTTGGAAGACACAAATCCTGCTTGAAATAGGCATAATTTTTATGGGAAGCTGTCCTGTTCGGGTATTGACATTTTTTTAATGATAAAGTTTTTGTAATAATGCTTACCTGATTTTCTATCCTGCCATGGGCAGCATGTGGTAGAATGGCTGTAGATGTAGTGAAGGATAGGATCTCTGACTTCTTTTGAAGGAAGTAGTTGAGCACCTTTTTTCACACACAATAGATGTGTTTAGGTCTTCTGCCTGCTGCTAGGGAGAAAAGCCAAATTTCCAGCCACTTCTTGCCTTTATTCCTGCTTTTTTTGCTCTTTAGGGAGAGGCATAGATAGGTGATCATTTTTTGCTGTGGCATATTTTTGTCTGGACCAAACTCTGGTGAAGTTGTAAGGAAACTTCACAAACAGGAGGAAGACACTAACTCTTATCTGCCCATATACATGGTCTTGTAACAGTTGGTCGTGATGTGATCCCTGGTTATGCTGGTGCACCTGATTTTTATTCGATATAAATAAATTTCAAGGGATTGAGTGCTGCCATGTGAATAACATATATTAACCATTTTTACTGATCTTTAAAAAAACATGGAAAAAAGATAATTTTGCAGCTTTGCACAAAAACTTAAGTTTATTCTCTTCAGTTTTGGCTTGAGAGTTGGCAATCTTTCTTAATTTCCACCTGGAAACATTTTGGCAGTCAGTGTGTATCCTGAAGTGCGGGTGTAATACTAGCATGAAAATGAGCTTAATAAGCATTTTGCTCTAGCTTCCCTTTCCAAGTTGTTGTAGTATGTGTCCCCTTGTAGAGTGCATTACAGTAATCTAATCTGGATTGTTGCATCCAAGAGCTATCTGGAACAAAAAAAAACCCATGGCTAAATAAATTTGAACTTCCAGATTTAGCAGCTGTCCTGCCCCACAGCACAGACGTCCTCCCAAACCCTGCTGTCCAGCTCCCTGCCTCTTGTCTTTCTCACCTCTGCATCCTTGCTGTTTTTCCTTAAAACCTTTTGCACTTGGCCTCAGCTGCCCACATCATCTTTCAGTTTTCTCCCTTTTATGGAGAATGTTTTGAAGGAAGTGCCTGCTTGTGTCACACCAGTGACTGTGTGCTCTGGAAGCAGATTGCTGATGCTGTTGGAAGTTGTCAGGAATCAGCACATTTGTATTCCCTGCTGCAGCTGCCTCACTGACCAGCCCTCCTCCTGTCAGTTCCATCCTTTCAGTATGGGAACAGGCCTGGGGGTTACCAGCCAACAGAGAATTCTGTCCTGCTAACCACAATTCTGGTCAGTTTGTGACAACCCATTGCCTTTGGTTTTCTAATCTCAGGATCCTCTCAGGCCCTCCCTGTTTGTGTCCTGTTCTGAGTTTCGGGCTCTAGTCACCCATATCCACTTACTGTTCATTTCTGGGGGCATTTTTCACTCCCTGCTGAAAGTCCTTACAGTCCTCAACTTACTGGCACAAATGACCAATCTCTAACTCGGGGTTGGTCTCCACATAATGAATAGCAATCTTTGGTTATTGCCCAGGACTTCTTTCACTTCATGAGAACATTAAGATGTGGTTGAAGGTTCTAAGTCAAGATTCTGGTTATGGACTACTTAGTAAAAAACTGTAATTGGTTATTAAAATGAAAAACAGCATCTCTACATGAAAGAAGAAGTGTGGGTAATCTGACATGCATATGTCTCAGATATGCTTAAGTTAGTCTGATGGCACTCTTAAGAGGGAATTGGGTTATTTGAGAGGTCATAGGGAAGAACTTGATTCTGCATTAACATGGTGGAAGACTGGAGGTATAACATCCAAAGACTTTTCTTTAGATTTTATTGCCAGTCCTGATGATTATAACAACTATCAAATCTTCTTAATTCCCATAGTACTGGAGATTTTTAAAGAAATAAAATGTACAGTATTCTAAATCGCCTAAGAGTTTCCTGAATACCTGAGCTGTAATGGATTCAAAGCTGAATGCTTTACTCTGTGGTCACCAGGGCTACAAATATATTTTAATTTTGTTTTATGAGAGATTATGTGCTCATAGCAAAAAATCTGATTTTTAGAAAAATGTGAATATTATAGGGCGTGCCTTAGGAGCTGGCTGCTTTCCAAAAAGTTGGCCCTATTCTTAGAACCTGTAATTTGGTTTGGAATGTCACATGGTGCCTAAGCATGTAAAAAGATGTCCTTTTACATCTTTTAATCCTGTCTGGCTACACAGAGGTTTTTTTCCCACTTAAAACATTTTTGATGGCCCTCCTACAAGATTTAGTGTTTAGAAGTAATTTGTCACAAACCCACCAACAAGTTTTCTGTTCCTCTGAGATCTCAGCAAGGAGGCCTGAAAAGTAGTTCAAGGTTTCTGAACTATCCTCTTATCTAAAGGAAAAGTCCTACTTATCAGGACAGTGAAGGGGCAGGGTGTATCTCTGAAGCTTCCCTTCCTGCCACTCTCCGGTCACAAACCCAACTGTTCCAGAACGAGCTTGTAGCTGTCTTACTATTAAATGTGTGTCATTGTAAACAGGCTTTTTAAAAGTATGCTGGTAAACTCCAGCATTTGAGAAAAGAAATCACATGCAGTGATGCATGAAACTTGACAACAAACTGACTGTTGCCAAGTAGGCGTATGCCACTAAAAACTAACTTTTTGAAGAAGACCGTGTGCTCTGGAAAAAAAGTGTTTATTGATTTGTAAAGTGGTGACTGGTCTTGGCAACAGGTCTTTATTCATCAGCTGGAACTGCTAAATATCCTTGGAGCTGCTGAAAGACGATATGTGAAAAACTCTGAACAGGTCAGATGGGATTTTGTTTGAGGTGGATGACTTGGAAATCAGAACCACAGGACAGTCAAACAACGATTATTATTTTAGTGTCTGGATCCTGATCTACAAATCACTGTATTGATCCATATGTAATTTCAGGGAAAGGGAGAGCATGCTGCTTTGTGTATTTTGGCAGTCCTGGCTGTTAGCATAATGCCTTGTATTCTGTGGCCACGCTGGAAAATTGCCAACCTCAAACTCCTGAACAGGCCTCAGGAATACTGAAACTGAGATTTTTCTCTAAAAAAAAAACCCAACACAAAACCAAACAACACAACCTAAAAGCCAAACAAACATAAACCAAAACAGATTATTTTAACTAATGCAAGTAACCATGGTTATTTGAAAAGCATTAAATTCTTCAAATTTCTTTAGACTGTGAGTAGAAAGTTCAGTCAGCAGAAGCTTAGTACCTGGAAAACTGAGATATCTTGTTTGGGAGTTTTCTGCATCATTGAAATTTTGTTCTTCAGTTGTTCAAGAAAGAAGAAAAAAAAAATAAAGAAGGGGAAAACCAGTGACGTTGTTGTATATAAAAAGAGTGGTATGATATGGCTGCCTAATGCAGTAAATTGGAATTATTGCCTTCCTCCCTGACCCAGATTTTGTTTAATATTCTGCGTGTTTCTTTATCCTCTATATTTACACATTGTTTTTGGGCAGGTGTGAGCTTGCTCTTGTCTGTTCCCCGAATGGATGTGAACTTGTTCTGCTGGTGCCTCAAGCTGCGGGGCAGCACGCAATTGCATTAGCACCGAGCTGAGCCTGCACTAAGCTCATTGGAGTCACATGGATTTATTTAATTTAGGAATTTGGGCAGGGCAAGGTTTGCTTGTCAGTACATTCAGTATAAACAATCCCAGACATATCCACTGTAAATAACTAGTATTGTGCTGAATTAGTGTTTTGAGAACTCAGAAGTGTAGTGCAAATTCGTCATATAAATGCTTTCAAATTTTTAAGTCTTTCCTCTAATTTTCCATCTTTGCTACACGTATTATTCTTCTGGAACAAAGAACTTGTGATTCATATCACACGTTGTTCAGACTTGTTGAACTGAATGCAATAAAATCCTGTTTGTAATTGTGGTCACCTTTAAAACGTCAATTTTCCAATTAAATTGTATGCAATTATCATAGCTATATTGTTTATTATAAACAGCTACTGAATGGCAAATACTTCTCTTCTAATGAGGATGTAATTTCTGTCTAAACATTTCCCAAAACTCAGTGAGTGTTATCATGTGCTTATTTCAGTAGATATAGAGAATTTTTCTTGCCTCTGACATCTATCTATATATTTCTGTCTACTTTGTCCTAAAAAGAAAACTGAAATAGTCTTCCACAGAGGCTTGCCCACACTTTGAGGTTTGGCTTCAAACCTAAGGGTCACTGAGTTACATTGTACTTGTGATGCAAGAAAAGAAAGAGCCTTGAAATTTGGAAGAGTCTCTCTGAATCTGAATTAATCTTTCAGGAATACTCTAGTTCTTGATTTTGGTTTGCTGCCATTTTTCAGTTACAAATATTGTGAGCTGCTCAACATTTCTCCCTTGAAAGTAAAAGCCAATAGAAATTTGGAATATTTGTTAATGCTTTTGTTATTCCCGACTCTTAATTGCAATTATATTGTAGCCAGGTAACTTTTCAAACATCTTTTAATGATATTAAATTTTTAATTTACTAAAAGACCAGCTAAACTGGAGCTGTATTAAAAACAAGAAGTAGGAAACAGGTTTTGCTCTCTTTGATACTCCAGGAGATGGATTTTGTACATTGAAAAGTTATACCTCTTCTTTGCTTACAGAAATGAATTTATTTTATATTTTGAGGTTTAATGAATGTGATATAAATGTATACACACTGAGCACTGTGTATATTTATATATATATCTATATTTATATGTTAGCTTTCCAGTCTTTTCCACATATGGAAGAATTTTTTGAGATCATGTTTAGCTATAGAAATCTCTCCCCCTCACTTCCCCTGAATGTGTGTGTTATAATATACAACACTTATATAGAGGTTTACATTTATCTTATATTTCTTAGTAGAAAAATTATCTGCCACCATCATAGTCTGAAATAGGTCTTTAGACCAACTGAGAGAGCCAAAAATGCATTTCTGGGAGACAGTAACTTGATAACAAAAGTTGCATATCTGGCGCTGGTTACTTAAGTGAGATAACATGTCACAGGCTTTCACTACAAAGGGGACCATAAATTTTTGCATTGCAAATCTGATTTCACGGACCACTTCTTGTAAGAAGCATTGAGTTTCCGCTTCATCTAGTGATAAAACTTTAGAATGCGTGAGTATCTGGTGAAACATCTTATTCATGTTAATGCTGCTCTGGGTGCTGTAAAGTCTATGGTCAGAAACAACCTTTCACTTTCCCCCATGGCCAGTATTTGTGATTGATTTTAACCCAAATATATACAAATAGAACAAATGGTGAGATGGGCTTTAAGGCCATTTTCATAAATGGGTGATGCATGGTCACTTGTGACCCCTTCTGTTATGGATAACTTTGAAAATAGACCTCTGACATAAATACATATTGCTGAAGCAATTTTTAAGATTTATTCAGCTTTTTGAATATACTAATGAAACATAAAATAAAGGCCTTTTAAAGCTCTATGCACCAAACACTTAAATGAATCCACTGTTAGGCTTTCCACTTTTTAGCTACAGGCTCAGTTCTTCAAATCATTCATGCACAAAACTCTTCTGTAGTCAGTTGTTCTGTGCATGGAAATTTCATGTGATTAGTCCTCAGCTATGTTTGCTCCTAGAAACTGAGCAGCTGATAAAAGTCTCTCTAAGCTCTGAAAGATTTTGATTTTTAGACTAAGTTCTTGATTTGAAAGAAATGTCATTGCTTAGCAGGTAGATTTCTTTGTAAAAAGGGGGAATTAATATTTGTAAATATAAGCATTTGCTGTAAGTAGGAAAGTTTCACAGTTCAGAGCCAGCAGCTACATGTTTAATGACCCATTAGTAGCCATAGATAATAAGGAGAGCAGTGTAAATCAGTCAGCAGCAAGTTAGTTGCAGAGATGAGCAGGTTATCGCTAGATTTATTTAACCCAAGTTAAGACATTAATTCTTAGCATACAGCACATGAAAGGGAAATGTGATGAGCCTTGTCAGGAAGGGTCTCCTATTGTGGGAAGAGAGCCAGAAAAGCTTAACTCATCAAGTTTTTAATGTTGCCTGTGTTGCAAAAGCTTTTGGCTAAAAGGAGATTAGGACCTTTTTTTTTTTTTAAGAATGGATTTTATAAAGATACTTTCATGCCACAAAAGTGCGGGGGATTGTGCTGTAACCAAATTTTGTACACATATTTTTATGAGGTGGCCACAGAGTAATCCAGAGTTTTGTAGTCTTTGAGTGCACCTACATTAGGATTTTAGTTCTGATGAAGAACTCAGATTTTAATCAAATCTCCCTGCTCATTCCCACATCTTGCCCTGTGGTTCATGTCCAGACATGGTGTTGGATTGGGCACCCCAAGTTCCTCCTTGATTCAACTTAAATGAAAGATACATTCCAGGGAGTCCTCCAACACTGTGAAATTGCTAAAGGGAATTCAGTTTTGGGTGAAATTAATTCAGAATACCCCCAGGACAGGTGTATTGTACAGAGGCAGCTCTCAGAACCATTGTGGTGGCTGTAGATCTGTTGCTGTTGGAACACACTGCTGAATATGACCTCCTGGAGCTACTCCATGTCCAGCAGTAGTCAAGAATATGCTATATGCAGAGTGGCTGTGAATAGGCTGATAATTTCTGCCATCTGATTGTTAAAATTTTGTGGATAGACCCAGTCGTGTAGACTGTGATTAGTTCTCTGTTTCTAACCTGCTGTGTAAGGTGGCCCCTGTTATCTGAAGGCCACTGTCTCAAATTTACTGCTGACACTGATGAACCTTAGAGAATTGATGGCTGAGAAATCTGCTTGCAAAGCTTGCACTGAGATAGATTCCAGTAACAAAACAGAATATGTCTCTATACAATCCTTCTGCATCTGTGTGTAGTGTTTTCCAAGCACTGATCTTTAAGTTCCTCATTTTGCTACTTTGAAGCTGTATTTGAGGTTTTGTGGCAATTGGATCAGAGCAGTAAATCATATTTAGTGACAGCAGATATTCTTTATAAGATAGTAAGCAAATATGGTAAATAGCAGCACAGAAATCAAAAAAAGGACTAGCAAAAGGGTGAAATAAAATCAATGAATTTATAATCTATTAATAGCCTTTGTACAAAGGCCTTGATAGTATTTGAGGTTATTCCACTGTACTATAAATACAGGTCAAAATTAGATACTTGGATGTCAATCCTAAAAGTTCAAGGCATTCAATAATTTAAACACTCTGAATTGATAATAATTTTATAACAAGTGTGTATACTAATTTCTCAATTCAAATGATACCTCTCAAATTTTGGGTTTTTTCCTGTTTCGCTTGTTAGTAACTGAGATTTTGCTTTGCAGTTTTTGTCATTGAATTGCTGTTCTTGACCCTATAAACCAATGAAAGATCCAAGTTTAAAAAGCAGTTAATGTACACAAACATTAATGAAAAATTGCTTGATTATAGTTTGTTGTTTGAAAGAGGCATAGATTAATGATTCTGTAGGATACACACTGATATAAAAAACTAAGCATACTTCTGGAATCCTCTGTTCCAATATTAATAAATGATAAGGCATAACTGGAGCTTTTATTTTGCTTCAGTGTGTGTCAAGAATGCAAAAATAAGTAGTGACATTCATTTGTCTCAGAACTTCAGTGAAGAATTCTGTATTCCCTCCATTATCTGTTTGCACTGAGACACTAAACCTTAGCTTCTTGATATTTTTATTCATGAAACCTATCAAAATTACAGTCCTGATCCTTATGAGCTTTTTATCCAGTGCTTTTGGGTACTTGTTCCTATCCATACAGAAAAATTTGTAACTATGAATTAGGATTTACAGCAGTTGTGACTGGTTTTGAGACTGCTCTTAGTATTAAAAGTTTAAAATCCAGTGATGGTATTGTTTGTTGGTTTGAGTTTTTTATCAATTTTATGTCAAAATAGATCACTGTGCTTAATTTTATGAACTTGCAAATCAAAAAATTGGAAAATATGTAATAAATTTTTTGTGTACTGGGTAAGGTAGATCATGGCACACACATTCTCATTGAAACAGATGTGAGGAAAAAATGATAGAAGAGGATTTTTATTAATTGTAGTTGTTGAAGGTTAAGTGGACCGTGATCATAGTCTGGAGCACTCAATAATTTCTTCATCAAATCTCTAATTATTAAAAATTAGTTTGAATGTTATTAACCATATCTTTTAGAAAGTATCTAAGACTTGATATGAAATCTTCAAATCACCCAGAAATGATGACTTACTGAAAAATATGTCCTGTCTTTGCAGTGTAACTACATCCTCTAAATCTATATCTAGATTTTTTTTTTTTTAATTAGAGAAAAGAGCTGTCTCCTTTTCTCTATGTTAGTTAATAATGATCAGAAGATCTTTTAATGTTTTCTGAGGGATCAGTTAGGTTGAGTCTCTTGTTTCTCACTGCCAAGTTTATTTTTCAATAATTTTCTACCTGTTTCCTGATCTGGTTACAGTCTTTCAAATATTCACAAGAGTGTGACATGAACACCAGATGTGTAATTCTCTTAATGGTCCAATGCTGCTGTATAGAGATACAGCAAACATTCTGAGTTTTCTTTCTCTGCCTCTATTTGTCTTGGTAAATCCAACATTGCACCACGCGTTCATTTCCACCATGACCTGTAAAGACCTTTTTGATGTCATTGATTTCAGAAGCAGTTCCCTTTCTTCCAAGGCTGCCCTAAATGTTTTCCTATTATGATAGTGGATTCATGATTTCAGGCAAATGTGTATGTGTCTGATAACATTTATTCAGATAATTCCACATCTGTTCACTTTTCCAAGAAGACTTTGCCAGGTTTTTCTTTCAGATCATGGGAATATGGAACAAGTTTGGGATGAGAAAGATATCTACTGGTCCCCTTCCTTCTCCAGCAAACATTCAGTCTGTATAGAGCTAATTTTTCTGACACTGTGTCATGTGGCACATAATCAAATGCCTTACAGAAATCTCAGCATATTATTTCAAAGCATTTACCTTATCAAAAAGAGTCTCTGTGTAATTGGAAAAGATAGAAAGTTATTTTGACAGGACTGGTACTCAATAAAGCCACATTGATTGACGTTAACTGAGCTCCAGCTTTTAATTTATTGCTTATTGTATATCAGGATCAGTGTCAAACTATATAGTCTTTAATTTCCCATAAAACTCTTTACAAATATTTGACAATATTTGATTTTTCAACTCTTCTAGAATTCTGCCAAAAGGAGATGGCACAAATAATTGAAGTAAAAATGAACATCTGCCTGTTTGAAGAATTGCAATACTCTAAACAGCAAACCAGCTGTGTGTAGTTAGGGGAGGAGTCACTTGGAAACCTATTGACTTGTCCATTTTGTTGATTTCTTGCTGTTTTTAAGGACATCACCAAAGATTAACCTAATGCATTCTGTTAGTGAAATAGGATCAAACTACTCAGTGGAAAAGAAATCCTTCATTCTTTCTTCAGCCTTTACTCTGACAAAACTCTTGTCAGCTTGAAAGTCAGTTCAATTAGCATTAGTGGGCCTGACCAAGAGTGGCTCCTGCAGAATTCAGGGGGAATAACTTGTGTTTTCACTGAGGCAAACCCAGCTTATTGGAAGTTTTACAGAACCTGTCCCTTTGTTTCAAAAATAAGTAAGGATATTCAGGCCTTACTGTGACTTTGCTTTGTGGTGTATTTGTGCAGACCTTATAACTCAGATGTGTTCTAAGTGAACTGTAAAAAATTTACCCACATTTCTTCTGTGTTAAATGATAGCTAAGTTTATAGTGGACTGTCAGATTTCTTTACTTAATTCAGCAACATGCAAGACATCTATCTTAACATCTGGTTTTTAATAACAGTTGACATCTGGGAGCTCTTTTTTATTCCGAGAATGGGTTTGGAACAGTAGTGATACTGGCAGTGTATATTTTCAGGCTAAAATTCCTGTCCCTTTCGATCATAATTAATTGCCATTCATTTTATTTAGTTTTTAGATTTAATTAAGTGCCAGCAATATGTTACACCAGCTAACTTTCAAAGTTTTGAAATTACAGAATGTATTTTTTTAATGTTTCTAAAATATTAATGGGTGAATTTAAGTATATCTAAAATGATATTATTTTATTTGATTTTGAAATGCTGAGTTAAATGACAAACACCTGTGCTGTGCACCCTGTGTTCTCGAAGCTGAGTGTCACATCATTGGGCACAGTAGAAATATGTATGGAGGTAGCTGTGCACATGCACATCTCTGTGTATAGATGAAGATTCATTGTAAAATTTTGGTTTCAGTTAGTGCATCTGGGGAAGAACATTTCAATCTCCTGGCTTAGTTCATGTTTTTTATTTTGTTTTTATTTTATTAAAATCAAAATTTATTTTTATTATTAACTTCAAGTTTATAATAAATGTAAAGAAAGACTTTCTGCTTTCAACTTATCTACCACAAATTCATCCCTTTTAAAAACAGATTCAAGAAATTATAATGAAATTTTGTATTTGTCATTAATGCTATTTATCACTAAAACTCTAAATAAGTGAATTAACCTAATTTCAAAACTGGAAAAAAGGGGAAGAACTGTTTAATACCATCTAAAAATGGGCAGTGTTTAATGTTTGTTGAAAAGATAAATTTAATTGATAGCATGTTGGAAAAGTGTACTTGGCTAATGATAGATTTTTTGGTTATTCAGCAGTTTTGTATCTTGTAACAGAATGTAAGGCAATTTGATTAATTTTTTCCTTACTTAAAAGCTTTGATCTTTTCTTTGCCGTCAATGTTGGTTTGAATTGCGTGCAATTAAAAAACAGATAATCTTTTAATATTTAATCTTATAATCATCTTCCTACACACTGTTTGAACTGGGAGGGAAAAAACTTTTACGTCACTGTTGTTGTTTTTTTGGTTGCTATAGATGCAGATTCTTGTATATGTAACACAAGCTTGTTCAGTTGTTTTCGCTGGCTTATATTAAAAAAAAAAAAAAGTCACGTTTTTAACAGCCAAGAAAATTGTATTTTACATGCACCAAAGTAACTAACATTTCTTTCTTTCTTTCATTCCAATGCCAACACCTTCTCTCTGCAACTCCTAATGCCTGGCACTCAGGATGATGAGGAGGGTATATGGGCATAGCCATTCCTATAAACCAAAGTTCCAGTTTTGTTTTGAGGGGTGAGAAACTCTTTTTTCTATCTTTTTCAAGTTGCAGTCTAATTGTTATGTTTTCTTTTACACTGCATGGAGCTGTGTGTTTCTTGACAAGTGTGTTTGTGAATGCTGTAAGGATGTTTTCTCAGATGCAGTGAAAAATGAGAAACTGTGTCTAATGGTTTAATGGTGTAGTGGTTTAATTTTTTTCATAACTTATTATGGTTAAGGGTGTAGGTGGGTACAAAACTTTAAAAGTCATCTATTTGTATCTGTCTAAACAATTTTCTTTTCTTCAGTAGGTAAGTTCTTTAAGCCAGTATTAATTTGCTGTACCATCTCTAAAATCCCTGTATGAGTGCTGTAATATCTTTGCAGAATGTGTATGAAAGTTTGGTACTTAAGAAATTTTGCCACAGATTAAGCATGCAGTTTTACTAGAACAGAATTTATGATATGCATGGAAAAACATGAGACTACCTCTTAAGCTGAAATGTTTTAGTGAAATTTTAAAATAAGCAGCAGATGTTTAATAAGGAAAGTATAATCTCTCTGTGCAATACGTGCTCTTTGCCTGAAATATTATGATTGGAGTAACATCCATACAATAATTTGCTTGTGATGTTCAAGAGTACAAAGTGCAGCTTATATTGTTTGTCTCTTAAATTATGAGTAACTACTGTATTGTCATCATGTGTCAGGTGTTGGTTTCTGCATATCCACTTGTCTGGGGCTGGCCTTTGAAGCTGTGGGTCATTTGTAGCTCAAGATCTCAGCACTGCTGAGGACACCAGGCTGTGGTGGATTGCTCATAGAAAATGTTGTTCACTACTTCTTACAGGAACAATTTCATTTTCTACAATGGGCCTGTTCAGAGGAGAAAAATCTGCTCACATAAGTAAAGATTAATGTCTTATTAAAGCTTCCACGTTATATTGCTTTTGGCATTTTACTGTTCTTCCTTTCACACTCTCTCCTGATTTTCATAAGAAGTAGTGTGGCTGAGGGAAATCAAATCTCTCAGTCAACTGTGTATATTAAAACACAACATTAATAAAATTAAATTGGGTGTATATCTATCTTATTTAGAAAAGCTCCTATGTATTTGTTTTGTTACTGCAGACATTTACCAAATTCTAATTGTGAACATGAAGAAAACAACAGATCCAATGACAATGAACACGAGGAATATACTTTATGTTGGAGAGGAAAATAGAATAGAAACAATTGAATTGTAAAAATATTTCAACTGCAAGAATGTGGGTTTCTAGAAAAAAAAGTCTTCACCTTACTGTTTTATACTTTGTATATTTGCCATAACTTGAAATTATACAGTTTAAATTATTTAAACTATGAATGCATTTCCATTGCAACATGGAACATGTTTATGAGCTAGAGCATATTTTTTCCCTTTTAGAGTATCAAAACCACGTTTGATTTGGTTTAAGAAAACTTGTGCACAAAGAGTACAATGATTTTGAAAGGTGGCTGACAAGAGACTGAGGGAATATTTATTTAGCATTTATTAGAGCAGTGTGAAATAGATTATATGCTTTTGAATTGGAGTTGGTTTTTCTTTAAGAGGATTTTTTCCTACAAAACAAAAAGTGCCTGATATACCAAAACATTTAGCTTCTGAACTTGTTTTGTTCCTAGACTAATTGTTATGATTGATTTATGCAATCAAAGCTTTTCCAGAGGCCATGAGGTGGGACTCTGCCTCAGTAAAGATAGTGCAGGCGGGTCCTCTAATTATGTTTAAAATGTAGTTAGTTAAAAATAAGTGAACTCCCTTTAAACTTTGCCACTTCAGTGCTCAACTACTACACAGGAGTGACATGAAATGCTGGGGGAGATGCAGAGTGGCAGGATGAAAAAGTGTTGTGAGGTTATAGAGAGCTGGTTACTTGTTAAGGAACAGACAAGGTGTTCAGGGAAATCTCGCTGGCCAGCCCATTTGGTAGCAAATGTAGCTGCAGTGCTTGAGTCTTGGTAGAAACAGGATCTCTTCCTTCTCCTCACCCTTACAGAGGGGAAAAAAAGAGAAAGAAAATCATGAGATGATGATAAGTTTTAAGAATTAAGCCTATATAGCAATCTGTCATGGGTAACTGAAGCCATGTGACCCTCAGAAAATATGTTTTGTGGCACAGCTGAGGAGGGCAGGTAGAACACAAGTGGTTGTTTTCCCTTTCCAGTTCCAACCACTGAAGTGCAGCAGACACTGGAAAAACACTTTTGACTTTGCCACAAGCTGTCCGTGTGTGTGTAAGAGAACTCAACACAAAACCTGTTTGTACAGTATTTTGTTTGTACAGTACTGTAGACTTTGTTCTGTGTCAGATGTGAAGTAGATCGGATGTTTTAAAAGATACTGAGGAGTGTTTGTACAAATTTATTGTCTGTCACATCCTCAGAACAGGGTTACCTTTGCAAGTGAAACAGAGAGCGACTGAAGCCTGTGCCTGGCAGCAGCTGAGGTCTAGTGCTTTTGAAAATATGATCAGAAAGCTAGTCTGCTAAATTTGGATGTAGGAGCAGCCCGTAAGGTCTGTAAATTTAACATTTGGCCTCAGTAGATACTGCGTAAGCATTCTTCATGAGGCATCAGTGCCTTTCAGCAAAAAACTCTTTCAAAGCAGAAATTGTCTGCAACATGGATGAAAGAATATTGCTCAGGCAAATGTTCACTGCTCACTTCTAACTACTGGATGTGTTTCATATGCTTCAGGGAGGAGGAGGAGAAGGCTGTTACAAAACAAATGCGGTGCCTAGATTTGTCTTTGCTGAGATGTGGTGAACAGTTCTCTTTCAAGATGTTCTTGCCAACAGCAGTACAAAGCACAACAAAATTCTGTCATGTTGCTATATAAGGATATGTTTAAAGACATTAACTATTAGCTATTGTTCTGCTTTTTGTTTTCATTAATTCAAGTTACGACTTTTGTAAATAATTTATTTTTCTTTCTGTTTGGATATTCTGTTTAGACTGTTTTGGAAAAACATGTTAACCTTGAAATGAGCATCAGTAACATGCAAGGCAAGGGAAAAATAAGGAGCATGACTGTTTTCAGTGTTCATTTTAATTTTCACATTGAGTGTGTGAATACCAGCTCTAGGCTTAATTGGATAAATGGATGTTGCTACACTGACTGGAGCCCAAGGGCATTTTGGATTTGTGAATTTTTAGGCATGATTGTTGTTTTACTGTAACTTAGTTTTTACTGAACAAAAGGAGGAACCTCCCAAGCAATGTTTGTTTTGCAAACCACGGACAGATTTGTGACTAGTCTTTATTCCTGTTAAAATAATTTTACTCTTAATGGAAGACATTTATAGCTTTTCTTTTTATTGGGACATTTTATATTAGTTAAAAAGTTACCTTTCTTTTCTTCTTAAAGCTTTCGTTACTACTGCTAGTATTTTTAGGTGTTAATTGCTCACTGCTGACAACAGAGGATTCTCATTAAAAGTAGGAATTTGTTTAGCTGTATGTATTTGGTTATTTTTTGTACATTATATACTGGAAATGTGTCAATCACTTGACATGAGAGTTAATGCTGGAAGTTGAAACCCTGGTCCTGTTGGAGTTAATGAAAGCCCTGATATTTATTTCAGTACTGTTTAGTTTTCACTCAGTGCAGGTTCTTCCTTTTGATTGTTCTATTCATAGCAGAAAAGCACCTGTGCGTATACACAAATGTATTCTCAAAATTATTTGTATGAACTAGATGTTCTTTAATTTGACAGGCATTTATCTCATCTTAAACATTGTATTTGTGAGACACCAAATCATCCTCATGTCTAGCTGTAGAAATGTATTATATAAAGTCAATAGTTTTTTGTCTGTCACTTGTATTTTAGCTGTGTGAGGCCATTCTGCCTGAACTTTGGCCTCAGCTTTTTCATTGCAGGTGCAGAAGGTGTACAAAAAAGAAATAGAAAATGTAGCTGATGAATTGAACTTGAAAGCTTTTGATGTAGTCAGTCTGAAGACAACAATCACAGGGCCTACCATCATCATCAGTCGTGCTCTTTTGTACTCTTTCATAGTAAAAATAAATAACATACCAGGGCAATTTTAAACACTGTAGAAAGTGAGAAAAGGCTGTATGTGTTTTCACAGCTTTCATCTTTGTTTTGAAATGCTATAGTTGCTGTAAACTGGAATAGTTAATTACTGATTTCACAGAAGTAATCAAATAATCTAGCTGTTTAAAATCTGAAGCTAAGCTGAGCTCTTGAAAAAAGTAGCAAAAATCTGCTCTAAAGGTTGAATTGCAATGATGAATTGCATTGTGTTGGATTTCACTTCTACAAATTTTCACGTGAATAATATGTGAAATTGTTGTTATTTTATTTGTCTTGAAAACAGTTTCAAAGAGTTGTTAGTGAATATTAGGGTATGTGAATGTGGGACTGCCTGCAGGGCATTCTGACTGGAAGGTGCTGGTTTGTTTGGAAGCAGAAGTACCTCCTGACCTAATCAAAGGTCATATGACATAAACTTTTAAATATAAGATTTTTCAATTGAATACTAGAAGATGAAAAACCCCAGTTTTAAATAAATGAGATTTACATAAATTGTTCTGGGACCCTTATGAAAAAATACAAGAGAAAATGTTCGTCAAAGTACCGAAAATATATAGCTAATTAAAATCTCCTAGTATCTATTTTTAATATTCTATTAATTACAATGCTGCAATGTCACTTTAAAAGTAAGAAAAAAAAGTAAGAAAACCTCCCAGTGCTGACCCACTTAACATCAATGAAATACCAGTTGTCATTGCATTTCCTCAAGGAAAACCTCTGATAGGTGGTGGCTGCTGTCAGAGATAGCCAGTCCTACCAGCCACAAGCCTGGAGCCGGTTTGGGGTCACATCCACAGTGTCTCCTGTGCTTTCTGCTCTTCTGGCACTGGTTTCTGGAGCAAGTTTTCAGATCATGCACCTTCAGTAATGGAAACACATCTTCAGGGAGTGGTGTCTAGAGCTCAGACTGAGCTGAGGGAGGTGTAGGTGCAAAGAAACAAATAAGCAGAAGCATTTGGCTGTTCCAGCAGGTGTCCTTGCATACTCCTTTCCTTTTTCTGACAGAATAAAGACACTGGGCAGGATGTGATGCTCTTGAGTATGAGCCTTAAATCAGTGGCTGAAGCAAGATAATTTATAAATAATTCTACAATGGAGAATAAAAATGCAGAAATTTAAGAAAAATATTTGTTCATGTTATTAAATTCAGTATACAGCATCTTAGGAACATTGTTTTGACAATATGAAGCTATTTGTATACTTGTGCTGTAGTAGTAAATATTAATGTAATGGATTAGAAATAGCTAAGAAATGCCTCTTAATATTTCTGATTTCACTATACTGTTCCACTCTAATTAATCATCCGTTTCGGCATCAACATTCTCATTTGTTCAAAAAAATCTCTTGTGCTAATTGCTCATTTCAAGTTGTGATGGAGTGTCCCTGCATATCACAGATGGCAGAGCCTTGCTGTTTAATTTTGTTTCCGTTTTGATCTTTTCTTTACAGACAATTAGCCAGTGAAAATGTGTATGGGTCTGTTTTCCAGAAGAGCTGTGATGATTTCCCTGGTTCCCTCCTGGAGCCTTTCAGCACATCTGGCTGGCCAGACCATGAGCTCTTCTTCAGCTTGGCTCTGAGCTCTGCCAAAGTCAGCCAAGCTAGCTAAACAGTTTATGTGCTGGTTTTGTTTTAAACCACATCTTTTTGACTAAAATGAGCAAGCTACTCACTTGAACAGCATTACTGGAGGGTTTGAAGGGGTCATAGTCTTGTAGGGGACAGGGATGAGAAGCTGGAATCCTTCCACAGCACACCTGAATGTGGATGAGGAAATCTGTCCCCAGCCTAAGCCATGCAGCTGTGCCTGGTGAGGATGTTAATGCCACCTGCTATTATCCACTTACGGCTATTTTTCTGCTGAGATTGTAACCCCCCAGATCCATCAGCAGAAGGGATCAATCCCTTATCAACTGCAAGCCAGGTTAGCATGAGTAGTGGTGAGTACCCATCCATCAGGGCAGCCTGGCTGTCGTTCCTGGTGTGGATAAGAGAGCACGTGGAGCACTGATAACCTCCAGCTGATGGCAGGGGCACAGCAGCCAGGGGCACTAACATCTTCAAGTGGAAAAGCTCAGTCTGGAAGAGAAATATATCCATAAGTTAAAAACAAAAGGACCCTTCCTGAAATCACTTTATCTTCAAAGGCTCTAACACCAATTTAGGTAATCAGGTTATTAAAACAATTTCAATTTATCCAGTACAGTTTTCTTGTTTAACTAATCAGGATCAAAAACTCTTTGTTCATTTTGCAGATAGACATATTTCTACCAGATGCAAGCATGTAGACCAGTAATAAATGATATTTTCCATGGACCTATAATTTTGGAGAGTAAATCTGTGTTACATTTAGGAAAACAAATTCTTCTAACTTCTTTTTTGGTTGGGATTTTATGATAGATCTTGCAACAAGCTTTTTCTGAGCCAGTTGTATTAATAATATGATTAATTTTCTCACACATGGTTCTAGGACCTTGAAATTAGGTGATAAATCTCAAACAAAGCTGGAAGCTTACAAATGGCTACTGTTCCTAATGTGGCTGAGGCCTAAATCTGAGTTTGCTGGAGCCATCAAAGCAGCACAGTCACATTCTTTGTGTTGTGTCTTACATCTGCTGACCTGGCCTGCTTGTGAGCTTTTCATGAGGATTCATTTTAGCTCTAAGAATATGGAGAGGGTTGAATGTAAACACTGAGGTAAGTTTTTAATGATTTAGGAATTCTGTTAGCTAGGATGATTTTGATTATGGCAGTTGGAGGCTTTAGGTCGGACTTAGGTTGGTTCTGTGGGCCTATAGGAATTTATACCTGTGTAAGTAATAACAGATTCCAACACTCTGACTGAATTGTGTTCAAGCCTTCTGCACTGAAAGTGCTACAAGATTGCCTTTATGTTTTTTTCAAAGTAATTGAGTATTATATCCTTACCTGCATTAATTGCAGGGCAAAAAAAATCATAAAGGTTTCTTGCCTTCAGTGTCATACTGCTGAAAGTTTTTTTTACCAAGTTTCTAAATTGTGTGCCTTACTCTATGTTGCAGCTGTGATATAAATCTGTGGTTAGATTTAATGAAAGCATAGCTCCTTATCCACTCTATTTGACTTACCCACACTCATACTATATCTGAGACTGACAAATTGTTGAGAAATTTACATAGATCCTGCAGCACTCATTTGTAAAATATTTTTGAATGGTAGGGCATCTTTTAAAAAAACTTTTGAAACTGCTTGAGATTTGCTAGCTGCTTTTCTTCACCCGTTTTCTGTACTAAACTATATTCAGCTTTCAATCCATCTATTACACAGTTCATCTTCTAAGAGATCTTACTCTTCATTTGTAAATTTGCTTAATTTCTAAAGTCAGTGGCAGAAACTTTAATGAGAAACTGTTGTATTGTTAACTATTTTATAATTGAAATGAGCTATTTCACAGTTGTAGTGTTGCAAATCTCTTTACCTTGAGGCTTATAATCTATTTCCACTGTGTAATTAATAGATGGAAGCATATTTAGAACTAGAATGACTCTTCATTTTGAGGAAAATGAATAATCCTCAAAAATGTCTGTTAGTAGTAATAGTTCTTAGAATTGAACCTGTCAACCAAAAAAGCCTGCAAATGATTGCAAGTGAGAAAAGAGCTCATTCTCAGAGAGCTAATTCCTTTTTTTTTCCAGTTACCTCTTTTACTTAATAACTTTTCTAATTTTTAATTAGAAGAAGTGAAGACAACTTGTTCAAAAATTGGAGTGTCTTAGGATACCTTTTCTTTTGGTTTTGTGGGAAAGAGAGGTCTTACTATGAAAACCTAAAGTTTTCATAAAACTAAAGTTGTATGTGAATCCTCCACAGATACAGTCTTATTGCTTGAAGGAAGTTTGAAAAGTTTTATCTAGAAATGATCCTTTGGTATAAAAATCAGAACATTTTCTTTCCCTCTTGAAAGCAGTGTAGCTCCAAAAATGTACTTCAAACAAGCTGAGTGAGGAAACCCTGCCTTAGTTACAGAAAAAAGATACAGTACAGAGAAAAAACCATGAGCTCTCTGGCTTTGACTGCTGTTAGCACCAAGACAAAATGAATACTGTCAACTGTACTTTTACCAAGGTGCTCTGTTTTTCCTTGAGGATTGATAGGTTTAAATGTACTGATTCTCTCCTTGAGTCTGTCTGTCAAACTTTGATCTGATGCTGAAGTGTTCAAAAGCTTCATGCGTTGCAGGGTTTCAGCAAACTTGATCTTACAGGTTTAACTCAAATATTGTTTCCATTTTGAAGTCTGTCATATGGGTGTACCACAAAGAGTGTTTGGTTTTAGCCCTGATGTCTTGAGTGGTGGTATGCAGCAAGTAACAGAATACTTGGAATAAAAAAAAATCCTGAAATGAATCCCTCCAGCTATGGGCCAGTTGAGAGTGAGAGAGACAGGATGTAAAGTAAAACCAGTATGTCTCCCTTTGATCAAAGGATAGATTCCCCACCACCACCCAGCAGGTGATTAACACATAAGTACATTCCCCCCTAAATGGGTGGAGGGACAAAGCTGAGTATCTACTTAGCACCCATAAGGCAAACTTCAGTTAATAACTGATGTTAGAAATATTTCAAATGCTGTCTTTGTGCATTCAGGTTCATGGTTTTATGTGATCTGATGCATCTAAGTGCTACTAATTGTCTTAGAATATGAACTTGTCTAAAGGAAGAATTGCTAAGCACCTTATGAAACTACATTTTTATTTTCGGATAAAAAAAGCTCTTTCCACATGTAAGTGGTTACATATTTTTCATTTGTGTATGCTTTCTATATTTGGAAAAATTCATTAATAGTCAACTGCTCCATGAATTTGGAGTATGGTGCAAGAGCCCTGCAGGGTGTGGTGGTACATGGTTTTATACATAAAAGCTGCTCAGAAACAGACTTGACCAGCTGGAAGATCTGAAAGCCACAGAGTGTTTTTTCTTCAGAAGTAATGACAGTGGATGTTCCAATTTATTTTTTTTTTCTGAAACTATAATACCGGGTTTAGAAATCTTTGTTTTCTCATGGTTTCATCATATTTTATTTATTAAGTGCCAAATACGTGTTTGTTGAGGAGGAAGAATGTAGAACATGAAGCTTCCACCATCCTGGAGGATTTACAAGGCAGCAACACATTGATGTCAGTAAACTCTGTCATTGTCCTGATGACTTCTTGAGGACAAGATTTCACACCAGAACTTTTGGAGAGAATGTCAGCTATGCTGTTCTCATTTTCATGATTTTGACTCTCTTTGCAGTATCAATCAGAATGCAATGACCAAAGTCTAAATATAACACACATTTGCTGTATTCCACTCTGAATAGGATAGAAAATTCTCATCAATGAGTGTCTTTTTAATAAGTAGCCTCACTTGAGTTGCCTGATGGAACATAATCTTAAGAAAAAAATTATTGAGAATGAATTGTAGCACAAATATTTTTATGTGAAAGATCATCAAACCATCAGTCTCACCAAGCAGGATCTACCACAGATCACCATTCAGAGACCAGTAAGATAATTACTAATCTCAGTATTTTTTTTTTTTCATAATTTTATTGTGTGAGATCAAATGTAGGTATACATATGACACAGATGGCTTTTACTAGGATCCTGCAAACACTAATTAAAGTGTTTATCCTGTTGCCCAAGAGCTCTACATCCTTTTAATATCATGATGGAATTTTTGAAACAGACGGGTCCATTGCCAGATTCTAAACCAACAGGGAAAAAATAAATCCAAAATCAAAAAAGATGCAAATATTCCAGGAATCAAGTGTGGATGTGGTATTCTGGAAATTAAAGCTCCCAGATCTGTGAAAGCTGCACTGGTTATCGGCTTTGTTGCAAGACTGCACGGTGATTGGTCCAAATTTTGTGCCTTGCTATTGGTATTATAATGCAATTTTAGCAAGCTTCAGTATAAGAAAAATATTGTTTATCAGCCAGTCACTTTTCCTTAGATCAAAAGGAATAATTGGAATATAAAACCTCCAAACCTGCAGGAGAGGTGTTTGACAAACTAATGTAATTTAATAAGATGGAATAACACTGTTTTAAAATGTTATTTACATATTGGTTTTCTACAGTCTTCCCAGAAGTGGTGGATAGAGTGTGCAGAGTTTGCAAGAACAAATTAGTCTCTTGTCAAATGTCTCCAAGACTGATGGTCAGGCAGTTCCTACAGTGTAGCTCTTAAATGACGACAGATAAAGGCTTTGTGGCGAGGTAAAAACAGGTGCCGAGAATCAGAATGATTTATTCTGCGTTGTTGGGCTTTTCTAATAGTAGAAAAACTGCTTTCTTCTTCAGTGCCCAGTTTTATGTTGCTTTATGATTTTAGCTCGAGACTCCACCTTTTGTGGCACCCTGCTCAGAGCCGTGTCACAACACAGCTTTGACAAAGCATCTCCAACCTCCTGAGTGCAGCCCTGGCTGCCGGTCCCATGGGCCCTGAGCAGGTCGGCTCTGTCCCGAATATCCCGAATATCCCGGGGCTGAGTTCTTGTTTGCATTTCCTTTACAGAAAGCCTGCGGTTGTTATTACACCTGCTGGTGTTCAGTGTCACTGACCTCTCACCTAAAGCACGATCAGGTGCTCTTTTTTAACAGGCAATCTGGCATCCAGCCCACTTCAATTAGGTTCATTTGTCATGTACTCCTATCTGCCAGCAAGCAAACTGGGGAAAAAGAGGTCAAAGTAGGGATTTTTCAAATGTAAATGTTTCCTGCAAGCTGCTGTTGAAACTTAGACATGTCATTCAAAATGCGTGTTGCTGCCTGCCCGCTCGCTCAGCAAAATAATTGTCTTTTACGAGAGCTTGCTTTTCTCAGGGTCTTTGCAAGTGTTGTCTGGGGCTGTTGCATGCATATTCCTATTGCCAAGTATTGTTGCAGGCAATAAATAAATCACTATATTTAAAGCATATTTCACCCAGATGCTGCTTTGAAATACTGAATGAAAATGGGGGGAAGGGGGGGAAGTTTTAAACCACTAACAGGAAGTGGGATCATGCAAAAGGATCCCAGTATCTTGTTACAACCAGTGCTGTTTTTACTTGAGATGTGTTCGAATTTATATTACAGTATGGTATTAAATCTGCATTTTAATTTTAAAAACTTTTGTCCCCCTTTATGGTTTGGGGGTTTTTTTTGCTTGGTTTCGGTGTTTGGCTTTTAGGTTTGTTTTGCTAATTTAGTCCCCAGGGCCACCACATGAGTAACACAGTAAGATGTAGTTTCTGGTAGTAGATGATCTTTTAAAACTTGGTGATAGTTAATGTCCTGAAGAATTGTGTGGATTCTGTGAAACTGCTAAATGTTTCAACTCCTGTGGCAACACTGCAGCTTCTATAAGGTAGTGGTCCTTGAATCAAAATTACTGCAGGAAGATGCTGCTGTCCCCAGGAACTGAAGGGAAGCATGAGGAGGTAGCAGAAAATGTTATTCCTGCCTTACAGAATAATAATAATTTCTTTTTGGTTTTGCCATTCTTATAAAGGAACTGAAACTTCATCAAAAAAACTATATAGTTGTGCTTGGGTCAAGATTTAGCAATTTTGGCTAAATAATGTGCTGGCTTTTTTGTTCTGCTTTTTCATTCCCACTGCTCATAGTGAGGAGGAAAGATTTGGCGTGGTGAGATGGGAGTTAGAAGGAAGAGATTGGTTGTGAAGCTGGGAATTGGCTTTCTGGGACCTCAGATTGTGAACAAGAGCCTTCTCCAAAGCTGTAATCATTGTATGTGACTGAGAGACAGACCTGCAGTCCTGAGTGTGTTTTCAGCAGGGGGAAGTAGGAAGGAGCTGGAGATCGGGGTTAGTTTTAGCGTTAGGGCAGGGCGTAGTTTGTTTTGGCAGGATTGAACTTCTCAGATGGAGTGAAAAGGTGAATGGCAAAACAGGTTATTTGGGTTATGTCCAATGAAAGGGGTAGGTAAACTGTGTGCTAAGAGCATTAGGGGTAGAATTAGGATACGGGGAGAACGGCGAAGGACTGAGAAATAGAAAAACTCTTTCTTTCAACTCTTCAAGTTATTCTTTGGTGGATTTTCTCCATCATTCTTTTGAATTCCTTTTGTTTCCATTTCCTCTTATTTTCCTTTTCTCATGTTCTTTCCCCCTTATCTTTGGATAATCTCACTTGAAAATTCAATTTATTTACTGTGTCTTTGCTGTACTTCACAATCTGCATTCCTACCCCATATCCAACTTATTTTCTCCCAGTTAAAATCATGGCTATTACAACCTCAGGTATCCAGTTATTAATTTGAGGAAATAGATGTAAAATAGATCATCTACCTTTTGCTTCTGTTTCATTTTTTCACAATTTAACTTTCTAATAGTTTGTTTTAATTAATTAGGTTAGATTGCCCAAACAGTCAAATTACTGTAATTTGTAATTTACTTTTGCACTTGTGTAAAATGAACAACACACAGCTGAAACATCAAAGCAGGAAAGGAGAGGGAGGTGAGGTCTAGAACACAAAGGAGGAGAAGGAGGTTTTCCTCCTGCCTTTATTTGGTCTGTGTAGTGCTAAAGCAGCTTTTGTTTTGATGATTACTTCAGGCTATGAATGTGAAAGCCCCTGCAGAAAACTGACTTTCAGAATAGAAAACAGTTGTTTTATTCATCACTAAAGGTAATAACTAACACATATAAACTGTCTGCTGTTCTAGGTGAGTCACTACACAAAGGTTTTAATACAAAATAGACTGCCTGGGATTTAGTGTGGATGGAGATGCAGCCTACACAGCATCTTGCCAACCCGAAGAAGAATCTTTTGAAAGGGTCTTCCAATTGAGTTAGACAATTTATATTGGTTACATTACTACAATAAAGCATAAAAAAACCTATGTAGGCAGTAAGAAATACTCATAATTGGCACAGTGAGTTAAATTATCTTCAATCACATACGAAACAGAGCATAGAAAAAAAGTAGCTGAATAACAGGTCATGTTTTAAGTAAAAAAGCCCACAACTAACTATTGAACCAATATGTAAGTGACTGATATTATTTGTTTCAGATGCTTTTATTTGCTTTTGTGATCTACCAATATCACGTGAACAGTGAGAACTTCTTTCTTTATGGCTTTTCATTTGTCTGTTCTTGCAAAAGCTCTACTCCCTCAGGAAAGATGAAAAAATTGTTCTTTTGTTCTCCACTTCTAACTGAAACTATACTGGAAAAAACATCTTATCTGGTTGTTCTTCTTGTCAGATATCTAAATTCAGTAAGATAGGTGGGCTGCATTTGGGTTTTGAATTTGCTTTTTTTTCTTAAGAATTGTCCATTAATGGATGGATAATTCTGACATATATAATGGATTTAGAAATACACATGTACAATGCAGTTAGGTGTAGAACATAAAATATAGCATATAAAAAGATTAGAGATTTACTTTTATTACTTAACGAGTTTTTGAATTAACCCCCCCAACTTTTCAAGGTTAATAATACCCTGTCTTCTGTTTTCCACTTGGTGAGAGGTAGAATAAAGAGTTTGAAAAGTCTTCACAGAATTTAACTAATTCTAAATAATTTTCAGGTGCTAAGGAATAATCAGGAAAGGTGTAGGAAGTCGTATAGAAGATAAAGTCAATTACTTTTTCCCTCAGTGTGGATGAAGCATCACTGACACTTTTATGTCCCTTATGCTTTTCATTTCTAAGAGCCAGGGCCTTGTCTGCCAGCTGCCTTCTCTGCTGGTCTCTGCACTCTACAAAGACAGTCAAGGGCTGCTACTTGGCAGACTTTCAAGTCCACCCCAAATGCAGTTTAGTCATAGGAGTCCACCCTACTGTTCTCCCTCCAAACAAGCAGATGCATCCTAATTTCTGTTTGTCTATTTTCCTGTAGAACACGAAGAAGAGATTTTTAGAAAGAATCTGGAAATACAGAGTGCACAGATTTACTCCTATGAAATCAGGAATGACTCAAGACTTTGGGTGTGTGGTAGAGAAAGAATTTTGGATCCTTATTGCCAATTTCCAAGGCAACTGCTGAAGTCAGTTTTGAACACTTGTTCTCACTTTAGCAATTTCTGGCAGAGACAATGTTATATTGTATAGGACAGCTTGTATGATATCCAAAACAGGACAAAAATTTGGAAACAATGGAAGAATTTGGCACTTATTAATCTGTAGGGTGTGCACATAGTTTAAATAACTTTACGATGTGAAATCTCTGTGCTTAGAGTCAATAATCAAAAGCTTTACAGATTTAGCAGAAAGAATTCCATTTTAAAACAAAATTAACATGTCATAAAAAAATCTCAACATGAAGCTGGAATGCAGTATGATGTAGTGCACCAAGGCTTACATGTCCAAATCCTTTTTTGTCCCCTTTTCTGAACACAAAGGCCAGTACACATATGCAGATTGAAAAAATGAATCAAATGTAAGTTAAGCATCAATATGTTTGGGGCACATAATTTCACATCTGTATTTGAAATATATTGATTTCCTTAAATTACTATGACATGTACATTTACATTTATTATAATGTTGTTTTTACAAACTGTCATTGACAGCAGATGAAGGGATCTCATGCTTATATAAGTACTTATATACTCTTTTGAGAGCTGCTTTTTTGCCATTTGCCATCTACTAAATTTCCCTTTTGTTCTGATTTTCTTAGAATTGTGCACTGTTTGCATTACTGTGGTGTAAGAGCTGTATCATGGTAAAGAACATGATCAAAATGCCCATACACCATCAAAGAATTCCCAACGCTAAAAAACTGTGAGAGGGTTTGATTCACCAGATTTAAGCTGTCTTTATGTCCAGGCAGAAATCAGCTCTACCAGATTCCAGATCAGGTCTGTAGTGTTTTCCCAAGGGCTTGCCACTTAGTAAAAAGGCAGCTTGTTGTGCAGAAGTCTTAAAAGTATAAACTCAGCTATTTTGGTTTTGTGGTTAGGACAGTGCTGTTTATTGAGTTTCCAGGTAGGAATCTGGTAGGTTATCTAGCACTCAATAAATAACAATATGGCCATTGAGCTAAAAAATACCCAATATACCTGCAGTGTCATCATTGGAAATTAATCAACTGCTCAATCTGCTTATTTAAAACAATACTTCAAAAATTATGAGATGCCTTCTGGCATGGCTTCCTGGTTCTATGAGGACATATTTGCATTTGCTTCCTATCTACAACAGCTTCCAAGAAAACTCAAATTGCCTGCACTTATATGCTGTTTTGTTGGTTTATTTTTATATTTGCAAGCACAATCTAAGCCCAAGTTGTAAAAATATTGTACTAATTAGAATAGCAATTTCCCAATTATTTTATTTTCTGAAAGCTTGAAAATTTGACATGCATTGAAAAATAAATATGTCAACATTTGAGGTTGAAAGAATGCATATCATAGCTCTTTCTTTAGTGATTAAGATATATTTTTAATGGACTATTTTATTATCCTGACATATTCGAGGAAGTCCAGATCTAAATTCCTTTGGCCAGTTGGTTTTACTCTCCTTCCACTGAGTCATGGTGCCAATTTTTTTTATTCGTTCTTATTTACACAGAGTGACTGGAAGCTTTCAGAGTCAATCATTCCAATCACTCATACCTGAGCTGAACCCACATGAATGCAAATCCATCTGGCATTTACCCATCCCGTTTAATTTGCATTTTGAGCTCTATGGGTTGCATGTTCCTCGCAGACGTAGTCAAATAGTGTTTATTATTTTGTGAGACCAGCTTGACCAGTAGCATCCTCTGTGAGGCAGGGAAAGAAGGAAGGGCTTATAAAGGGCACACTCAGCAGCAGTGCCCCAGCTGCTGTTCCTCCAGGGCTTAGGCAGGACATGTGTGTGCTGGAATAGGTGCTCCTGAATGTCCCTTTAGCTGCCTGTGGGGTGTGAGGGCCAGCGTGATGAGGCAGAGCGTGCTGGTGTTCCCTCCCAAAGGATCGAGTTGTTCATATTGGCAGGAAGTTTTACTTACCAGAGTGGTTAGCAGCTGGCAAAGTGAGCACATCCAGGTCTGAGGTGTTCCTCACACACATTTCTTCATGGGAATTTCTTGTGTTAACAAAAGTACAGTATGCAGTGTGCTTAATATTCTGTTTTATTTATCGAGGCAAAGAAACAACTGTATGGGCAAGGTCAATATACAGTAAAAGTTATTTTAGGTTGAAGGTCGATTTGTTGGTCCTTGTGGTTTGTTGTTTAAATCTTTTGAGATTTTATGTATTAGCAGTTATTTCCTGGAAGCTGTAGGAATGATGTGAAATCCTAGAAGGATTTTCACTTTTCATTTTCCCTATCTTTCTTTGAGAGGAGAATGGTACTCAGCCTCGTAAAATTAATTCATTCCTTAGTTGTAAATTTTATATAACTTTTGAGGACTTTAATATTTTGCATGTATTAAAGAAAATGTGTGACTATGTTTTAAAGAGTACACAGATCTCATTCATATAAAAACGGAATAAAATTAGATCAATTGAAGTGTTATGTTTACAAAACTTTCACTTTCTTCTCATCTGCACCAAATAAAAAACTACAGATGATCCTTGTTTAAGGTAGTAAGTCCAAAAAACTCCCTCCTTTCTCTCATGGATGTGATGTCTCAATGCACTGTCCCACCATTAAAGTGATTTCTTTTCACTACTGCATTTGATCTAGACCTTTTTTTTTACTGAAACTACTATGTTTGAAATCTTTTTCCTAAGGGGACATGTTTCTCCAAATAATTCGCTAAACAATCAAATCATTTTCTACACCTGTTGAAAAACCCCAAAATGCACAAAACTGTTGTCAGTCAAAACAAAGAAACACCAAATAGCAGTTTAAAGGTAGGAAACAATAGCTTATTTGAACAAAAAAAAAAAAAAAGTTAATGTCATTGTCAGTATTAAGACACACCATGCTTTGTCTTAAGGGTTTTTGATGAGGTACTGATGGATTTAGTAGTTTGTGATCATTCTGACAGGCTGGCTGCTGACAGACCATCCCTGTGGTTATCTGGAGATCAAGGTGCATCAGCTGGAGAGCAAGGTCTTGTCTTGGCTCCCAGCCATCCTTCTGGAAAAGGGAGCACAAGGCTTGGAAGGAATGTTCCAGCTACCTCCATCCTTTCACCTCAGTCACAAGCTTTGCTGTGTGTGGAGTTTAAGGGCAGATGAGTTATTTCCACAACAAGGCCCCTGTGTTAGCAGGTTTTAAGGCTGGCTCCGTGTTCTGCTCTCGCTGTTTTCTCAGGAGGATGACAGCAGCTGTTCTTTGATTGAAACATGAAGAAAGATGTGTTGAAGTCAGATAAGCATCACTGCTAAAGCAGCTTTACCTCCCAATTTGCTGGTCTTTGTAACATGGTTGCTAATAAGGGATGCTGAAATTGAGCTTTGTACTTGATTTAAATTGAAATCTTACAAGATGTGTAAATCTAAAGAGATTTTTCTTCATGTAGCTCTGCTTCTTGAGACAAAATACACCCATGTCGTTGTAAAATAAAAGTCACAGAATAAGAGGACGTGATCTGACCCTTGCTAGTAATTCCGTAGAATTTTTGCTTGTCATTTCTTATGATTATGATTTGCCTTTTTGATGATTTATTGGTCTTTTTTTTTTTTTTTTTTTTTTTTTTTTTTTTTTTTTTTTTTTTTTTTTTTTTTTTTTTTTTTTTTTTTTTTTTTTTTTTTTTTTTTTTTTTTTTTTTTTTTTTTTTTTTTTTTTTTTTTTTTTTTTTTTTTTTTTTTTTTTTTTTTTTTTTTTTTTTTTTTTTTTTTTTTTTTTTTTTTTTTTTTTTTTTTTTTTTTTTTTTTTTTTTTTTTTTTTTTTTTTTTTTTTTTTTTTTTTTTTTTTTTTTTTTTTTTTTTTTTTTTTTTTTTTTTTTTTTTTTTTTTTTTTTTTTTTTTTTTTTTTTTTTTTTTTTTTTTTTTTTTTTTTTTTTTTTTTTTTTTTTTTTTTTTTTTTTTTTTTTTTTTTTTTTTTTTTTTTTTTTTTTTTTTTTTTTTTTTTTTTTTTTTTTTTTTTTTTTTTTTTTTTTTTTTTTTTTTTTTTTTTTTTTTTTTTTTTTTTTTTTTTTTTTTTTTTTTTTTTTTTTTTTTTTTTTTTTTTTTTTTTTTTTTTTTTTTTTTTTTTTTTTTTTTTTTGGTATTTGAAGTGATTTGTGGTTGGCCATCAGTAGTTTCTTTTATCTTCATTTCCAAAGCTGCACTTGTAAGACCACATTCAGCAGCAGATTAATTTTCAAATACCTTGGTTCAGTTTTCACAGTTGCTGCCAAGGAGGCTTCTTTCACAAGCCATTTTGTACTTTGTGATACTCATAATTAACAATTACTTATAGCAAGTTTGCTTCTGTTCTCCACAATGGGAAGTAAGCTTTACTGCTGTAAAGTACTAATGAAGATAAGGAACATGAAAATTTACAGGAAACTTTCTGTCTCTTAATTTTAAATGCTGTGAAGTAGAGTGGACAAATAATCTCTTGGTGAGATGACCCCAAGTGCTCTGGCAGATACTGAAGATTTTTAGGATATAAGTAGGGCTAAAGAAATGGTCAGATCTGGTCTCCTCTGATCTCATTTGATTTTTGGTTATGTACAATGCTGAATGGCATTCTTTTAAAAATGGAGTACTGCTTCTAGTGTCTGCTTAAATCCACTGGATGTCATTCAAATTGCATTGAGAATAAATGGGTCTGGTAAGGTGTATTTCCAAACAATACATCAGGTGAGAAACTAATATCCCAGCTTTTTAATGACTTAAAAAATAACTATCATTGCCAAATTTTCTTGCCATGACATTAAACCAGTCAATTTTCCAGTTCGTCTCTAGACCGGGTTTTACTGTATTTGAAATTGTGTTTCAGCTTTAATTCAACTCACGTCAAAACAACAAAACTTTATATTCAGTTGCAGTCAAAGTTAGAAAAAAAACAAACCAAAAAACCCCTTGTTTTCAGGGGGGTTTAGTTTCTCTCCATGATCTGTTTCTAATCTTTGTATTGCAATTGAAATAAGAAATATATAACTTTTTAGTGTTTTAAATTTGCAGTGCACTCAAGAATGGGAGTAGCTGCACAGTGTAAACAGCAAATCTGAAGCGAGCATCCTACTCTAGGCTCTTCCTTCTGCCCCTTTCTGGGGCTCCCAGAGCCTCTTATCTTTACACAACTTCAAAAAATGCAGAGGCTTTAGGGGGAATGAAAAGATGGAGTGAACTAGAGCCCCCATAGTGGGAAAATCCTGAGGTGTTTGATGAAAAACTGTGAGGCCATTATAGGAAAGCAAAGAATTTACAATGAATTTAGAGGACATAAAGAACTTAGGCTTCATTTTAAATCCTTTAAAATTTTAGTAAGACTGTAGTTAATTTTTGAGACATTCCAGTGTCACTTCCAACCAATTAGCCTCACGAAAAGCAGTTAGAACATCCCTGTTTGCAAAGAGATTTTTCAGACTCTTTTTTTCCTTCTACATTGTTTTTAAGGACACAGACTCTAAAGTATTTAGGCATAGCTACACTCACTGTATCCATTATCACTCTTTCTTTTCTTTTACGTATTAGTGAATGTAAACCAAGACATTTTTAGCCTCCCTGGTTTTCATTCAGTTTTTCAAACAAAGTGGTAGTGACTAAACAGCTCTATCAGCCTCTCAAGGAGACCGATTTAAGCATTGGCAACTTGCCATAAACATAAAAATACTATGTATGTATTTATTTGCCAGGTGGGGGACTAAGATGGAGCAAGTGCCCCTTTTTGTTTTCTTAAGTAAAAATGAAATTTGAATTAGTTTGAATCTTCTTCAACAGTAAATAAATAAATCTCTTTCAAATTTGTAATTTAATTATACAGTAACAATAATTAAAAATGTTGAAAGGAGATTGCTAGGTCGAGTACCTAAATCCATTGTATGGTGGAAAGCAGGTCTCAAGTTGTTAAATTATGTTGTATTTCTAGCCAAGTGAGTAAAAAATCCCATTATTTTGTTTGCATATTTTAGTGTAAAAAGCAATTCACACTAATATTGATAGAATTCACACCTTGCTTTAAGAAATATCTGTTTTTTGCTATTTCCGAAGTTGAGTCAGTGTTAGAATTTGAGGTCGAAATTCCATTTTGGAATTTTGTGTATGTAACTTTGCCACCCAGTTTAGGCCCGTGCCCCTGCTTTGTTCCTAGGTGCCATTTTTTGAACGGCTCTGTTTTCAAGTCCTTGTTGCATTTATGTCTGGGTAGCATTTTCTGGAGGGACTTCACTTTATGGGGATAAAGTGCTCCATCTCAATTTCTGAAAACAGTTTGCAAAAATTCCCACCTGATTTCTGAATCCAGCCCATCAACTGCATACTTGGATTGACACCTGGTAATCATTTTGTCACACTGTGAATTAAAAAACTGACACCTCAGCTGGTACCTGGTTTTTATTTTCCAAGCTGTAAATAATAGTTGTGCTTTTAAAAAAAAAATATTCTCAATAGCACTGATATCATATTCATTTGCTTTCCCTTTATTTGCTTTTTCCCCGGTCATATTTGTGTCTTAAACTATGAATATAAAAGTCCATGGAATCAAAAAGGCATATGTTCATGCTAGTAGGATCATCTATGATGTTCATCTTTTAGCATAATTTTTAAGCAGTGTGGTGCTTCCTTTGAAACACAAATCAGGGATTTTTGATGATTTAACAAAGAGCACAGTATGGAGGAGTGACTGATAAAAAACTTAGAAGCAGATGTGCGTCAGAATGCAAGAAACCTTATGCATCATGGATAAGTTCTAACAGGGATCTTTAGAGGAAAGTTATACACTGTTGCTTTAGAAATAGCATCCTGCTGGATTTTATCATTCGGAATCGATACAGCTGTACAAACTGTGCAGGCTGGGAACTGGTCCCTATTCTGTTGGAATAAGGGAATCTGTAAGTATTACCTGGAGCCCAGTTTCCCAGGTAGCCTCTGCCATGGGTAAGTGCGCTATTCCCATGGGATCAATCTTAATGAAGTGGAGCTGATATTTCAGTGTGGTTTTTGGAGCAAGGAAAGGTGCTTACCGTGTGCTTTTTTGTACTGCCTAAGAAAATGACCACAAAACAATTCCCCCTAGGTGGAGTGAATGACAAGAGATTGTTCTTCCAGCAAGTTATTAATTTCTGTCTTCTTATTGGAGCAGGAATTTATGTAATTCTCCAGGTTAATGGTCATAAACTGTGATTCCTTAATGAATGCAGAATTTAATGCAGGATTTCAAGGATTTCATGCCTTATGGAGACAAAATTTTGTGACAGTAGAGAAACAAGTTTTCCTGAGATGTTCAGGTTGCAAAGCTGTGCTCCTTCTGGTGGTGTTGGTCAAACATTCAGGTGTGGGTTAACACCCTAATAAAAGCAAGGTGTTCCATTATGTTACATAATGTGTGCCTCTGGTTCAGAGTGGGGTTGGTATTTTGTGCTAGAAGAAGGCATAGGTAGTTTTGGGGAGAAGATTGTTTCTGGGGAATTAGAGCTCCGTGCTTATACACCTGCAGCAGCACATGCCCTGATAGGAAATTCCCAACTTGCATGCTAGGGAGCACTACATCTGTACTGTGCTGACTGCAAGAGTCACAGAGAAAGAGAAAAGTTTGATGCTTCCTAATGCATCAAAAAATGCTGCCTATATAGTTTAAGTGATGGTAAAACAGCCCCAGGGCTGCACAGTGCTGTAAAGGATGCATGGGATGAGAGAGACATAGCCTGGTTCTGGTCTGACCGGGGAGAATTCAAGCCAGCTCCTTTTTATGCCAATATATTGCTTTGCTCATTGTGAAATCATGATGATAACACTGCTACTGACAAAAGAATATGTTAGGTTGTTTGCTGTCATATGAGGTGTGTCACCATTTTCAGCTTGTCTTCAGATTACCACATTTTTCATGGAAGTATTGCTCTTTAGGGTGAAATCTAACTTAGGCAGTCATTTTCTTGATATTCTGCTTCACTTAACAGTCTCCACTGTTTTTTGCTGGAGTCAGTATGTTTTAATTTTTTTCCTAAACTATTCAATCACATTGCTAGTTTTATTTAACTTTTGTTGATTTTACCCAAAATGAGGTGTGGCTTGAAGTGTCTTGGTTCATTTGTACTTCGTTTAAAGGGTGGGTGGATACCCGTCTGGATGACAGATGTTACAAAGATAAACTACTGTCATATGCCCTAATATTGTTTCTCAAGATGATTTATCAAGTGATTAGCAGAGCTGTCAGAATTAGCTTATATTTAGTTCCTCTAGGAAGCCTTTTTTTTAGCCACTGACTTGTCTTTCTTTAATTCTGAGCTGGTCACCCTCTCCTGTTCCTGTGGGGAGACAACTCAGAGATCTCTGCTTCCCAGGAGGTAGTTTTTGGGGGTAGTTTTTGAGGCATAAATTCTTTACCTTTAAAGAACAGTAATGAGCAAAATGTCAGTGCAAAGGATTTTCTAAAGTAAAAATAGAAATAATTCATTACAGAAGACATGAAATAATATTTTTGGTTGCATTGAGCTGTAGATATATTTTCTTGGAAATACTTGCTTTTTAATGATTAAAGATATGGTTGGCTATTTAGTTGGTTTATGCTGTTTCATGTGGAACTTTAACTAGCCCGCGTTAAAATAAAGCTGATAACTGGATTCCTGATTTGAAGTTTGTCTTGGAAAGATAATGTTTTCTGTATTACTGTCAGTAATTATTTGGACATACGATCGGTATTAATGCACAAAGGTGACTGTTGTATTTTCAGATATGTATTTGTTAATTTAAAAGAAAAATTGGCACAATTTAGAGAAAATGGAGCTCTTGATATCTTGTTTTAGTGGTTAAAACTTATATACTTGTTCTGGAGGAAGGATATAAATAGAAGTAGATTTTTAGAGACAAAACTAAACAGGAATTTGTGAACAAAATTGGATTTTTTTTACTTTTTGCAATGCATTTTGTTTCTGAGTTTCTGTACAGACATGAAAATGTGGAAGGTTTAACTGAGAGTCTAAGAGAAGCTTTGGAAAAGGAATGAATCCCTCTTCCTTCTAATGACAGATTATAGAGGTGGTTTAATCTTACACTGTGAGTGAGTGTTCTCCTGGCAGGTTCTTGTGTGGACAGATTAGACATCCATCTGAGACACTGTTATCATATTGATTCCTCCCCTTGAAGAATGCAGGCTTTTACACATTTCAGAGATGATTCCAAATGGCTTGCTGAGATTACATCTTGCATGTGGATTTTAGCTGGGATTATGTTACATGGGAGTGACAATTTTTAACAGGCAAGGTTCAGGTGGTGCTGCAGCAAAGGAGTAGCACAGCTGAAGGGGAAAAGCTGACACACACACACATGCAGGAAGCAGCTCCAGGGAGTTCCTCAGATAATGTTCTTGAATAGTGCACAAGTACACAGAGAGTAATATCCAAAAAATTGCAGCTGATTTATGTTCTCAGAGAATAGGCAGTTGTACGTAAACCATCCTTGTGTCTGGGTGCCTCACAACCAAGTGGCAGCTCAGATCACTGTTAAAGGCATGTTCATTGATGGACAAAGGGGAATAAATGTTTTCTGAGCTAAACTTGATTACTGCTCTGGAGTGCTGTGGCACTTGGTCCTACTCAGACAGATTTCAGGGATAAATCAAAATTTTACGTTAAACTTAGCAATTAATATTTTGTATAAATTTTCCATTATATGTTAGCATGAATAGATTTTTACTTAAGGTGAGATTCCTGCTTGAAGCAGTGGTGACTTCAGGGTTAGATCAGGCTTGTTTAGACTGAGATATTTCACCTCAGAGTATATGGTCAGTGAAATTTATAGACACATATAGACTGGTAGTACAGAAATAAAAATACTTTATGACTTTGTCTATCTGCCTCTCATGCAAGCAGGGTGAGGCAAAGATTCAGAGATTATACTAAAGTACCAGATATGACTGAAAGGTCTTTGCTGGCATCACAAGTTAAATTTAAGTGAGTCTTCTCAGCGGGAGAACTTGGGGCTTGTATCAAAGAGACTTTAGTTCATCAGCAGTCAGTCAGGAACAGGGAATTTAAGAATCACTCTTACCTGCATATCTTGCATATCTACAGATCATTAAATGCCCTTTTTCTATGTGAGATTGAGCTGCTGTGGAGGGAATTTTGCACATAACTTCCTGGTGACGCCACGAGTGCCAATACGCTTTGGGATGTGAATTTATTAGAGAAGTCAGAAGAACGCTATGAATGAACCTCTTTTCTCTCTTTGCAAACCCTGAATTTTGTCTTCTCTGCCTCAATTTGTCCCTTTAAATTTCTAATAATACTGTACTGGCCAACTTTATAGTGCTACTTAGTGTCTGTTAACACCTCAGATCATAGATGATGGTAACTAATTCTGTGTTATCCAGCTGTAAGGCTATTAGGCTGTAGTAATTTTGCAGTAATTATTAACTGGAATCTGTTACCTAAAGAAGAGCTTTACGTTCCTTTATCAATAGCCTGCCTTGTCCATTTTCCTACCTTCATAACACAGAAATCAAAGGAACTTGTGAACTTAGTATTTTCTAGGAGAGCAAGACGTTCTAATTAATCTTAGTTTGTCGTTTTATAGCCATGTGATTTGAATAACCAAAAAATACCTCTCAGAAGACAGCAATTATGCATGAGAAAGGAGAGAGAGAACAGTGTGTATGGGAAGTATAAAATGTGAAAGCTGGTATAAATGTACTGGTGCTTCTGTGAAGGATACTCCTGCCCTCTCCCTGACTCCTGAGACCTTTTTGCCATTACTAGTACTCATGCTCAGCCTGCAGATCTGGCTGAATACTAACCCTTAACAAAAAAATAAAAAGATTGCTTTGTTGAATAAGTGAGTTTATCCAGCTCACCAGCTGCCAAATGTATATTGAAGCCAAAAAAGGTCAATGATGAGAACTGCAGTCTGTGCCTGGGAGGCTCAGGGAGAGGGGGCATAGGAAGGCAGGATGTCCACTTTTAGCAGAAGAGCAGATAAACTGAAGGCAATTATAACATTATGCCCCCTGGCATCCGGTGACATATTCAGAGTTACTGCATGTTCGTGCTGGTTTAGGAAGATGCTGCTAAAACAAACAAAAAATAGTCCAAGGAGTTTGGATTACCGATGTGTTCATCCAATCAAAATCAAACAAATCCAAACAAAACAAAGGTTTTGTTTCCTCTAAACAGTTCAATAACATGAGGTCTTTGCGTTTTACCTACATAACCCATCCTTTAAAGGTCAAGTACAAATTCTCCCTGTCATGTCTTTACTGATTCAACATAACAAAAATGGATTTTTCCCATCATTGCCAGCTGTAAATCCTTCAGACTAGTCTTTCTTTGGATAGATTTCAGTTGTCATTTCTTATATATAGGACTTGAAAAATTATTTCTAACCAGAAGTTGAACTTCAGTAACAAAGTGCCTATTCATCAGACGTGATGTTTCCTGGATATCAGAAGGGTATCTGCAATAGCCTTTTATCAAAGAAAAGATAAGATTCCTCCTTTGCCTGTGACTGAGCCAACCCCAGCAAGGAGCAAAAAGGGGAGTTCTGTAAGAGAGTTTTGTATCCTGTTCCAGGTAGTTAAGTCAATTGCTTTTCAGTTGGCATTAATAAAACATTTCTTTCACTGGTAGATTAATCCCTGGCAACAGATGTCTTTATGTAGAAATGCATTAAATATTTTAAGTTTAATGTATTAAAGATACTTAATCTTGAACTAGGATTGGATTTAAATATCCATTATTTTAAATGCAGAAAAACTTTTCTGTTTGTCACAATCATAAATATGTACAGACTTTTCAGGGAAAACTGAGTAACACAATGACTGGAGTCAAAGTAGAGGGAAATAGAATTAGTTCTACATAATGGGCCATTCCAATTGTAGAAAAGAGGATTTGAAACTTAAACAAGCCAAAAATATAGAAATAAGTGACAGGCATTGATCTGCTATAATTTACATTCCTAAAGGTGACCGACACTTTAAAGCCTTGGTCCTGCAGAACTCAATAAAAACAATAGAAGTCACGGGAAACTCCCTGGCTTGCCATGACAATCCCCTAATGTGGAAGAGAAAAAGACATCTGAGATGATGCAAACTGAGAAGTGCTTAATTACAACATTTTATAGGTCTTCCAAATAACAAAAAATCTTTTAGGAAAAAATGCAGTTTACACAGATTTCTTTATTTACTGATTCTTTTATCTTAGTATGACAGAATTTAGTCTGGTGTTAGAGGTTTAAAAATAGTCTTGAAAATTACAGTTAAATTGCTTTGCTTAGATGTGTGAAACCCACACTCAGCTTATGGTATTTGGCAAGTCTCTAGGCATGAATTTTGCATGAGATTATTTCATGTGTTCTTACAAGAGAATGACCAAATGGTTGTTGTGGTTTTCTTTTAAAGTGGTTTGATTTAGTCATTGTTTGCTTATTAATGAGTCTTTCCCTAATGCTTATATTAAAGTCAGTTATGTATATTGCTTGAATGAACAGCTGTTTTTAACGGGGAATGTCTGTAAGGAATGCAATTTTTTAGGGGGAAAAAAAATCACAGTACCGAGGGTCAGCAGAATGTAGTGACCTTCATCCCCAGCACACCATTGCCAGGAGCAGGAGGAGGCAGGTTCTGTTCAGCAGGGGACAGAGGCCAGCAGGAGCAGGGGAGGATTCCTGTGTAGCTCTTGTACCTGGCTGTGGATTGCTGGGTGTGCACAGCCACAGCAAATGCACTCACAAGGCACAAAGCATCTTCTGTGTCTTCAATCCCACCCTGTGTTTTCCCATTCTTTCTTTGCTATTCAAGCTGTTTAAGGATTCTGTAATATTTTCAGGGTAAAAATCAATCTATACTTAGCTTGCAAATACCTCTTTGTGAATGGCTTGTAGTTAAGTCTGGGTAGAGTCTTATCTGTGCTGACTTAAATCTCATTTTTTATCCTTAAGATGTCCCTCATGACAGTTTATATTTCTAGACACCATCTACATCCACCTCCACTCAGTGTGTAAATAACACTCTTCATTGCCTCTGAATGTAGTAACAGTGCAGAGATGTCTTAAGTAGCATAAGTGGGTTTAATCATAATATTGGGGGATAGCAGAGGAAGAACTCTCAGAAACTTGTGTTATGGTGTGGGTGTAGGGAGGGTGTTCACTTACATTTTCTTTCACGTTTCTGTTTGCAAAGTGCAGTCAGCACAAATTCGACTTCACTGCGCTTGGGCAGTCAAAAATTAAATGCTGCTTCATCTTTTCTCCCCCTTGATTTTCCACTGAATATTCTAAAATATTCAACCCTACTGTAATCATACTGAAGTTTATTTAGTACACTATTTCATTATTTGGATGAGAAAACCTGCAGCTCTGAGTTATTCTGCCATAGCTTCTTTATGATAGAATCACAGAATGGTTTGGCTTGGAAGGGAACTTCAATGGTCTTGTCATTGTCCCTCTGCCATGGGCAGGGATGTCATCTCCCTTCCACCAGCATCCTCCCCTTCAGTCACAATGTGCTCATTTTCCAAGACCCAGGATTCCCCTTGGGGGGTCATTTCAGTAAACAAATAACCTTGGACGTTATTTGATATTGTTTTATTGTTGTTATTTCTTATGTATAGTTTCTTATGATTTGGTTCTTTTGTTACTCATATCACTTGCCTTTCATTAATTTGATTTCACCAGTGACAAGCAGGGTCAAAATAAATTAATGGAAAGGAGGATCACTTCTAGGATAGGTCAAATTTTAGGCCTTGATCTTAAAGAAAACCGAACCCACAACAATACAACAAAACCACCACCCTGTAATTCTGTGAAGACATTACAGTCTATTAAGTGAACAGTGTAAATGTTTATTTAATGAATAGTTTCTTAAAAACTTGTCACTGACCCAGTGTGATAAATAACCAAGGCTGGATTAATTTAAAAACTGTATCCAGCCATAAGGCACAGGTCATAAGAAGTTTATGTGAGGAATGCAAAGCCATAGTCTCAGGCACTTGCACTGTGGAGCTTACAAGCTGCAGGATCTTGCTCTTACAAAGTTTTGACTGGATTTTGTCATATACACAGTTGGGGAGTGCTTCAGAAGCATTAACATCAGCACTTTAGTTGGGATTGTGTTGCATGTGCCAAAATGTCTTCCTGTTTTCAACATTTTTCCTCGCTTAATTTGGCAGTGGGAAGACAGCGCCCGTGGTATAGCTGTCTCTGGCCAGAGGAGACAAAACCAGGAGAAAGAAGTGGTTGGCCTTCCACTAATGGTTGTGAATTACAGCTGGTCTGATTAAATTAAGTCTAAAACTACTGTTCTAAACCCAGGACCTGCTCTGTAGTGTAGGGTGAGTCTGACTCTGTGCCTGCTGGGAACGTCACTGGAATGTGCCTCGGAGGGAATGGAATGAGATGTGCTCTGTCTCCTGCTGGGCTGCTGAAATGGGCCCTATCTTGGAGCAGTGAGACCAGGGTCAGACTCCTGAGCTTTAGAAAACCTGCCTGCAATTGTTCTTTAAAGAGAAAGTGCCTTGGGTTTGTGTATCTCCATCCAAGTTTCCCAAGCACAAAATCTCTGCTGAAAAGTGATGTATCCTGCCCTGCTGGAGGTCCCTTCCCTGCTCAGAGTCCCAGCTGTGGTGAGCTGTGCAGTCGTGTGTGTGTGTAAAGGCAGTTGCATTCTGTGCAGAAATAGCATGATGGGTGCTCTTCAATGCAGATATACAGTAGCATTCTAAACGGAATACAAACTATTTTTTTCTGTAATAATGTCTAATAAGTACATATTATAAATACTGTTTTTCTCACAGTCGTATTTGGTGGGAGATTTGGAAGACAGGGTGCTAGGAATATGAATTCTTTCAAATCCTCTCTCAGAGAGCAAAGTGAAGAAGACTATCTGCCCCTTTTCTCTCCACCCCTAAAAAGCGATTTATTTATGGGAACACAAACACGTCAGTGTTCCACTGTGGACTGTATCACCACTTGATGTTTTATGTGCCTCAATTGTTGTGTTTTCAGATTGCAAGCCCCAAGGGGCAGGGACCATGTCTTCTTTTGTTTGCACAGCACTGAGCCTACTGTCAGCACTCCATAAATAAGAAGTAATTATAGTGTTATGCACCCATGTATTTTGAAAGCTTGGATCTGCTCCTGTTGAAATCCAAGGAAATTTTTCCCCTCTTACTTCAGGGACAAAGGATAACATACTGTATTAACTAGCGGGGTTTTTTTTTATACTGGGAGAGAGTGTTTATGTGAGGAAAATAGACTAAAAAACTATAATACATCCTTTTGATTATGTTAAATGAATATATAGGAGGTGTCGTGAATTACAAATACTGTTTCAAAAGATGATAACCAGTTTTCCAATGCTAACGACTGAGCTTATTAATGCGATAGTAAAATAAGAAATGGAACTGCTCCCAACTATGGAAAATTGTAATTAGAATGGAAAATTCCATCATTCTACTCAGTAGACACAAAGGTTTTTCTGAGTGCAAGGAGTGCAGAGAATATGAGAACAAGAATGGGAAACCTGTTTTGAGCTACCATGTAATCTGAAAGGCACACCATTTTTTTAATATATGTGAAACATACTTTAATGCTGAGACCTTATGTGTTAAGGTTCTGCCTGAAGTGAAGTTTTACGGCCAATTTATAAGGTCTTGCAAACAGGAGTTTACAGTGGAAACAGTGACTCTTACCTTAATTGTAGCAATGTCAATAGCATTGCTGTAATGAGCATCTGGCTACATTCCATCTGTTGACCACACCAATGGGTTTTGTGCATCATAAAAGAAATGTTTCCCCCCCATATTTGATTTTCCACATGTCAATCCCTCCTACACGCTCCAGTCCTCCCAGTTTATTGGAATCCCAACACTTGAGCTGAGGGAGGGAGGGAGATGGGTGTTCCTCTCATGACAGAGACAGCCCAGCCCATGCAGACCCCACGCTTTTTCAGCCACATGAACTGCTTTGGTCACTTCCCCACTGCCACCTAAGTCCTGCTGGATGAACTCGACTGATCGTTCTGTCACTGGTGTGCAGCATACTGGGTTATGGATTTGGAGAGAGGGAGCAGCACCATGCAGTAAACGCACGAGCTCTTGCAGCAGGAGAGCATGAGATGAGGCCAAAAGAATGAATTTCATGTTTAGCACATGAGACGTGGCAGATACGGGTACTGGGATGTGTTTGGTGGCAGCTTACATCTGCATTTGTCTGAGCTGTGTATTTAAAAACGTTACTAAAACCAAACATTTAAAAAAATCAAATGCATAATTTTAAATGAATGCTTTTCAGTTTTAAGTCACCTCATTACTTCTTTAATCAAAATAATAATTGAATACACATCCCTACTAAACTAGGGAAATAATTTGGAATAAAATATATTTTGTGTGAATTACAAATAAAATGTCTTTTTTTATGAAGCCCCAGATGTGCATGTCTGGTTTCACAGCAGTACAAACAGCTGCTTTTGTTCTTCAAAGGTATGTTCTCTTGTTACTAGAACATTTAATGGGTATTCTCTTCCAATATCAATGGCTCTTCCATCTCCCCCTAGGTGAAATGCTATGAATATCCAAGCTGTTTAATGCAATGACAAACTTACCTCTTTTAACTTACTCATGTTTAGGGCCTGGTGCACTTATTCTGGTAACAGAGACAATTTATAGTGAGCTGCCTCTGTTACAGACCTATGTATCTGTATTTTAATACAAACAACTTGGCTTTCTCCTGAGTACAGAAGAAATAGAGTAGAAGTGCTGTAGCCACTTGGTGTCCTCTCGAGGTTTTGTCAGCATTCAGTCCCCATGGCTTAGCAGATCACACCATCAGTTTCTCTCATATCTCCTCAAGGTGAGGGGAAGCTGTGTACAAATCTATAAATCCACCACCATGTCTCTCTTTAAATCCCTAAGAATTATCCTTAAAGGCCATTAACTTCTGTCTGACAAAAGAGGGTCAAGTGATGAGCAAAGCTGATAAACACTCATTCAGATCAGGGCTGTACCTTCCTATTCATCTCACCTTTATTTGTTCCTTTATAATTTTATCTGAAGTTGTGAAAATTTGGACAAAAGGCACTGAAGTCTTGAATGGATAATAAGTATAATTGCAATAGAAATCACTAATTGTGAATGTTATGATCTGTGTGATTTTGAATTTTCACTTTCAGTAAATCGGGAGATGTGCACTCAGGGAAGTTTATTGAAAGCAATTCTATAAAATAGCAGTTCTTGGCCATTCTTGTGCAGATCCTTTTTTTCGGGGAGAGAGAGGGTAGGGGAAGTTTTACCCCACAGTTTCTTAGGATTGTGACAGCCTTTGGAGAGCTGGGAAAGCTGCATCCTCACCCTTACAGCCATTGCATTCTCTTGCTCTGAAGCAGGTGATTTCCCATGTTTATATGAAAGTTTCAATTGTTATTACTTTTGGCTGCATGGGGCAAATAGATACGTCATCTGAATATCTCTACCAGAAGCCATCATTACTCAGTATACTTCACCTTTTTTTTTGTATGCATGTGTAGAAAGAGTATTATTTCTAAAAGTGTAAATTGCTAGGAGTCACTTAGTTTTGCTGTTAAGGCTTTTTGTCTCTGAGGGGTAGTTTTCTTACTCGTTCATAGTAGTCTGCAGTTGTATGTTGTAAGCACACTAAATGTTTGCTCACAACAGAAGATAAGTCAGTCCTTATCTAATAAACCATAGAAGGACTGCTAATTTTTGAAATGTCAGAGGAATACTATAATCGTAGCTGTCATTTTTACAGACAGGTGAATAATTCCTCCCAGTGAAAAACGTGGGCACAGGAAAGGACTATTGAAACAAGAGGCTGAGCTTGGTCAGTTGAGATTCCCAGTTTAACAATATCCCTTGGCTTTGTTGAGTGCACTGCAGGTACTCTCTGTGCAGTCCTAGCAGAGCTATTAATGTGTGGTTTAGATTACTGATGTATAGTCCTGGGTCATTTTGTGCCTCCTCCAAGTGATGTCTCCCACAAAACAATCAATGTGGGAAAAACTTCCAGAATTTAGGAGTGGAATTAGTTTGGGTTTTTTTTATCAGTTTGTTGCTGTTCCTGCCCCATAACTGCTGACAATGGCACTGAAAATATAGGGGGCTCACCATGCAAGTACAAGGCATTGAGAAAGGTCTTGAAAGGGTTCCATGGGTCTTGGCTGATAATTTTCTTTGTAAACCAATCTATGTTTGTTGTTTTTCCTTTCAACCCTGTGTTTAGAAAGAAAAAAAAAAAAGTATTCCAATGATCAAAAGCAGAGTAGGAAAAAAGGACATATATTTAATGTGTATCATATTTACTTATAAGATGCTTCATGTGTTTAGAGAGAATTACAAACATGGTATTGTTGTGTATAGTGGCTTTCATTTCCCGTTTTAGGCATTTCCATGGTATTGTATCTGTTATGTTTGGGTTCTTACCGTAACATACCTCAGTCAAATATTGTTGTTTGCTACCTGAAAGTCTCAGGCATACCAGTTCAAAGTTGGGTTATTTATTTATTTGCTTATTTTCCTTGGTGTACTCAGAGAAGATAAGTATCCAAAGAATCAAAGACTTAGATGCTTATTTTCATAGCCAAAGGTTTTGGAGTCTCTGAGGGTGTATCTCTTGGAACAACAATAAAGAAATTTAATTTTATTAGAGCCAAAATATTTTTCAAATGTTGGTAATTAAATTGAGTCCATAAAAAGGCTGGGATATTCATAACAAGGGGGGATATTTCAATATTAGGAGAGATGGCAGATTGCAAGATTCATGATTAGAAGTGGGATTCAAAACTATTGTAGTTATACCTTTAACCTACAAACTGTCATATTTTAAATCATAAGCCCTACATAACCAGGGCATGCCAGTGGCCTTTTTGTACTTCACTGTATAATAAGTATAACAGAGGAAGCCACAGGGGTAGGAGGCTTTTTCCAGGGATATTTTGCAAAGTGAGAGCAGGAACAGACAGTGTTGAAATCAGAAATACACTCTTGCAGGAAGCAGAATTTAAAGGAGTCTGATGAGTGAAGGAAGAGTATAAATCAGACAAAACTATCAGTCATGTCTGTAGAAGAAAATAGGGGATGAAGTGCTCAGAAGCACTGTCATGACATTCAGGGACTGAAAATTGTAAATAGCCACTTAGGATGACTGGAAAACTGTGATGGAACTGACTGCAGCATGTTTTACATACATACACACACACACACAGAGTTAACAGGGCAGATAAGAGAGAAATTTGTGACTGGAAAGAGAATTGAACATCAAAAAAATTGTGGTGGATCCTGTCATTCTGAAACTTTCATTAAAGATACACTATTCCTGCTAAACAAAAAATTCTGTATCTGTTGAAGGAATCACTTGAAGAGATGTTATACATGATATCCTGGAGGTTCTTTGGTTTTATCAGTTGTTTTCTTATGGCTTTAGTCATGGGGGTAATTACACAGGGCAAAGGAGCTGGAGAAGTGTTAAGGATTTCATTATAAAGTGCGGTCAATTGAACTTGCTCACCACCCACACACTGCTGAACTCCAGGATCAAGACTTTTCTCTGGAAGCTCATGCACAAATACATACACAACTCTTAGTTTTTACACACCTGTTCATAGCTTTTAATACCAAGTATGAGGGAGTTGTGATCAATTCTGCACTTGTGGATAGTTCTAATTTCAATTTGAATTAGCAGGTGATCTGAAACTGTTTGTAACACCATGGTTAGATGACTGGTGCAGTCCCTTTTTGGTCTTAAAAATTACAAACCTGAGAGCAAAACAGACTCTGTGTATGTGTGATACAGGAGCAAGAGCAGAGTAGGGAGGAGAAAACTCCATTGCCCAGTTACAGCTTTACAGTGGGAGGTGAACAAGGCAGTGTCTGACACAGGTCTTCCCAAAGGAAAAGGAGCAGTGGTGGAAGCCCAACAACCCCATTTTGAGCTGATCTCAGACACTTGGTGTGTAGGGTAAGGGACCTGCACAGGCACAACCATGGAGAAGGTGATTGAAGTGCAGCCTTCTTTTCTCCAGGTAGAGCTCTACACAAGTTTGGGAGCATAATTCCTATCCCAGAATTAAAAAATAGTTGAATGCATTCCTAGTCAGTAGGAGATCAGTTTGTGGAATGAAAGGGCTTTCATGGTGTAATATTTCAGCTGGTCTCTACCAGTGCTAAGGAGGTGATTATCACTGTTACTGTTTTCCAGGGTGACAACAGAGGGGGTCGAAAATGCTTTTTCTGTCTGATAATGTGCTTAACTAGCTTTCAATGAAGTTGCACATCATGGTTCATCGCCCTTGAATTTTTTTGAGGACCCAAAGTGACTGGTTTAGTGACTAGCAGCAATGTATCAGCGCAGATCAGCAGCAGATAATTTAGTCTGATCTTGTTTGATTTTATGGGTCTCCTGAAAACTTTGTTTCCACATACCAGCAGCTTAACAGATGGACATATGATTTCAAGCTGCTAAACTTCAAGGCTTGTTGTAGAAGGGGCAAGAATGCATGGTGGAGGAAAAAAGGGTGGAATTAATGCTGGGAAAGAATTTGACTCTGGCTTATACTCTGGTGCCTTTCATTTTCAGACATGTCTGCACTGAATATTATACATTTCTGCATCTGCTTGTGGTACCAAAAAACCAGAAATGACATGACTAAATTTTAATAAATAAAAATGTTTTCAGATGTATATGGTTCTCCATGGTCCTCTAAAAGGAAAAGAGAAAGTTCTCTACAATTCCAAATATCACTCAATATCTACAGTGAAGGGACTCTTGAAGATCTTATTATTTAAAAGTAATCTTTGTAGAAATAAGGATGTATCTTTCAAATACTTAATAAATATAAAATATCAGTGGAATGATGGACTTAGCTGGGCTTTTAGACCGTGTTGATCTCGAAGTGTAACTGAATGGATTAAAATGTGGTTTGGAATTTTTAGCTTTGAAATGAGAAAACCCCAAGGTTTTTGTGTTTTTACTTCATTCATACAGTTAAAAAACCTCTTGTGCCTAAGCACTTTACCAAAAATGGAGCCCAAGGAAGATAAAATATATTTGTATTTTTATGAATTGTCTTTGTTCTAAAAAATAAGGTGATACACTTTACCAAAAATGGAGCCCAAGGAAGATAAAATATATTTGTATTTTTATGAATTGTCTTTGTTCTAAAAAATAAGGTGATACACTTGTTGAGTTCAACAGACATTGTACACAATAATTTTTTTGGTCAGCAAATAAATCTAATTTTAAGATATCTTATATTTTAAGTTTATAATTATATGTTGAAAAGTGACCATTATTTATATTTCAAATGTATTTAATTCCTGTCACCTCTTCTACTTAGTCTTTTTTCTCTCTTAGTAGGAATTCAAGTTCAATATAGTAAATAATAGCATTACTTTAATTTTAGGCAGGATTAATTTGAATCAAATTTAATGGTGGTGTGTGTGTAGAAGGAGCCAAAATACTGTAACAGAGATCTGTCTGGTATTAACCAGGGATTGCAGGGTCTCACTTTTATGTGCCTAAGAGCTTGATGTATTTATGGAGTGTAGGATAGTGGACAGTTTCCTTCTAGTTTTTTTACAGTTTGACAAGGTATTACTGGTACGAGCAGGTATTTCCTATATGCAGAGTAGGAAATACTGCTAATATAGTTAATAACCCACCTAACAGAGGAAAAAAAATTAAAAGGAAATGCTTTAAGGGCCCTCATGGTACACTGTAGTATTAAACACATGGCAGCCCATGGCCTCCAAATAAAATCTTCCAATTTGCGTTGTGATGTCACTGGTCAATTATTTGACTGTGGTAGCAATACTGATAGTGATATCACACCTATGAAAACTGGAATTCCTCCAGCTGGGTTGGAAGGTGTGATCTCCAATCCATCAATGTCAGCTGAGAGTCAACCATTACCTTTTACATCAAACCATAAAAGCAGGTTTTACCTTCTCTGCTGAAGCGTGAGGGTGTTGTTCCAGCAGCTCATTCTTTGTAGGTGTTATGTGTATAGTTTATGCATTATGTTCCTCTGAGAGGACTTTTATTGCACCTTCAATCATAATCAGTATCTGGTGTTAATTGCTGCTACTAATTTCTTCTCTTTTTAATAAATTTAAACTTCACAAAATGAATTGTAAGGAGGAGCAATTATATTTCCATTTTGAAACTGAGTTATGAAGAGCTGTACATAAGTTATTTGGTATTTTTCTATTTGTATTGACCTGGTTTGTGACAAATTGTGTCCCTAATTTCATCATGGACACTATTGTTGTACAAAATTTTAAAAGAAAAAACATTTTTATGGTAGATTTAAATATATTTAATGAGCTGGCAATGCAGTAGGTCAAAAATGTTATATATTTGTTTTTCTTCTATTGAATAGATGCATGCAAAAATTTTTTATTTCTATCATTCTTAGGAAGAAGAATATAAAAATTGCATAAATACATGACAATTTAAATCAATATGTGAAAAATATATAAATATATAAAAAAACTAATTGTCAATACAATTTCTTAATAAGAATTTTAACTATATTTATTGTTCTGCTGGGTTTTTAATAGAGTTTTTCAGCTACTTTACCATAATTACTAAACAAGATTTTCCACATCTTTTTATTTTATAATTGCAGCACTTCAGAATTTCCTTTCTGACAGCAAAAAGAAAGAAATCTAGTCAGTCATTACAGTAAAGCTGTAGTATGGGGTTTATTTATCTGCATTATGTATTCCCAGTTTACAGTGCCTAGTTATCCTTTCTTCTTTTAAAGGTTGTCTGACCTTCCCCTTAAAGAAATCCTTTCTTTTAGCTGATAATTTTATGAAATTACTTGGGACACCTGCCAAGTGAGGTATCTGTCTGAAGAGTTTATACTCTGCACAAATGGTTCCAGGTGCTTAGCTGGAAAGTCTCAGCTATTTCCCACACAGAGGATAAAGGGGAAAAAAACCCCAACAAACTTGTAAATAATAATTGTTTTAAAAGATTTAAAAGATCCAGTTGCTTCAAGATGGTATCCTGAGTGTTAGCAGTTTGGATAGTATTAATTGGATGTCCTTTTTTTCTGTCCAAGAAAATGTTTGTTAAATTTGTTTACTACAGAAGAATTCTGCTTTCCGTGAGATTCTTAGGGAATATGTCTGCATAGGAAAGAAAGGATAAGTCAGCTGTGGGCTAAGATAGAACTGAGGTACCTGTGCAAACAGGTGGGAATAATGGTTGGGGCTTCAGGAGACAAAGAGGAAAATGGGGACTGCTAAACTCTGCAGGGGAGGGTGGGGAGATGGGGATTGGAGGAACAAGAATGATTGAAGATGGAAGATGGAGGGAATATTGTAACTGGCAGAGTAAAATCCCTAATGGTAGAAACTGAAGAGAGGCTGGAGAGATGAGGGTAAGTGCAAGTGGACCAAGTTGTGGACACTGAGTCAGGTAAATGGATGCAATAATGTCACAATAAAGGATGCCCTAGAAAAGCCTGAATGAATGAATGAATGGGTTTGTTTGACATTTGTTTTTGAGCAACATTCATTAAACCAATTTAATGATAAAATGGATCAGACATCTTGGCTAGTTGGTCATAAGCCTGATATTCCTTCTGTGTACTGATCGAGGCAGGAGATCTGGGGAAAAAAATATGCAGAATTAAGGGCTATAGCATAACTAATATCTAATAAGGTTCAAAATTCAAGCTGAAGAGATGATCTTAGTTCTGGAACTTTTTACATTTTGCTTGTTTCAACTTGTAAGCTGATAATGTTGTTATACCACAGCAGCTTTTTCGGTGTGTGGAGAACACATGAAGTAGATTGTATGCAAGATAAAAAATGTGATGAATGTCTAGGCTTTAATTGTGTTATGCAGTTAACATTAAGGTAGGTGGCAGGAAGAAAGAATGATCAACTTCTCAATATCTTTTTAATCAGTAAAATATTTACTTGTTCATCCCTGCAAGAGGTTAAGTATACAGCAAGAGATTTGCTAATTAACAAAAGCTGTAATGTGTTTGATCTTCAGTATGTATACCTGTACCAGTCAGCTTGTAATATTTTTAATAATTATTTTGAAATCAATTGCACTGTTCTGCTAAGATGCTGCTTCCTTGAGTGAGCTGCATGGCCTGACAGCTTCTACTACAGAACCTAAATGTGTCAACATTGGCAAATAGTTCTGTCACTGTTTTTTTTTTTTTAATCTACTAGATAAAATCTTGAACTCAGAAAAGTGAAGTAAATAAAAGAAATAGGCTAAAAGAGACAGCTGTGTGCTTTTGTGAAGAGAAACATTAACAGAGGATAAATCAGAAATCTGAGGATGACGTGTTGCAAATAAACCTTAGTACATATGACAGTTCTCTGTTTAGGATTTTCTCATAAAGGTTCAAGGTATAAAAACTTAAAGGTGGAATAGAGTACTGCCAGAATATCTGACTTTTCCTGTAGGCAACTTTTTGAGACAATGGAAGTATTTAGTTTATCTAAATACGTAGAATTTGTTGTCCGAGAAGACACAGTCAGTGCATGAGCAGTGTTTACAAAACAATGGATGTCAGACTCCACCATGGGGTTTTTATTTGACAGAGTCTGGTCAGTAAGGTAGTACATAGAGTAAGCATGATGGAATGGAAGGGAATTCAAGGATCCTTTTTTGTGAGTCTGGTGCAGAAGTCTGAAGTAACCATGAACCACAGCTTCCCCTCTAGAAAGTTAGAGAGTATCTGGTAATTTAGAAAACTGATGCCAAGGTGCTTGCCCTTGATTTGGGAAATCTGTGCATTCATTATTTTCATGTCATCAGTGCAGCATTGTGCACTAAAAGAGGTATAAAAGTGTAATACACTGTGAGCTGTTCCATAAGTCTACAAGTTTTGTTTGTAGGTTGGGTTTTTTACTGAATAAGGAGATGGGCATTTATCCTTTTGTAAGAAACCAAAGATTTATCTTAACCCTCAAATATAATTCTGCAGTAAAATCAGAAAATACATCTCTCTGGATTTCAGCAGAGGTTGAGAAAATCTTAAGCAATGTTTTCCTCTTCTCATTATTATTGTCACAGGCTCGGGAGCACCTGTTATTAAGACAAAGGCAATGTACAACTGTCTAAATCTTATATTGTTAAAGCCTGCAGTTGTTCTTGCCATATGATTCTTTTCAAAACTCTATACAAAGATCAGATGCTGCTTAAGCACTATGTGCAGTACCACCTGGAAATATTGTTAAGTACAGTCAATGAGGGGAAAAACATCAGTGATGGTGACTTTTGATGCTGTAGAAATAATTAAGTAATGATTTTTTAACTGGATTTTAAAAAATCTGTGTTTCCAAGGGGTTTTTTTCATTAATTTTTGAAGTATTTATAAGGATTTAAACATAAAGATATCTTTAAATAAAGAAAGCTTTATTGCAAGAATAAAAAAATCAATCTAATACTGCCTAAAAAGCTTCAAAGTCAGTGTGTCAGGTTCTTTATGGCAATGAAGCTCTCACATTATCTTTTTAATGTTGAAATCAGTTCAAGTCAGTGAAATTTCTTTAATGAACTTTAGGGCACATCTTCAAAGAAACCTGCAATTGAACCTGTGGAAAGGCCAATGCCTTTGAACTGTGGAAAAGAAGTTTATCCTAGATTAGCTTGATCTTTTAGTTTACTCTGCCTTCTAATCTAGTAAGAAAGATCTGAGCTTTAAGAATACCCCTGAACTGCAGTGACAACCTAAAAGTAGTGTATTGTTAGGGGGCAATTCACTGCTTCTCTTAGGTATTGGCATTTTAAATTTGGAAGGATAGCAAAGTTTATTTTGTACTGTGAACATGACTACTCTGGGTCTCCCTGAGCACTACATTTTCTTTATTTGTTAAGAGACGTTTATTTGTTTATTTCTTTCATTTCTTACTACCCTATAAATTGAAAATTTGACTTCGTTTTTGTTTTCATTCTCCCTCTAACATTTCACTGTACTTTCATCCGGTTCAGTCTTTCATCACTCAAATGTGGAACAATGTACCTTCAAATGTGAAAGAAATAACAAAATCTGGAACGAATTACAAAGTGATGGAGAAGGGAAATGCAGAGCTGTATGGAAATAAGTGCATTAATGCATAGGCTCTGATGCACATGAGTCTGTTTTGAAGGACACTTCATTTTCAGTTTGAACTTTTGCTTTTAAATTTTACTGTAATATGATATAACATTTGCTTGGGTGAGTACTTGAGGAACTTTTGGTGTTAACAGTATTCTTTTTGATAGAAATGCCATTGGATATCGGATTTTGTACTCTTTCCAGGTTACAATAAGAAAAACATGGACGAGATTTTTAATAGTAAAAAACAACACTCAGTGGTTTGCAGCTGGCAATCACAATGCCTCTAGTGCTGCTTTTATTTTATTAAGTGGAACAGGTCAGTTCAGTATCAGAGCTGACTGTTCCTTCCCTTGTGAAAGTAAAAAGACAGGTCCAGCAAAAAAATTAAATGACCACTAGTTTCTTCTTTTCAATCATTCTATGAAATGTCTTTTAATAACCATCTGATTTTGTGGAATCAAGGAGGACAAGGATGGTTATCACTGAGCTGGCAAAGGAAAATGCACCTTTGGTCTATAGTACTTGACATTATTCAATGTCTTCTTTTAATTATGGATTAATAAGTATTTACACTGTGAAGAAAGTGCAGAAAGACAGAGTTAGGTAGAAAATCTTGTTCAGATGAAAGAAATCATGTTTATGAAACTGGATATTTGAAAAGGAAAGTATTGAAGGGAATAAAATGTAGTTGAAGGAACAGAGAAGAAGTGAAAATTATATGTTTATCCAGATTATAAATTATGCTATATTTTCCTGTATTTTATTTTTTTAAAATCCTTGACCTTTTAAGGTCAATGGGAATTTCACCACTGACTTGATTGGCACTATTTCACCCTTCATCTGTGAGAAGCAATTTCTGCTTTTTATTACTATTTCAAAATGGTATCCTTCCTTTTCTTCTCTTACTCCAGTTTCTTAAGGATTTATAATCTTTTGCATCAAAAGGAAATTTTTTCCTGGTACATACTGTATAGTTGAAATCCAAGTACCAAGCAAAAAGCTGGCTGACCTAATGGGCTGATTCCAGCAGAGCAGACGTTTCGAATCTGGACTTCTTAGTTATTGAGGGTACAGGATTTTGAATGCTTTTATCCTTTTATTGGTGAATGCACTAAAGTGCATGCAGACAGAGAATGTTAAAGTGGCAGTCAGATAAACTTGTTAAAGCAGTGGGAGTTTTTCCTTTCTTTCTACGTGACTTTATCATCACAGTGGAGTTAAAAGGCAATTAGCCCTTCAGCTCTTTTCTGGCCAGTTTATTGGCATTTTACACACAACTGTTGAATAGACAGTGCCATATTAAAAATTCCAATGAAGCTGGCCTGGGGATAACAGACTCTAAATTTCTGGTTAATGTAGGTTTCCTTGAGAGGAACTATTGCCAAAAAGCTCGAGTGAAATTATCTAAAAACAGTACCTATGCTACATGTACTCATAGTTGATGGAAAATTGTAGTAGTCTTGCTACATGCTGTGTTACATTTCCAGGGAAATATTTTTATAAAGAGTGTTTGATGAAAAAGTTTATTCCTTTAGTAATAACAGGCTACCCACTGTGTTACTTTAGGCAATGAACATGGTGAGTAGAACGAGATGTTTTCATCATCAGAACAACAATCATATTTGCTTTGCATTTCTGCAATTTTCGTCTGAGGTCATTAAAACACTTTACAAACATGGAATACTTATTTCTTTCAGTATATGAGATTATTGTGTCAAAGCTTTGACCAAATGTAGTCCAAATTTGTTTTGTTTTGGTTTGTTTTGGTTTTTTTTTTGTTTGGGGTTTTTTTTGTTTTTTGGGGGGGGGGGGGGGGGAGTGGGTTTAGAATTGTAAGGAAACCTTGTGGGTTTTTTTCTCATTTCAGGGTCAGTAGAAAATCAAACATGTCTTTTGCAATTCTTGCACCCCAGAGTACTGAGAACCATTACTGACTTTAATCTTTTTCATGACTGAAGAGAATGATGTACAAACACAGGACATATAAGCTCACTACTGGAGAGTAAATTGGATTTTTCATGATATTTCAGTTTTGATCTGATCTTGCCTAAGAAAATAGAAAGTTTCTGATAGACTTGACTGAGACTATTATTGCATCTTAATGGTGCATTTGTTGCTTCTACGAATAAATTTATTTAATTAAATTTTGTAGCTGATTTTAATTTACTGATGTTAGATCATGAGCAATTCATTGAGGTCTATGAGTGTGACTGAGAGCCAGAGGGTAAAAACAAAGAGTAGATCTGATATTTTTAACCTGAACATTTGCATTGCTCACACTGCTCCAAGCTGCACTGGGGAATCAGCAAAAAGGCTCCGTAGAAGTCCAGCTGATTTTTGAATCAGATCTCTTTCAAAGTAGGGAAGGAAAACTGGTAGGTTTAAAGAATCAGAACCCCTATTTTCACTATGTTTCAGTTTGCATGACAACTCCAGAGGGCACTCAGATTTTGTTCAGAGAGCAAGTGATGGATTTATGCTCCAGTGTGCCTTAACACTAAACAAAGCAAATCACAATGCCTTCATTTGCTCAGGTGTGTCAGTTAGCAGAATTTCTTTCAGTGCACACCACTGATTTGAAGTGATCCCCAATAGCAACAGGTTTATTTTAAATGGTGTTTACCTATATTTCAACTGTGTTAAAAACTCAGACTTTGCTTCTGATACTCACAAGCCATCATTAAAGTCGTCTGTAACTTTTGTCTTTAATACAGCAAATCCATTCTGCAAGACAACACAGTGGTTTCATTAAATGGGTATTAATGTGTAAATTGAAAGTCTGGAAGTTGGAAATAAAGTAGCTCATATAATTTTTTTGGTTTAGGTGTCCTTTTGGGTACATGTTACAGGACTTTTCAGTCACACAGCCATTTACTGCCTTTTCTGTAGCACCTCACTGCTGTTCCATTCTTGCTCCTCATTGTACTGACTCCATTCTTGAGCTGCATTTTAAAAGAGGCTGTGGGAGAGATGAGCAGTTATGCTATGGGGCAACTTAGCCCTATCTCTTGCTTCAGATTTCTTATGTGCTAAAAAATTGTGTAGGCTGAAATACAGGTATTGTGTGAACGTCTATTTAATTCAGTCAGGGCCTGTCTGAGATGCAGAGAGCACCCTCAGCAACTTCAGAGCGATAAAAACTCTGCCATGATGACAGGGAGAGTGTCTGGTCACCAGAAGCAAAACCAGTGCTGAAGCACCAGGAGTGGTTCTGAGCTTTAGGCCATCTCTCAGAGTTTTCTGGGCTGTCAGAAAAAAAGCAATTTTTTCACATCTAAAAAATAAGGAAAATAAAAAATACGATTTTATTTTATAGAGCTGTGTCAAATATAACATCTTGAAGTCTATGCAACTGTTTTAAAAATGAAAAGGACTGTAAAATCTGAAGAACTTTACACAAGTAAGCCTAATACATCAGAGCAAATGACCAAGACATGTGCAACAAATACTTTTGAAACTGTGCCCAGTGTCTGTGCACCATCTTTTCCCACACAGATAATAATGCTCTTCTCCTATCACAAAGAAGAAAGTGGATTGTTAGTGCTCTGGAGAGATCCAGATACAGTGGTGAGCAGCACAGGAAGCCCAGGAAGCAAACAGAATTCTAATGTCAGGGAGATGCTTAGCAAAAGCAGCATTTTTAAAACAGTCCTGAAAGCAACTTCACTCTGTAAGGAACAATTGTCCTGTGAACAGAGTGACACAGACCCATTAGTGAAAAATAACGTGTGATCGTTAGTTAGAAATAGCCATAATTTATAGACACCAGGGGGCAGAATTAAGGCTGCAAGGACACCTATAAACCTGGCATTCCCAAGCAGAGGGCTGTTTATGTTCAAACTCAAGCACGCTTTTAAATTTAAATATTTGAATGGTATAGAATTTGTTGCAAATAATGTGCTGTTTGTGGAAACAAAGACGTTTAAATGTAGTTGGAAGAGAAGTGTGATTGTTCGTTTGTTACAAACATGAATTTACATAAAAGCTAATTTTAATTAGTTTCAGTTAATGTCCAGCACTTTATGTTTGTGCATAAGTTAGTGCAGCTTTCTAAAGGAAAAACATCAAACAAATCTTTCCTTGAAGGTTAAACCTCTCTTTCTTACTTTCTGAACTGCAGAAAACACTGTAGATAACTGCAACTTTTGATTTCCAACCTGACCTTCCACGTTCTGAAACTAATTTGCCATACTGCTTCTCAAAGTCTGCTCAAGGACTTCCTTTAGCAGAATAATGTGGTTCTTATTAAGCACATCCTATAAGACCCAGGAGGATTGCATGCAAAGAAAATAAGACGGAAACACAAATGAATTTCCATCCTCCAGTCAGATATATGATATTGATGACCAGGATGCATATGAAGGATATTGTAGAGAAGACAAAGAAAAAGAATTAAAACAAATGTCTGACAAATTGGCTGTCTTCAGATGCAAGGATGACAAGTGGTCTATGCAGCTCAGTAGAGGACGTGGAGGCATGAAGCCAAATCGTTATGTAGTCAACAAGTCTCTTTGAATCACATGGTTATGTGTAACCTCTCTTTTAAATAAGGCCTCACTCTAAATTACATCATCATGAAAGACTTAAAAGCCATGAAGTTTTACGTGAAAACTGATAGTTTCGCTTGACTCCAAATGTTGCTCTTCACAGTTATGAATTTTATATTTTTACAGGAATAATGTCTGTTAAAGCAGAACTTCTTTAGGGTATTATTTCCCTAATTTTTAAGCAGATGCACCAAATACAAATAATTGTGAAAACAGAAACTTTAATTTCAAATCCGTTTCTTCCTTCTTTTTTTTTTCTACAAGGTGACAAATAATTTTATCCTAGCATAATTTGATGGAAAAAATCACTGAAATACCTTCAGTGAACTATAATCTCTATAACTTGTGATGTTCTCATTCCAATGGAGCTAAATATGGATTTCAGAGGTTTTACAAGGTTAATGAGGAATCTTTACCCTCTGTATGCAAATCAGTGCAAGTGTAATTAAGTGAATGGACTCCAGAATTATCATTATTTTCATTTCATTTGCCAACAAGATGCAGAATTTGGGTAATCAGAATTGTAATATGATTTTCCTATTAATCTGTTTTAAACCATGAAATCTGATATTTTCACCATGACTAATCCATGAAATTTGTCAACTTTGTCTGTGATTTACACAAGCTCTATTTATAAAGAGAACTTGTTTGAGTCCTAAGGCATGGAATATTATTTCCCAGCATGCTTTTAGTGACTTTTTACTAACAAGTATAAACAAAATGTGCTCATTGACTATATTATTATTTCAAGATCAGGAGGTAAAACATAAGGAATGTTGAAGAGTATACTCCCTGTAGCAGTGTATATTAGTCTTAAGCCATTAAGAAGAAAATAGCCTATCGTATCAGAGTTGGTAAGGATGGTTGTGATCATAAAGTTTACCTAAAATAATTGGATAACTTGCTTGTAGATTAAAAACATATGTGATTCTTGTATGTCTTTATGCTGAGGCTTTAGAATTAATTGCTGTCAGCATAAACCAGACCAAACAAAAATAGATTTGCATCAAGTCTTTGTAATGGGGGTAAAAGAAAGGCTTGAATGACAGTGAGGATAATTCTGTTTTGTATTTGGGGGGAAATGGCTACACAATGTTCACATACGGGAGTGCAATTTACTATATATGGGAAAGAATAAAGATCCTTTATGTAAATGTAATAACAGGCAAGTAATACCTTCAAAGGAAAGAAAAACAGTCTCTTGGGTACAGAAAGTTCGTCTGCTCCAGCTGTCCTCTCTCACTTGTTGAGAGAAGACATTTGGGGAAAGGCCAGAACACAGATATTCACAAAGCATCCAGTTTTTAGCTCGGCACAATGTCTCAATCAGCTTTTACTGAGCTGCTCTGCTCCGTACCAAGCAAGCCATAAATGTGCAGCACATCCGTGCATGTAAATGGGTCCCACTGCCTGTGGTGATGAGAACAGGATGACTCTGGGTTTTGGTACCGGCACAGCACTGCAGGTAAGGGAGAAGCAGCAGGGAGGAGCAGGGGCCTAGAGCAGGAACTGCTGAATGCCATGGCTGTCTCTACGTCATTTTGAATTCCTGATCATATGGTTTTATGAAAGCTCTCCAGAAACCATACACATCAAGATCATAGATGGCGAGCTTGTTACAAGATCCATAGACTGGAGCCAGATAGCAAAAGCTTGGTCTGCTCTGTAATCTGGTCTTTCTCCAGCAGAAGGGGCCGTAGATTATTCACATGTCCATCAAGTTATCAAAGTCCAGACATCCTCTCTCATGGTCCTGTGGTGTGAAATGCCCCTTTTGTGATCAGATCATAGGAGAGCTCCTGGCCGTGGTGGAGAAAGGTCAGGGAGTACCGTGCCCTCAGGTGTCTTCTGCCAGTGCCGTGGTGTTCATATGTGGTTGCCCACACTGTGGCAGGGGAATTCTGTGCTCTTGTGCTTCTGGTTGACCTTCTCTCTGTCCTGCTTCCTTAATCACTGTAGCTCATGTTCTCAAAGGCCCAGCTGCCTCTTAATCTGATTTCTGAATGAAAACAGTCAACTGCACCACGTAGAAGTTCTTATTTCACAATGTTCTGAGAGTCATGGGGAAGTATGGTCTCTACTCCAGGCTGGAATCTGACCTCAGAATTACAATTTATTTCAGACTTGCTAAAGAATTTAGCCCAAAAGGATGTTTTGTGCAGGACAGAGAAGAATTTGGTGCAGACAGATGAATGTTTTACACATGATGTTTTGCACTTCCTTAGCTAAAAAGCAATTGAATAAATCTTCTTTTAATTGCTCATAGCATAAAATGGAAAATAAGTGGAATCTCATCCTTTTAAAAGATATTTTTAAAATAGTATAAGTGAAAAATAGATGTTTAGAATTCAAGTCTGATTTAATATAATACCATAACATTTAGAAACCAAAATGATTTATTGATCATCTTACTTCAATATCCCAATGTCTCTTTACAAATGCAACTGTTTCCTTCAGAGCCTTGAAACTTGTCTAATACTACTTATATATGCAATCTATGAATAACCAGTGGGGCTACATGGATTCTGATATTCATTCTGGATATCCTGGATATTTGGAACTATTTTCATGTGTATTATCCTAATGTACATAGAATTGCTTGGGACAGAATTGAAGCTGCCTCAAACTATGAAAGCTTTTTATTTAATCCATTTACTGAATAATTCAGTAAAGACTCCTGTGTTTTCTACATTTAGGCTCTTAAAATTATTGTCTTTATGTTATAAAGAATTCTGTTCTACATGGTTAAAGTGTCATGTTTGTATAAGAAAAAAATGCTCTCCTGTGTACATTTGGTCTACAGAATTTGCTTAAATATTTGTTGCTTATGAAAGTTCTACAGCAAGGCCTTTTCCTAAGGCATACATTTATCAGCTAAAATCTTGATTGTTTTGCCTGTATTATGTCACTCACGTCTGGCAAGAACAGCATCCTGCTGTTTGTGAAGCTGACCTCCTGCTGCTACTTAGCCACTTGTAGGATTCTATCCCAATTCCTCTAATCCACTCTGTTTCAATAGCACCATATTTGGGCTCCTTCACAGATTCTTTTGCTGCTCTGTTTGCGATGCTCTATGAGCTGAATTAGAATTTTAATGTTCCGTTCAAAACAGAAGGAACCTTTTTGTTAAATGGGAATATAAGGAATAATCTCCTCCACTCCCTTGGACAGAATTTCTACACATGCACTGTATTATTTTCCTTCAAACTTCTGTCCAGAAGTTTGGGGCACTATTTCAATATATTGGTTTACTTTGTGTAAATCAGATCCAATTTGAGGTTTAATGTTGCAATAAGGCCTGCTACCATCTTAAATTGTTTCTTTCCTGTTGTAACTCCTCATTCAGAGTTCAGTGCTCCTTCTTTCCATTATGTCAAGGGTTTACTGAAATCTTTTCAAGCTCCTTGTGCAAGTCAGGCCTAATTAAAGCAGAAAACTGAAAGGACTCCAAAAATGGTGTTAGAAACGACACCAAAGCACAAAGTGCACTGTAGATATTTTTGTCATACTTTCAAGAAGTCAGGAAAGATTTTTCTATGTGTTTTTCTGGTAGCTATTTTCTGATCCCCACATGAAGCAAGGTTTAGAGACGACAACTTAAAGCTTGATTTATATATATATATATATATATATATATGTATGCATTTACATATATATGGTGTGTGTGTGTGTATATATATGTAGTATTTATATTTATATGCGGTCTGTCCCTTTACTTCACACCTAAGCCTATTAACTTTGCTGGATCTATTTGTGGTCAATACAGCAGTTGAAAAAAACAGGATGGCAGAACATGATCCTTTTTAATGCAGAGCTCCTGGGCTTATATTGTGTTAAGAATTGTTCTTTAGAGAATGGGATTTAGTTTACTGAAAAATAAAAATGGGGTTGAATTATGATGCTAATTTTATTCTTTGAAGATGAAGTTCTTTGGACACAATGCAATATTGCATGAGTCTCTCTTGTACAATTTAGTAAACCTTCAGTGCAGTATATAGAGCTTACCTAAGTGTTTAAAGAGAAAAAAGACATTATCGAGGTGAAACATATTTCAACAATTTCATAAAGTGTCTCTCACTTGTACCAAACTTCCCTCTCTGGAAAATTCATTTTAGAGCATGTACCATGTTTGCTTCAGCTGTAGCTTTCTGCAGTCCAAAGTTCCCTCAGTCTTGCTGAATCATCATCATCATCAGGAGCCACCTGGTGCCAAGACCTGCTGAGAAACCCCATGAATGGGGTCAGGGATGAAGATGGAAGCTGGAAAAGACAACAGCTACAGCAGTCTGATATAATGATAAACTTTACAGCTAGAAATGGAACAGAGAGGATAATGAAGGAAACAGGTGAAAGAAAAAGACTTCAGAAAGAGGAGGTGAAACAGGGATGGAGGCAGTGAAGGATGGGAGGAAACAGAGAAAACAATACTGAAGAGAACAAGTGGGAAAAAGAAAACATATTATTTGGCCTTCTTTCTTCCATTTAACAAGTAATGTGTATATATGATTTGTTCACAAATGTGCTAACATTTCTAATGACAGCAACATAGAAGAAAGATGTTTAACAGCTTTTATCAGGGGATTTAATCTATGGAATCCAAAATGAAGAGGTTTGTAAGTGATCCCTCTATGCAGTATCAGCGCGAAGAGTTGCGGTTCTGCTGCTCCCTCTCTGTACTTTAAAATTAATTGAAAGCCTCATTGTTTTGTTTAAACTGTGAAAGCTTCCAAGGTCAATGAGTGAGGTAATTGACCTGCCTGTTTTAGGACAAAAATATGTATGTTAAATTGCATAATTAGTTTTAATTACATAATTATGGTGTTTAATGTGGGAGGGTCAAAGGTTACTATTACATTTAGAAGTCATAGCAAGAAACACAAAAATAAGCAACATAGTTTAATTCTATGTTTCTTTGGGTTTTAAAAAAGGGGTCCACTGTGATCTATCCTTGACCTTGGATATTTGATGATTATAGCAAATAATATATTGCTGTTACCCTTTTTGGAATCACAGAGACACCTTTGTAAATGACTAAGTGACTTTACCAAAGACTTCATTTAGGTTTAGAGTACACAAAAGTTAATCAACAGTGGGAACTCAACTGACAGCAATTTAATCTGATTGGGTAAGGTAATTACATGATTACCAGGAGTGTTTATATATGGACAAGGATATTTTTATTGGAAAAAATCCTAATTGCTTTCTTACTGAGAAGAGAAAAAAACAAACAAATTTGTTGTCATGGGTTAAGAGGACATCCTTCGTTCCTTGAAATAGCTTCTTTTCATATTTTAGTGACAAAATGAACTCATAATTCTCTGCAAATTTGCTCTGGGCTTATGTTAGGACTTCCTCTGTTTCTGAACTTGAAATAATGCCATCAATATCTTGTTTCATTTGACCAGCTCATTGCTTATATATCAATTGTGTGATAGCCTAAAGATGTCATGATTCTTGTAATTAATTATCTCTTTTACTGTGTGTAAACACTGTTGCTTAAATACAGGTTGATTTCACCAAACTTAAGCCTGAAGGTCCATTATACTAATGGATATTTCTGGGAAGGAGGGCAGTATTTGTTTTTCCATGATGGTAAAAAATAAAAGGGGGACTATGTAAAAGGTAGATAAAAGGTGGTGTTCCTAAATACTGGAAGAAAAGGTATCATTTAGGTTCTCTGAATGATCTTTAAGAAAATGCTCTTTCATTCTATTGACATAGAAGGGAATGTTGGGAGATGGATCTTCATTAACAAACATTAACCTCTCTGCTTACCTCCTGAAGAGCACTGCAGAGTAGAATCCCATTTGGCTGATAAATGCTGGCTTGCTCCAAGACCTGATTAAGGAATGGGCCGGGCCTGGCCCTGGCGCTTTGTAGGGTTGTGTCTAAATCTAGATGCCAAAAAAATATATTGACACTTATAAGAGTAACTTCGTATCACACCAGTAACTTTTGAACACATTCTGCCGGTGGAAATGGGAAGCAATCCTCTCAAGGCTGACTTTTAAGGAATTGAAAGGTTAATGAACTGTACGTTAAATAAGAAATAAATGAATTTTTGAAATTAAATATATAATTATGGAAAGAAGTGCTATGATATATTCCATGTTATAAAAATTATATGTTCTCCCTTTTGCTAATTTTTCCCTTATAAGTGCTTCAGAAAATATTACAATTTTGAATTGTTTTTCTAAACCAGATGATCCAGTCACTGTTGGAGGCACATAGCCACGGCAAAATCTCATGCTGTACATTGATCACCTGTCCAACCTTTGCCTAGAGTGTGATCCCCAGTTCCTTCAAGAGATCCATCTTTACCTGTCTATAAAGAAGAAGAGGAGGAGGGAGACATCTGGGATATTCAAGTATCAAAATTTAACACCAGAGCAGGTTGAATCTTGATTTATATTATTCTCTATATGTGTTGCTAGTTTTGACTTGCATATTTGGCTGGAGATTTTTTCAGTGATTGTATACTATGGGTGGAAGTTGCTCCAGTGTTAAAGCATTTTTTTTAGACTGCTCACTTGCTGAAACTGCACATGCATTTTTCATAGCCCTGTGGTGTGAAATTGAGCCCAAAGTCACTCTGCTATTGAGGAGGTTGGCTAATACTGAGCATGCCTGGAGTCTTTACCTCTCCCTTGAACATGTGCTGACCACAGAGACTAAAATGTGGCAGCTTATTTAAAACTGTTCAGTGTACTGTATCTGGACCGTTCTGTATTTAGCACACAACCAAATCCAACCCCAGCCAGTGCGATTGTGTTCATTCACTTGTTAAATTTTCTTCTTACTCTTCCCTTTCCAAGAGGACTTTGATATCCCCAAAAAGCCAAGGTTTCGCTTACTGTCCTAAGGACTGCCCCTTTAGGGGTGTAGCACAGCCCACACACAAACCTGGAATATGTCCAACTTGTTCTTTGAGCAGAATGTGAACCCGTGACCTCCTGGGCCTCCGGCAAGAGTGCTGCCTACTGAGCCACCAATACCCAGGCCATCAATAAGTTTTAAATGCCAGTTGCAGACTTCACAGAGATAATGACTTCAGTGTGTAAAGGTTTTGTTGTGGAGGCTGCAGTCTCACACATGGCGTGACAGAGTAAATACGCTAAAACCATAGAGAGCCGTTGCATAACTCGCCTTGATATAACAGTTTTTGTAATATGTTTCAAGGCATGGAATATTATTTAAAGGGACCCTGTTATGTAGGCTTAGGCCCAAAATGAAGCTATTATGAAAAGAATGTTTAGCAAAACCAGAAATATGTCCATAAAATTGTTGGAGTGGGAATTTCAGGGTAACCTTGCTTGGATTTAAAGTCGCCTGCATGACATTGCACTGTTGTGCTAGGGAATGAGAACCAGCAAATGAAAATATTGTTAAGTGAGAATCAGATACTGAGCAGAATAAAGATGTTAGAAGGCTATTACTATTGTTATAACTTCTTAAAAATCTTACCTCATCCTGAGAAAGATGAGATGAAAAAATGAATTCCAATTTAGTTATTCAAAGAAGCATTATTGACACAGGTAAAACCATGTATTTACATTTTAATAGTATTTTTAACCTGATCACAAGTAAGTTCTTGTATTTTAAGTACTTATAAAGGAAAATGTGTATGAAATAAGCTTTCAGGTTTTGGCACATTTCAGTTTTATTGATGTTTTCTATTTAAAGTTTAGCATTAGAAGCATACAAGAGATATGTTGATGTTTGCAAACAAACTGTTATTTATAGACTTGGATCAGGAAGGAAAACACTGCCAGATTCAAGCTAAGACTTAGATTTTTGAAAGGCTGTAAGATAAATTGCATGAACCTTCTATGGAGCACAGGCCAGGAACCCAGGACTCCTTTTCCCAGCTGAATGCCCAAATCACGAGGCTACAGACTCTTGCTCCCTCTTGTGTTCTTTCTCTGGCCCAATGAATCTTGAATTATTTTCTGTACAATGAAAGAGCTTCAGTGGTAGAACTTTGATATCTCCCTCTCCTTGCCCCAGCATTTACTGCAGCCTGTGGCCAACTGATTGGAACGTTCTGCTAAGAGACACTGCTGGGTCCTAGGGTGAAGAAGGGATGCGACCAGAGCATTTGGGATGAGCAGTGCTGCTCCCAGGCTGGGAATGACTGTTGTTCATGTGCCATTTGAGAAGGAAATAGCACCTGAAGAATTTTGTAGGGAACCCACCTGGCTGGTGTTTACTAAGCTGGCTTTGAGAGCACCTGGTGGGTCAGACTCTTCGGGTCAGCTGTGCAGCTCCCCACAGGATTGGGCATAAGCTGAGCCGTGAGGTGAAGCACCCTGCATGAGCAGATAAACTCTGGCCATGCACAGAGATGCAGCTTCTGGGTCTGGCCTGTGTTGCCATCAAAACCTTTATTCCTATCAGAAACATCTCCAGGATGAGGTAGGGGCCTCCAGGATCACTGTTTAGGCTACACATGCCTAAATTCTCCTCACGACCCATTTTGGATTCCCACATTTTTGGGCTTTTAATAAGTTTAATTTAACAGTTTGTTTGAATGTAGAACTGAGAGATTTTATGAACCTGTTTTTCAAACAAAAGTTAAGTTTTAAAGAATGTGTTATTATTGAGCAAGATGACAGGAAGAATTTGTGGTTCAAAAATGCATCAACAGTTATGAACCAGAGATAAAGATAGTGGGTTTTGAAGCTTAAAAAATGAAATTGCTTTAAACGTGTTAATGCTGTTCAGGAAGTTCTGTAGAGCAGCGTGTATTAGATCTGAACTCAGGAATAGCCAACTAAATTGACTGCATCACAGTTATAAAACGAAAGTTTGTCAAAATTGCTGACATAATTCCTAGGCTTTCTTTTCCCCCACGTTTGTTTTTATGAAGTCCTGCAGTGCAGACCCTTATTCATGCAAATGCATTTATCTGCCTCAGTGGAATTGTTCTGGTGGATAAGTCAATGTCTAAGATCAACTATGATGAGTCTGGTTTTCTTTTTAATAGAAATGCTAATTTTGAAAATGACATCTATGCATTATTTTTAGTCTGAAGAGCTACAGACAGTATAAAATTGGAACGGTAGATTGCCTTGGCAGTTTTTCTATGATTGTTTCTACCTGTTTGAAACACTGGAGGAATAATGTGATTCGTTACACATTACTTTTCTGGCAGTAGATGTATCACCTACTTTGGTATCCAAATGTGAACTATTGCTGCTTTGTAATATGGTAAATTGGGGGTGGTGGATGTGGGAATAGAAACTTGTGTTCATGAAAGGCAGTTGGTTTTAAAGACAAGTCTTTTTCTGCCTTGCTAGTGTCTATTTTCATTGCAAGGGAACTTTTTATGTAGTAGGAGGGCACTCTGAAGGAGGAAGGATGCAGTCTGTACCCAGTTGTTCAAGGTTTAGCTGCAATTCCTTTGGCAGCATTTATGTTTCTACACACAGGACTTTCACTGTCCCATAATCTGGCTTTAGCAGGGCTACCATTTGCTCAGTGTAACGTTAATGTCTCTCCTTTCCCAGTGAACAGAAGTTAAATTGATAAAATCTGTAATCATATTAATGATTCTGTGTGCATTGCTGTAGGGAACTGCTCAGCACGGTGTTGACTTAATTGCTTTAAAGTGGGTGTGTGTTGGTGTGCTAAAGGGGGTCTTTAGATACCAGTGTTATGAATTTGGGATAAATAGCTAAAAACCCCACTGTAGTAACCCACATAATGCTAGAGAGAGGTAGAGAGGTCTGAGTGAAAGCCAGAATGGGAAAATTGAGTAGGAGGGGGGAGGAAAAAACATTGCTACAGAAAGCTATGAGTTGATGGAGTGGTAAATCTGGGGGGCAAGTATAGGTCTTAAAAAATGAATAAATTTTGTATAACTATGGATAAACTAAATTACATGACTTTAGTTGATTTCAATAACTGTAATTTGGGAAGCCCTGCACAAGGCAGTTACAGTAACTAAAAGTTGTGATCAATAAGCATCTTGATGGAGGCAGTAGTCAAATGTAAGATCAGCTACAGAAGAACAAGCTAAGAAAAACAGACTTGTAGTTCAAATCACATGAAAATTGCTATTTCATTTGGGAACGGCATAGTTCCAAGATTATAGATTGGAAGGGTAAAAGTAAATCACTGTAAATATGACTCATATGTTAGTGAAAGCTCACATTAAAGACCTTATCCTCTCAGCTCTAAAAATACTCAACTTCATTGTCAGTTAGGGAAAAAATAAGTAGTGTGAATGCTGTTGTGTTTTCTCTTGATCAATTTTGCAAAAAAACCTTTTAAATTTCATTACATATTTTGCTATTTTTATTTTATAGGAGAGCTTGATTGATGTGTGATTAGTAGCAACGACTCTTTAGCCTCAAATCACTTGATATCTTGAGCAGGAAAAGATTGCATGGCACGGTCTTGCTCTCCTCATTTTCGTGTTGCCACAAAGGAAAAAGATTGCTTACAAATGTCTGAAATTTTTTTGCATCTGCTCTTGGAAATACTAAAGCTAATAGGGATTTTTCCAAGTTAAGAGAGTTTTTGATAGAAACTGTTGCTTTATCAAACCTGAAACCTCTCTCACGTCAAGGGTAGCTTAAAGAAATTCCCTTCAGAAAGCTTTAATTTTAAATAGCAAATAAATAATTTATTGGAAATGCAACTGCTCAAAAAGAAACCTTGAGAGAAATCTGCATTACAATACCCAGAGCCTAATAGTTAGGGCATTATCCTTTAAGACATGCGACTTTGGTTCAATTTCCTTTTCTGAATCCAGCTGAATAGAGACTTAAATCCAGCTGAATATCTAATGCATCCAAGGCAACTGTCTTTACCACTGGACTATTGTCTGTAATAGGTTGGGTATCTCTGCTTTTGTGAAAATTGTGAAAGGATTTGTCCTAATACTAACAAGACCTTTCTGAAATCTTCAGAATTCTTATAGGCTGGGAAAGAACCTTTGTGCTTTGCTTTATTCATAACCCCCAGGCTCTGAAGAAATGCCTGTAATAATCATTATTTTATATATTCATACCAGGCAACATTTGTTAATCTGGGCTCTAAACTAAATCTCAATCTCAGACTCCATATAGAACTGTCTTTCCATGCCTCTGGTTATTCCTGTCAGCTGTCTCGGGTTTTTCTGTTTTTCCTATATCCATTCTTTCAACAGTTCAACCAAATCTGCCTAAAAGTAGTACTTGGGTTGTAACAACGAATTTAATGCCATTTTTCTATATAGTCTTCTGTACTCTTTGCACACTCTACTTTATAATGATAAGCTGAACTCTGTGATCACTGCTGAAGATGCTTCTGGTTGAAATATCCACTTAATGAAAAAAAATTCCAAAACATGTTGAAAGTAATTTGATGGTGGTTAGGACATTGTTTTGGAGTATGCAGTCGTGATGGATTCCTTGAAACCAGAGGAATTGGGATTGTTTGGTGGCCTGTCAGAGTGTGGGTATTCTTTTGAGATTGCCAAAAGGGATCAGTTACCTTGGTAATGTGTCCACCAATATTTATTGTGTCTATTTCTTTACACAGGCTAACAAACATTCATCATGTGGGAATGTTGGTCATGATCAACTTGAGCTGAATATAAATTGATGACCTAAAGGTTAAAGTCTCTGTATCCCATTACCTCTCCCTTGGGCTGTCCATTCTCCCTACAACTGGATTTAACACCACTTTTGGTTTATCAGTGTCTTTGGAGGAAGAGCAGTCTTTAGGAGTGCTGATCTGACAAGTACCATGGATGTCCTGCTAAAAAAAAAAAACCAAACCAAATCAATATGACTTTTGCAGCTTGTCAATACTTGCTGAAGAAGGTTCTGAACAAGTATTCAGATGCTGGTCTAATAACCTCACCAGCCTGTTAGATAGCTTTAATCCAGTCATATGGGAACATAATGCAGTGTAGCAGCCCAGTGAAACATGAAACTATGAGAACAGCTGAATAAATTTAAACAGTTTTTTGAACATTCTAACCTTTGTCATAAAAATCTGATAATATAGAAGAAAAACTAATAACACTTGCTTTTGGTTTTGTTATTTTGTACAGTAGTTGAGAAGACAACATTTCTTGTGGCTGCTGGCTTGAAAGCAGTGACAATTTCTAGGACTCCTTTTTGCCCCATATGAAGTTTATTCTTTCTCACTCATTAAGGAATGAATCTGGTTTCTGTTTTATTCAATGCTGTATATACATCTCACCCATAAATATTTAAACTGAGTAAATATAGAATCTTAAACATGGAATATGCTTTCATTCTAAACTGGTGGCTGTGGGGGAAGGTAAAAATATTTTATTCAAAGATCAGTGGTCCTTTTGGATGAAGAAAAAAAGTGTTTTGTGCTTGCTGTAGGGCAGCAAACTTTTTACCAGATTATACCTTTATTGTTGTAAAGTTCAGACTATAAAGGATCTATAGGAAAGGGTTTGCAGATACTCACTTCAAAAACACATGGCTGGTATTCAGCCCCTATATCTGGGGCTAATTTAATTCTTCTTCTCCATTCAAAGTGCCTCTCTCCTGTCTACAAATGCAGAACAGATTCCCTGGTAATTTTCCTTCTTGGAAGTACCATCGTTTTATTCCTAACTGGGAATAGCATGAAATGGAAATACATTTATGACTCTACTTAAAAACAAACACCAAACAAAATAAGAGCAGGGATACTATGAAAGATAGTTCCATAACAAATTGGTGCAGAAAAATGCAGAAATTTGAAGCATATTGAAAAAAACTCATTTTCACTGGGAAGATTTCCTTCAGCAAACCGATTTTTGTAACCGGCGTAATGTGACATACCGAGAGTAGTTAATTAATTTTGGCCAAAATGGTAACGCCAATTCATGGTTTTAATTTGATCCATGCAAGCAAAGTCCAATACACATCTAGATATGCAGCAGGCCTAGATCCTATTCTTAAGATACAATGAAGAGGGTTGTGAAATTAGAGTTTTATTAAACTCAATACAACAAACAGTGGAAGTTTGTGCTTTACAGTGTTATGGATGTGTGACTCCTACGTGCATTGCCCACTCTTCTTTCATATATATTGTACAGTCTGAAGTGCTGAGGGATGCTCAAGGTTGCATCCTGACTCCTGCTGAGGCTTTCTGGAAAAAAGTCAAGCTCTTTGTTATGTTTTGGAGTCTGAGGTTCAAGCTGTTGCTTGTGTAGGTGGTAAAGTGGTTGGACCAGCCTCTTCCCTAAAGTCTGAATCCTTTCGTGGGTAATATCTTGTTGAAATGTAAAATAAGCTTTGATTATAAAAGGTGAAAAAGAAAGTTACAAATGTAGGACTTTGTGTTTACAAGGCAAAATCAGATCAAGCCTCAAAACAGAAATGTGAAGTACATAATATTTTGTTATGCATTATAGATACATAATTAGCTGATCAACATGAGCCTCCTTTGGTGATTTTGATGAGGTGACAAAATGGGTTTTAAAGGGGAGAAAAAAATCCACCATTTATTTTAATTTATTTTTATGTGTGGACCAAGTACCTGAACTGGACCAGTAGGAAAGACTGTTTTACTAAATTTAGTATTGCTTCCAATTTTTCTTTCTTTTCTTTTTTTTTTTGTGTGAAATAGAAACAGGGGGGTAGAGTATTTTCAACAAAATTCAATGCCTCTTTTTGACCTTTTTATGTTAAACCTATGTTTATGGAACACAAAGGCAAAGGTTTTATTGATTTCTGAAAGAAAGATTGGGATATGTTACTTTTGCCTACTGTAATTAGCATAATAAAGACTTTTTTTGATGTAGAATTTTTTAAACAGCTTGGTTTGGAGCTGCCCTGTCAAGGTCTGCTGGTTGAAGCGTTACAGTAATGAATCCTCAGTTCAAAGATGATTTCTTAGGAGTGTGGCTTTGTTCTCCTGTGCAGACTGACAGATACAGGGAGCACAAAACCTTTTTTTTGGTCTTAGATCAATACTGTCATGAACATGCAAATACTTGTGTATGTTACCACAGCTCCCATAGAAGCACCATTCACACGTTGGGTTTTTTCCCTGGCTTTGATTATCTGTACTGGCCCACAAATTCAGTCTGTGTTGGCACAGAGCCCTGGAAAATCTAGGCAGACAGAAACTAACCTGTCATGTCTCTCTGTACTTTTATTTTCCAACTCTTCGAGCTGTCCTTCTGCTGAAATTCTCCACTTCAGCTTTGTGGTTACTCTAAGTACTTCATTTTACTAAATTTGTTAAGTGAATCTAGACCTCTGAGCTCCAAGTACCATTTTCACATGAACATAAACTTTTTTTTTTCTCTTTGTGGGCATCTTAACTCTGCTGTGCAGAATGAAGTACAGTCCCTTTCTCTGTAGTTGTAATATACTTCATCAGTTTCCAAAAGACAATAACTTGCTTTATTCCCATTTTATAAGGATTAATTATACTCAGAAAAAGCTCTCAAATAGCAAACAGAAAAGGAAACCAGATGTTGCAGAGTTATTTAACCAGTGTTATTTGCAGACAAATATTTAAGCTATGTGATTTAATTTTTTTGTGGGACCTTTAGAAGCTGGCTGGTGAGTGAATAAAACATCCACAGTGTATGTGAAAACATATTTTACCTGATAGTATCATTTTTTCACCTAACTATTACAGGTAAATACTTTTTCAGTTCTTGGCAACAAATTTGCAAAAGTATTTGATTAGAACAGGAACAATCCCCAAGGCATATTGTGTATGGAGTCATAATTTATAAATAGGCTTTTGTTGCATAAAACACAGTTTTGCATTTCCAACAGTTTCGGTTTTCTGTGCACTATTGAAATGGTGTAGGGATAAAACTTTGTGCAAATTTGTTTTTCTTATAGATGCAGAATCAAATAATGAATCTTTAGAACAAGCAAGTGAATTCATCATCTGAACACAAATATTTATCTATGTTTCAATGAGACCAAGTTCACTTCTGGAAAATGGTGCTTTGCAAAACAGATGAGGGCAATTTCTGTTATAGCAATGGTTTGTATAGGCAGTTAAAGGCATATTTAAAAGGTGGCATATGTTCCTAAAACTGATCTGTTTTAACTAATTTTCATGTCATTTAGTACCTGTAAGATTTGTAAGATATAGTTCTAAAGTATAGAAGCTTCCTGTTTTAGATTTTATAGGACAAACAATATCAGTTTCTGTTGTCTTTTTCATCATTTCTACACTCTTGATATCCAAGAAATCCTGAACAGTGCTATCCCTCCAAATGTATCTTCCAGTTTTCCTCTTGAGTACTGAGAGCTTTTGTTCTTCCAGCCACTCCTGTCAAAGACAATCTGCCTCATGCCATTACGAAAAATTTTCTAAATGAAAAATGTTTCAATATTCCAGTTACTAATATTTCAACACTTGCATTGGTATGCCTCATATTCAACTTTGTCTTCCTAATTCAAGGAAGCACCTTACCCTTATTTTCCCAGATTTGCTCTTTTAAAATTTTGCACTCAGGATTTCAGTATCTCCTTTCTTACATCCTCTAGTGACTCTTCATGCTCTTATCTCCTTTCCCTCTACAGCCTTTTCCAGCTGCAAGATTCCTTCCAGGGTTTCAGGTTAATTTAATTTATTTTCAAGTCTGCCTCCAGCCTATTTTGTCTTCTTCCCTTGTTAGTAACCTGCAGGCTCTTCAAACCCTCTTTTTCCAAACTTAAAACCTCACTTTCCTAGGTTACATCATTTCTCCTGCCTCTTCATCCTTTTCCTACTGATCTCCAGTGGCCACAGCTTCTGCCACAGTTGTGTTACAGAAATTTCCAGTGTTCTCTTCTGACCTTACAATTTCCTGTTATTTGGTCTGTGCAAGTGCTCAGCTTGATGGACTTTGCACTGAACATAATCAGAAAAAAGAAAGTATGTAGTTTCTGTCATCAGAGATGATAATAATCTGTTCCTATTTTTAAAATACCATTTCCTGTTTATGGGAACCCATTATTGCTGACAGGTTATTGCAAAGAGGCATCATTCTTAAATATGCATCCATTTTTGAGAAGTTTCTGGTGTGTTTTTTACTCTATGCAAGATTGTTTGCTTTATGTAACTATTTCCCTCGTCTAAATGTAACCTGCAGGATGTGATGATAAATGTTAAATGGTTCTTGTAAAGCTCTTACATTGTCAGTCTCAAACTTTAGTGAAACACCAGTGTTTTCATTCGATCCCAGCGCTGAGGAATGTCCAGCTTTCATCACAACAGGGTTGTTTAGTTCTGTAAAAGTCTAAATACACTCCCTTGGGAGATATCTTACTGTTACCTGGTCCTAAATTGAAAATTATATGTTCAGCCACAGGTTGGGGGGGGCTGTTTTTTAAGAAAAGAATCTTTTTTTTTTTTTTTTCCCTAACAGACATCTTTGATGTGGGACAGAATCCCTTCGACGGGAAATAAATGAAAGCCTGAGAAGCTGTTCAACAACCCTGTCGTTTAAATACATCCAGTTATAGATAACCAAAAAAAAGTTCCATCCTGCCCTCGTTCTTTCTTTTGCTCTTCAGGATGTGTAGATTTTCAGACAAACAGTTCTGTTGGCTACATCATGAGCTTCTAATCACTAGCACTTTTGTTGATGAATAAAATGTAGTGCTAGATAAATTTGTTTAGAACAGATTCTCAGCATAAATATTTAGAAACATTTCTCTTGAACAAGAGGTATAACCATCAAAGTCAGTAAGTTAATGCCATTCAGCATAAAATATTATCAAGGAGCTGAATGTTTGTATCTTACCCAAACAATTAACAGAATCAATTTAACTGGTAATGTCAGAAAACCCTAAAACTATATAGTGCAAATACAGCCTTGATTTATTTGTGCATAAATAAGAACTGTTGTCATATTCACTAAGGTGCATTTGGCTTATGCCTAAACAAGAACTACTTTTTTTTAATAATGCCATGTTTATCTTTAAGAAACATAAGATGTAAGGCCAAATCAGATTTTGCTTGAAAGGAATGAAGGAATGCATAAATAAATGTATTAGTACCTAGTTGAACAATATTGTTTTGAATTCTTTATGGGTTTTTTTAAAATAATGATTGAGAATATTAGCAGGTAAGCTCTTCCAGTAGATATGGCTCCTTAGGATGAAAAAGGAGCATGCTAGAAATATTACAGGACTAGAACAAATATTTCACAGAGAACCAGAGACAGAAAGGAGGAAAGAGATCTTAAAGTGTTTTACATGTATTTTCCTAGTCCTTCTACAGCCAAGACACCCCAAATTAAAAACACTACAGAAAGCTCATGGGAACCTGAGGTGTATTGTGACTCTGAACTCTTCATCTGTACGTCTTAAAACAGAAAATATCTTGGAATATTCTGCCTAGAAACCTATGGAATAACAAGAGTTGGTCATCTGGGCTCCAAGTTCTCCCATTGGTACAGGCCTCTTATTTTTCTGTCTTCCTAATCTGACAGTGGTACGTCCATTTGGCTGGGGAACATTTCTCTTTTTAGAAACAACCTGTAACACTTTTTCTGCTTCTTTTCTTCCCACAGATTTTTTTCACTTCTGACACTATAAGTACTCCATTGCTTAGACTTTTTTTTTAGAACAAGTAATTCTATTTTCAATAGATGCTGCCCTGCTGGCACTGGGCTGTGCAAAAGAATCTTTCTTTTGATGCAGCATCAGGCACCTAAATCTTAGACGTCTCTTCCTGATATTAGAAAAATGCCAATTAAAAAGGTGATGATTGAGGAAGACCTAATTAATAGAGGTCTCATCATGGAACTAAGATATACTGTAGATTTATCTTTCTGCCTTCCCTCCCCTTCAGATTGCAGACACAGATATAAAACTTAAATTGTCACAAGGTGCAAAGTGATTTACAGAGGGAGTTTTGTGTCCAGGCTAAGAACATCCACGGATTTGATAGCCACAACAGAACATAATACTCTGTAATTCTGGACAGAATTGAAGGGTGTTCTTACATGCCTAGTTAACAGAGCTGCTGTGAATCCTTGTCTTCATGTCTTCGAACATGAGGTATAAGGAAAAAATCCTGTTTAAGGGATTTTTACCTTAGTCTTGATCAGTTATTTGCTCCAGGGGTTCAGAAATGAGAAAGTAGCAGAAAAATATGTCTGCATTATCCCATGTTCAAAATACTGGACAGTTAATGAACAACTGAGTACAACTTGATATTTTCTTTATATATTATGAATTTATAAAGTGCAGAGGAGTGAGGAAAATAATTAATGCTAAATATGACATCTATTCCCGTGAGTACTGTGGACTTTGCTGACAAAACTAGTAGGTCCCAGATGATTTTGTGCTAGGTTGCTTTTTAAATGGCACAAGTGCCTACTCAGCCCACCTATGGACCAAGAGGTCATTGCGTTGTGTAGGACACGAAAAAACGCATTTATCTGTGATCCTGATGGTGTAAAATGATGGGTTGGAGTACACAAACAAGGCCTGTTTGTATGTGCAGTGGGCAGGGATGGTTTGTGTTTGTGTGTGAGTACACAAAGGTGTTCGTTTGTGCACACATACCGACTCAACAAGCATGGACAGCACCATGCAAAGAGCTGTCGAAACTCGTTTCCAGGTTCCAATCCTGTTTACAGCCTCTGGGCATTAAAATAATGTAAATAACAAATTGGGGGGGGGAGGGGCGGGCAAAGATCTCCACTACGGTTCCTTATTTAGGGCATTTTCCACACTGCTTTATGATGTGGTAAATTTATTTCCATGGTGGACAGCACTGGGCAGGACATGGCTGACGCGTCAGCTTCCAGTTTGACAACTGTTGTTGGATTGAATTGGGCTTTCTAGAAGTCAAATCCAAAGCTTGCCCTATAGTGATTTTTGTCAGATATTCAGGTTTCCTAGTATTTAATATCTTTTTTCCCTAGTTAATTTTGCCTGTATTTATTTTTATATTTTTTTTTCCTGGTTTTTGCTTTCTGTTATTTATACAAGTCAGAACTTCAGCACCTCCCCTTATCCTCATATTGAGAGATTTACTATTCCTGTAGAGAACTGAGAATCCCTTTTATACATATTTACCCATATAGGAATTTCTCTGATCACTGAAGCCTTGATTCTTTCAGACAATGTTACGCTCCTCACAACCTGACATATAAAATCAATATGTGTAATTTTAAGCAACATTTTCAGTAATTACTGTTTATTCAGTACAGAATGTGCAGAAATGTTTCAGCAGTCAGTCCTCAGCCTTTTAATTTGTATATCTTAAATAAAACAGTAAATAAAAAGTGAATCTTGATGATACCCCAAAGAGGGCCCATTTTATAGGACCTTCTTCCCCACTGTACATAAGGTTTGATACAAGCCTGTTATGAGGTTCCAGGGATTGCACATCTTTTAATAAAGAAATATGAATGAAATTTTAAAGGGCTCTCTAGAGTAACTGGTTCATCAATAAATTAGGATTTTTCTGCAATGAAAAACCTTGAGGTATAATTGTTACTTTATATTTATAAATGCATTTGATACAAAATGCCTATGCATGAAATGCATTTATATGTGTTTAATGCTGAGTCTACATTTAACTTAGATGAATTTTAAGATTTGGGAGTAATACAGAGTAGAGTAATTGTTTTTTCTTTCAACCAGAAAGAAATATAAATTAAAGTTGGCTGAGGTCGTCAAATTCCTTAGTTATACTTACTTATTTATTAAATCCATTCACAACATGACTTAATGATATAATAGTTAAGAAATAAAAAATATTATGTGGCAGCTTTAAATTTGTATGCAACCAGGAATGATTTATGGAAGCACTGAAACAATGCCAGTCACAGAGCCATCTAAATCCTTCCCTGCTTTTGTGTCATTCACAAGGAGAACACTTATTATCTGTTTTCAATTATTAAAATGCATTCCTACTCCATACCCTCCTTTTGGATAAAGAAGATCTGGAAATATCCGATGACAAATCTGAAGTTTCTTGAAGCTTGCAGGTTAATTTTTTAATTCCTCATAAATCAATTAGTAATTATTAATATTATAGCACAAAACTAAGCGTTAAGAGAATATCTAAATTATAAAATACAGGGAATTAAGTGGTACATGAGTTGCATTCTTTCTTTCTGGGTAGAAGGGCATGGCATGGCTATCAAAGCTCAGTCGTGTATGACTCCCTATAAGCACTCTGTCAAATGCATGAACAGCTCTGCTGTGCTGTGGGGATGGAGCTGCTGAACAGTCAGCAGTGAGCTTAAGGACATTCCTTCAAAAGCTTTTACCTTAGTACTACCACAGGATACGTAGTTAATAACAAAAACATCTGCAATAGGCATTCTTGGGTGCCATAGTTAAACTGATAAATCTGCAGTGACAGATATCTGTGATGGAGGGATCTGCCAATAGTGGATTTTTTCTTTAGTGATCATCTGTATATTTACAGCATCTGGCTGAAGAATAAAGCTCCATGCTTAAAATACAATTGGCATTTTTTATGAAAGTAAAAAAGAGCTGTATTTTGGTTTAGTACTTTGTTAGGAAATACTTTCAAACAGCAAAATTGGTAGTCTTCCCTACCTTTTTGGTAAACTGAATAGCAAAAATCGTGACCAGTGTAAGTTTTGTCATCACCAATCCCTGCAGCAAATGTACAAACATAGAACAAGTTTCTTTTGAAGAAAAATTACTGCTCTGTATATGACATAAGTAATTGCTGGAAACATCACTGAATTCTTAGTGTAATGGCTTGGATAGGAGTGTGATTTTTTTTTAGCTCCACAACTCAACTTTCATTTTAATGGATCTAAAATTCTCTGAAGCAAGAACCACGTCCATCATTATAAATTCTTTGCATTATTACCAGATAATTTTCAGATATCAGCTACATTTCCCAGTCCCTATAAAATTGTGAATGTATGGATACAAACGATACTGTTCTGGGTAGAACTTTGGGGACACAGAGGGCTGTGTTCAGTGCATGCAAGTTTCTGTTCCTACTGAACACTCCAAAAGCTCTTTCCTTGAGCAGTGTTGAATTGCTGACTGCAGATCAGAGGGTCACGTTCAGATCTTGTGTCCTGGAAGTTGTCCAGCTTCCGAACAGACACTCATAAATTCAAGGAGTCTGTTCTAATTCTGAGACTGGTTGGAAACTACAGTAGCAGATGAGAGCTTGGACTGGATCATGGGGAAATAAGATATGCAAAGAACAAACACATTACTTTGACATTACCTTAGTTAACCAAAACCCTTTGGAAACGTTCCTTGCTTAGTTAGGATTGTCCACAGTGATGAGGAGTTTCCCACAATAAGGATGACTGCTTTTGCTGATGGGTTCAACCACTGTTAGTATCTGGGTTTGGGTTGTTTGGGGTTTTTTTTTTGTTAGGAGTTTCTTCTGTTGCGAAGATAATTAGCAATTAAGTATATTGCAGTAACAACTGTAGTAAATTACTATAGAAGTGCTAACAAAACTTTATTTTAGCAGGTATTTCTATCTAGATTATGGACCATACAGATTTTGGTCTTTTCCTAACTGATGTATAAAGCAGAAGGTTGAATAGAGATGGGGTTTTATTTTAAAATTTCCCTATTCTTTAATGATAAATCAATGCTGCTTTTGGAGAGGTTTTTTGGAGTATTTTGAGGGAGACTTGCTTTCAACCTGTGTTCCTTATTGTCATGGATCAATGTGGTCTATATTTTACAAATCTTTCTTCATTGGTGGTCATTACAAACTATTTTCACATTCTTCTTGTTATGATATGTAATGAATTAAGAAAGTAAATGCCTTAGGCTAGATGGAAATCTGCAATAAGTCATCATATATACATCATAAATGCTGTGATCATGGTTCAGAAACCCTGCGGAAATTCTGGCCTGAAATATTTTGGGAAATGTTTCCAAAATCTGCTGTGCTCTTTTCTTCTTCCAGATTAGTGGTTTCTCTCAGAGCGCAGGTTAACTTTCTAATTTTTTTTTCCAGTTCTATGCTAAACTAGTGATGTACTTCAAAATTCACTGTGCATGAAAGCAAAGGTTTTATTAATTATTTCTGTAAAAAGATGACCAACAACTAAGCCATGACATTACAAGTGCTGTAGGGTCATTCTTGTTTCCAGAAACAGTCACCCACACAAAAGGTGGTGTGGTGCCAGTTTCGGAGACTCTAAGGTGAGGTGCAAACTGCAGAGTCCAGGGGAGGAGGACTGCAGGGCTCCAGCTCTTCTCTCCTTGGAGTCTGGCAGCCAAGGAGGTGCCTGCTGTGGATGGTCACTCATGGTCACTTCTCTGCTGTCCCCTGCCGCTCCCTGTGCTCTGGCTCGGCTGTGCAGGTGACGGCCCCTCTCTCCATCTCTGTTTCCCAGCATTATCAGCCCTGCTGAAGTGTGGGATTCTTTCAGGCTGCTGTGCTCAGGAAAAGCTGGACAGTTGCTGGAGCTGCCTTTTGCCCATGGAGCAGCAGCAGCAGCAGGAAAATGCAAGTTCCACTTTCCCTGCCAGGACCCCTGGGGGTGAGGCAGGTCTGTGTGGCACACGGCTCCCGCCAGAATCACACCAGCCCTGGGTCATGCGTCCCACAGGAATGTTGGGAAAACACCACCCATGAAATGATGGAAAGCTAATCATCTGGCTTGCCTGTACTTCTGAGAGATTGCTTTGTAAGCAGTGTGACATCTTGCTGTGGGTGTTAGAATACTTGTGACATTCTGTAAGTGAAGAGCTCTGTGTGGGTGACACCACGACTGAAATGTTGTACCTCAGCACTGCCCCTGATTGCCTGCACAAGAGCCTCTGTGTGTGTGTGCGGCTTTCAGACTCTTGTAGAAAAGTGCCTGGGCACACAGATAAGAGAGAGATCTGCTTCCTTGTCGTAGGGTTAGGTATTTGTTGCTAGTTTGGGCTTCAGTGTCGTCTAGTGAAAAAAATTATATGGGGATAATTAGGACCATTTTTGTTGAAAAATTGAAAATGGTTTCCAAAAAAATGTTTTGAAGGATGCAATACAGTGTGCAAATTCAGGTCAGACTTGGCGAACAGATGTGCACTTTCTTTGAAAAAGACAATTTTTTGAAAGTTTTAAACATTTGTTTGTTCTATAGATGAGGCAAGTTAGGATGAATTCATAGACAAGCACAGCAGGTTTTTTACAGCAGTGTTGAACCTTGTGTGCACAAACCAGCATGTACTTTTGCATTTTTTTCTTTTATAATATGTCTAACTTTGCTGCATGTTTGCATGAATTTACATACATTTCATATATATATGGTCTGTCATTTAATTCTCCGCTGCGTCATTACACAAGAATGCCAAAGCTGATTCTAATTGTTCAGCAAACTGAAGGAATTTAGGGAGGTTGCCCAGAAATTCAACGTTACTTAAATAAAATACACATGTATTTTAAACCTTTTAACAGACACGTTCTGTGCCATACCCCCTTCACTAATATTAAAATAAGACTTATCAGCACAAGCTGCATAAGGTTGTGCTGCTGGAGCCAAATCCTGGGATCAGCATCCAGGCCACGAGCCTGCAATCAGTTACACTTATGTTGAACTTCATGCACATTTGTCATTCTTTTGAAATCAGCAGGATTATTCACCTCCATAAGACAAGTATGTGTGGAACTGATTCCATGAGCGAACCCTCCATTTTTATTGGCTTTGTTATGAATCTGAGAGCAGGAAGGAGGAAAAAAAATCTGCATTAGGACTACAGAATTTAGCTCTTAGGGATCACACTGGGGACAAAACTGTGGCACTTGGGCTGCTGGTGTCAGTGAAGGAGAAAAGGATCACGCAGACGACACGCATGGCCAGTGGTGGGAGGCGTGTTCTGGGGGATAAAAGAGATTATGGAGAACAAGAGAGTGGAAAGTTATTCCATTGGTTCCCTGTCTGAGCTGAACCTTTTGAGCTCCTGTGAAAAATCACAAGCACATCACGAAATGGTAGGAATGGTAGGAAAACAGTAGAAGAAGTGTAGAAGGAAGGATTAGAAGGGATTTTTTTTTTTTGGTTTGTAAGTTCATAACATCTGTATCTAGTAAATATTTTGATCCCAGAGTTTCCCAAGCAGTTTAGTTGAACCTGCAGAAGGATGTTTTTTGGCTCATGCTAAATGATAATGTTAATATCATGTACATGTAGGAAACATTTTATCTTCCCTAGACAGTGATTTTTCACATCACTCCTTGAAGTGCTGTATGCAGTTTTCAGAGTCATGTGCAGTAGTTATAGAATCTTTTGTTATCTGTGCCAGTATTTAGCGATAAAATTTTAAATGTATGTGCAAATATGATATTAATGATCTGATTTCCTTTGATCCTTGAGGAATTTTTGTTTGCATATTTAGGATTGAGTCTTTTCATAATAACATGCATGCCCTCCCTTCACTGCCCAAATAAAAGTCCAATAGCAGCTCTGAGGAGGTTGGACAGGCTAAATGAAACCTTCTTGCATTGGCTGAACTTAACTGCTGCAGGTAATTAACACTTTTCATTTTGAAGAATGAGTTCAAGCACTTGAGGGAATTTGGAACAATATTTTATGTTTTATTCCAACTAGTAATGTAGAAAGGAAATGAAATAAGACTAATTTTATTTTCCATTTTTGCTGTCTCTCCTCTCTGTGTTCTTTCTCTTGTTGAAAAAGTATTGTCATTTATGTCATTAAAACACAGAATTATTGCCCCCAGACTTTCACTGAACCACAGCTGTTGACCTTTTTTGTCGAAAGCTTTGAATACAAAGCTACATTGGGAACATTTGTAGCCTGTGGACCATGACAGTACTGTAGACTTCTCTCCTGTCCTGACAGAAGAGAGTGCCAGAGGGTGTGCTCCCATAGTGACTACATTATTTTCTGGCAATTGTGGTAAAGATTTCCTTGCTTTGGGTTTTTCTGCCTCCTTTCAAGTGTACAGTCATCTTCAAACCTATTATACCACCTTCTGAATGCTGTGGCTTTGTCCCTTAGGCTACATAATCCATTGTGTAAAATGTTTACCAGTCCTGTACAGATATTAAATTAAGCATTGCAGCTTAGCATGAAGTGTGTAGATACTTGAAGCTGGATTTAAAAGACATCTTGATTTCTTTGCTGTGTTTTAGTATATTACATTGAATGGGAAAGAGAGTAAAAAACCTAACCTTTTCTAGTAAAAGAAGTGCTAATTTTCAGTGAAGCCTGTGAATATTAAAATAAAAAGTAGTGAATACTAAGCATGTGAAAAAATCAAGATGTCTTCACTTGAAATATTCCATAAACTCTTTTATTTTTCTGGCTGAATAAAATAAGCACTTGTGAGCAGTGCACACCAGCTGCTGCATCTGTAAGGAAACCAAGTACTTTCCCACAGTACATGCTGTATATTTCATTCTTACAGCATTTTATTTTGACAGGTAATCTTCATTCTTCTGCTTATGGAGACAAAATTTAGAGGATAAGTAAAAAGTAAAAGCAATATTCAGTGTGTTTCACAGTTTTTGTGAATTTAAATAGAGCCATATTTTTATTGACAAATATGAGCACATATAAAGCTCTCTTTATAAATACATTGTCTACATGTAGCATGAAATGTCAAGTTTGGACCTAATTTCTTCCTTCTCTGTGCAGCTGATATTAACTCAGTCTTTCTCTTGAGTGTATGAGGGAAACACAAAGGGTAGTAGTGGAAGGGAATTCTGCTTTTTTTCTTAGGCTAATTTTCTCAGTGAAACTTGATCTGTCTTGGTAACATTTATGAGACTTTGTGAACAGAGAAGGAGCAATGTGATGTGAATGCAAAAATCATGCATTTTCAATACAATTCATTAGATTTCACTGCAACTTATATACAAAAAAACCCAAACAACCCAAACCAAATCCTTTCATAACTGAGGTTTCTGAGCATTACCATAATTGTAAGCATACACTTATTCTAAATAGTCTTCCCTTAGAGAATAAACAGGTACATTTTTTTTGAATCCACAGTCAAGTCCACTTAGAGGTGCAAGGAACAGAAATTGTACTTGCAATTCAACTGGTATTTTGAAATTTTTCTGGCAGAAAAGAGGCTGCCTTTGAGAAAACTCTTTTCTATACACTTCCCCCTCCCATCCCCCCTTTTCTATAATAGGACAATACACTTCTTTCAGCTGAGCCTCAAAGTTCTTGAATATCCTGAAAATCAAAATCAGGATTAATGCTGGAGATGGATGCACATATCTCAGAAAGTTTAACCTGTGACCCACAGGCTTCTGGTCACTCCAGATCCCAGGAAACAATGTTGGGCACATCAGGCCACAGTGATTAAACAGGAATGCAGGCTCCTCTGCCTTAGGTAAAACCAAAGAACTACTGCAATGTCCAAAAGACTTTGTAGCAAAAACGATGAAGAGTAGCAACAGGCACTGAAGACATGATTTAAGACCATTTAATCCAATAACCTCTTCTAAATTTACAGTAATTTTAGTGGAAAAAAAGTGTTTGAAATGTCTACAGCTATTTATAATTAGAATACCTGTTGTCCAATTATACTCCTATATCTTATACAAGAGTATAGTGGTTGAGAAGGTAAATGACATCAAATTACTCAAGGGTGTGTGATAGGATGTGGATCTCTGGCTGAGGATGCACTTCAAAGCCCAGGGATGAGTGAGGGTTCCTCAGCACTGAAGACTGTGATGGGAAAAGAGAGTAGGAGCACTGGCTCCTGACACTGACTCTGAACAAAGCACTTACGCTGAGTCAGATTTATGGCAGTATTTGAGTAGAAAAAGTACATTGTTTCCACTCAAATCCATCTTGTTTTCCTAATTTAATAGACTGTTATACTAACAAGAGGTACAAATTTCTTCCTTTTCTTTTGGTAGCTGACACAGTACATCCATTTTGTTTTCATTGCAATTGCAGGGAGATTGGCACAAACCCCACCGTATGAAAGGAATAAAATGCTAATTGTATACGTGAATTTACCTGTAGATTCTTTTTAACACACTAGGACAAAAAGAGAGGGTATATTCTGCTGTCATTAATGTGGTCCTGTCATCCTGCAAAACTGAAGCTATAAACAATTCTAATATATAAAAAATAACGTGGGGATTTGTTATCGGACAGCATGGCAGTGGAAATAGGTACGGACTAAGTAAAGATGCTAAAGCAGTGCATTAAGTGATGTAAGAGGAATCACACAAAGAGCTGAGAACTGCAATTCAAAGTAACTGGGATCTAGGAAGTGGAGGTCAAATCCAGCTAGGATTTGGAGATCTGAGAGTACCAGACCTTTCATATTGGTATTTTCTAATTATATTGGTTAGGTAATAAATGTTAATCTCTAGAAACCAAAAAAACTTAAATTAATAAGGCCCTATCTGCTCACTAGTGTGTTTTGAAAACAGAAGTTTAAACACAAGGGTGACCTATTCTTAAAATAAATGTCATTTTTTTTTTCTTTAACCCAAAAAATCCCTGTTCAACACACTTATTTTTGGCTGTTATTTCATTCAAAGTCTTGATAATATGAAAGGAGCAAGTGTCTTCCCGAGCTAAACTGTCAGGGATCCTTCTATCAACACTTGTTGCCCGAGGCTGCTTTGTCCCAGCCCAGGCTGTCCTTTGCTTGGCATCCTTACATAAAAATTGTCTTCCTCCAACTCTTTTGACAGGGATTTTTTAAAAACTACTTCTGTCTGAAAACACAGGATGGCTGGTCTTCCTCCTCTCTGAGTTTCTTTCCCATGACTCTCTCCTTTGTCACAATTTTCTTCTGTTTTTTGAATAAATATACATTATCTCCCCACTGCCACTTTTTTCTACAAATGGCTTTCTGTGACCCAAAAGTGCTTGCAAGAGACCTCGGTAGAGTACAACTCCACTCGGCATGACGTTATTCTGGGGAAGAACTCAGAAGAATGCAGGTCAGAAAATAGGCTGAATTTCTGAGTCCTGCAAAGGTGGGGTTTCCTGTGCAGAGCAGGGTGTAGCAAACGTGGGAGAACTCGAAATGGTGAGGGCAGAGTAGGAAAAGGTGTGAGAGAAAGAGGAATCCAGAGTTTAAGGTTTCTATGAATGCATGAGACGGGAGATTTCAACCCCTGCTCTTGTTACCTAAGTGCATTCATTACTTTGTTTTGCATTTCATCTCCTGAATCTTTTCAAGGTGATCTTTATCACCTTATTAAGTACAATTTTTTTCTGAGAAAAGTAGCCTATGTATCCAGAAAGAAAAAATCTCTTGCTGCTACTACTGAAGTTTGTGGGAGGGAAAAAAATTTATTAGAGCATTGTTTGTGAAACACAGGGTTAAATTTTTGAGGTTATATGTGGGATGTTAAACACTGACAAATATCCTGACTCAGATGTGCCTCTCCGCTTTGCACTCAATGTTCTCTTTTGTGTCCCAAAATTGAGCTTTATCAGGGAATTACTGTGTTGTGTTATTTTGTTGCTGTGCTAATACCAGAAACACATCAAGGCAAAAGAATTTTTTAGAAAGAAATTAGAAGAGACTGTGAAGTTCAAGACAATGGTCAATCTTTAAGGAGAAAATTTTAATAATAAAAATAAGAAAATAAGTCTCTCTGGAAGAAATAGGAAACAAGTTGGAATTAACTGGCAAATTTTCTCCCCATGTGATATTGTTGGAAAACAAAAAAATAATAATGAAAACAAATTAATTATTTGCCATGTTATAAACTAGATTCATAGGCTGAGATATTTTAAAATTCTTGACAAAATTGAAATCAGTATGTATATGTATTGCCAAAATAAAATACAAGGATGACAGATTCATAATATGAGCAAAGGAATATTTTTTGAGCACATTAGATGCAAAAACATTGGAAGCTATTCATCTGATTTAATTGTAATCTTTTGCCAAAAACATTAATGCATTACCTTTGAAGAGTAATTGGTATAAAGAATATCCTCAAAGAGGAGCATTTCCACATGCCTAGGCTTTATTTTGCCCTCATTAAACTTTATTCTGAGTTGAATATTTCCTGTCTATAGCATAAAGATTATTCTTGTTCTGCAAACATCTTAACCTATTAGTTTTGTCACATTATGTTCTCTGATGCCTTTTCCAGATGTAAATCAGTTAATGACAATCAAAGGGAATGTTTAAGCCCCTTAATGTTTTCAGGTTTGCCTTTCTCCTTTGTTTAAGCAGACAGGTTGGAAGCTCATTCTGCTCAGCCTGTTCATCAGGTGAAATGGGTACATTTTTAAGCATTAATTGCTTTCAGGCTGAATAGGAATATGTACAATATGTACAGTGCAACTAAAGTTCAACACAACCATGAATTAAGGATGAATGCTAAGAATGGAAGGAACCTTGGGCAGCACTGTCATCTACACTGCTTTTAGTCCCAGCTTTGACTGAAGGACTCACTTAAGGAAATCCTGCTAGTTTAGCACCATATTTATGCGTGACCCTGGCTTGCAGTCTTTCTCTGCAACTTTGAGTCAATACTTTTTTTGAGTTAGACATTAGCTGTACCTGCATCACAATGAATCCCTGGTCATTAGATGCTCTAACTGGAAAAAATCAAGGTTTGTTGTTTTTATCAATTTGTATCATAGTCAGATGAACTGATGCCATTGTACATGAACTGGATTTATTTCCTCATGAGCTCAAGATCAACCAGATCCTTAGAAGTCAAGATGAAATCACAAAATGCAAGATATATTAAAAATAAAGTCTAGACTTACTATCTCTCTCTCTTCCCACCCTCTCTCCTTCCCCTCAACATCCTCTTTTCCCCACCCACATTATCTCATGAACTTTGCTTCTCACCATAAATTTGTCTGATACTGACATTTCCAAGATACTAAGTCTAGACTTCTGGAAACTCTGGAGACAAATGAAAAAGTCACCGAGGTGGTTCTTAAGTGTCTTGGGCAGCGTTCCCAGGGCACCTTTGGCAATCAGTGTTACTTTCCCTCTTCCACTCCACAGTTAGAGGTCTTCTCCATTGGCTTCTGAAGCTGACCCTATGGACCTGCCAATGCCTGCGATAGGGATTTTGTGGGTGTGTGATCCAGTAGGACATTTCCTTAACTTCTCATAGCCTCTGTAGTCACAACAATTCTTAGGGATCTTTGACACCTTTTTTTTTTTTTTTATGCTGAAGATTCCCACTCCTGGGGGATAATCCTGGCCACACAAAGCCTGGTAAAGGACATTGGCTGGTTTTGCTTACTATTAATTAGTCATTAGTAGCAGATATTAGATGCTCTTCTCACATGCTGTTCCATCTCTGCTGTGAAAGCAACTTTACCTGTTGTTATCCAGTGGACCTGAATTTGATGTGTTTGGACACTCTTGTGCAGCTATGGTGAATGCTTTGGCTGGTATTTAGCAGGATTTTATTCGGGTTTTACCTTACTGGTTTCATTACAGCTTGTAAAGTGCCGACAAAAGCCAAAGGAGCTGAATTGCACTAGAGGAAATCTGTTTTGGTAAGACAGGAGCCCAAGGGCCACAAGAAGGGGCCAGGCTGCCTGCAGACACACAGTGTGCAAAGTCATTAAAAATATCTTCCTTGTTAATGTCTTTTATCACTTACTGCTAATGAGCCCTGGACAGACATAGCTTTGAGGGATGTCATATGGTTTTTTAAAAGAAGAGTTTTGTCTGGCAGTTAGTGAGTTTGGAAGTTACAGCAGAGGATCTCAAAGCCTTGGCTAGGTTCCCCTTTTTTCACAGATATTATAATGCTTTGTGGTTAAATAATATCTAGAGATGAATATTCCAAGAGGTCAATGCTTCCAGGTGTCAGGTGTTTTCTGCCAACTAAAGAATGTGATTTCTGGGACGTGAAGAAACACTGCACACCACAGGTCTCTAAGTGTGGTACATGTCACATTTCCTTTTGTGAACTGGAATTGCTTATATAAATAAGAATTAATATAATAACTCTTTGGATGTATATTTAGATCCATTCTGAAAACTGCTAATTGCCAATGACTACGTGTTTAGAGGTATAAAATTGGATAATATAATGATTTCTTCTTTTCAAAATCTACCAGCTCAAATGATTTAACAAAATTTTCAACTCTACTGTGCTTTTTTCCCTGCTGTTATGAGTGTCCCCTATATATTGCCTACATTACATGTAGTAGAATTGAGTGTTTTTATAAAGATGTTTCAGAGGTGTATTTTAGTGTCTGTAATGCAGTCACTGGTGCACAGAGATTTGGTTGACAGAGATTTGGTTCAGAAGTGCCTGACTGCATGCAGCCTGCTGGCTCTAACATCAGCAGCATCAACAAAGTCCTGCTCACTTTGATTTCCCTGATGTCAGTCATGTTTTTACTTCTGGTCAGCACTGAGGAACCTGTGCAAAAGCTTTGATTCATCTGTCTATGTGTCAGTTTTCAGCCAGTGTCTTTGGATGCACCGGTCCCTCATGTATCTGCTCTGCCCATGTGTTCCTTTGACCTTTCTGGGGAGGTTGATGGATGTGTTTTTAAGTATCCGCAAGTGAATTGTAATATATGCTAAAATTATATATTTTTGCAATATTTCTGCCAAAATGAACTACAGTGGATGGCTTGTGTCCACATTACTTTGGAATGTGCATGCTCATAAAATTTTACACCGGACATTTGACATTTTGCCAACATTCATTTGCTATCACATCACCATCATTTCCTACTTTAAACTTGTTAGTACCAAGTGCATGTACAAGCAGAGCTGTCTGGTGCTTAGGACAGGGCGCATTTAGAGGGGAAGGGGAGATGAAGTCCCAAAGTCTGTATGAAGGTCTGTATAAGCAGCATAGCAATGTTTGAGTTTCGTTCATCCTGCCTTAGACAACTGCATGAGATGGGTAGAAAAAAAAAATTCCAAAATCCATAAGTAAACTTTCTGGTATTTCTGGTATTTGCATTCTATGAGATTCTCTCTCATTAAGTTGAGGACATTTTTTGCCAATAACAAGTGAGAACTTCGTTAATATGCACATAAGCTGTAGTCCGGGAAATTTCAGCTCAGACGCTCCTCTGTTGTCTGAAGAATACAATGAAAAGACCTGTTTTCATGATTCTTTTATTTAAAACAGTATTTCCTTCTTTAAATAGAATTGTAACTAGAGAATGTAAAGGAATGTTGTCAAGGTAAACTATGTAGCTCCTATTTGTAACTAATATTTTGGGATTCAGCAGCAGGAGAGAGTACCAAAGTCTGTATTGACTTTAACACTTAGTTCAGTTGCTCATTTTCAGTTCATTTTGGCAATTACCTGAGCTGGTCTTTTTGTTCATAATTCTGTTTTATTCAGCTTCACAGCACAGGCTAGGGGCCCACAATACAAAATACTTTCAATTAATATTTATGTTATTTTTAAAATTTGAAGTAATTTCTACTCTACCCTTTGACAAAATGTCTTTTTCTTTTTTATTTTTTTCTAAATGTATAAAGTTATTACTGTTGGACCTGATCTAGATATGCAATATGGGAAATCTGCCATACACCTACACATTCATACCAGCAAAGCTCTATACATCCACAGGGCTGGCAGGAGGATCAGATGGGCTTTTCTGGAAATGTACATCCTTGTTGTCAAGAGGACCTTTAAAGGAGATGAATTTATAAGCCCTTAATAGCACAATATTCTCATTTGTAAGGGATATTTTAGAAAGAGAAAAGTGGATTCTGAGAGGAAAGCATATTAAGTTAGGAGGAGAGAAAAAAAGTTTCTATTAGTTTGAAATAAAAGGAAAATATAGAGATAAATATAAAAGGGAATATGAAAAATATAAGAGGGAATAAAAGACAAAAGGATGATCCACAAAGCTTCTGATGATTCTTAAGTTGTCGACATTTTTGTACTTTACCTGAACCATCTAGATTTTTATACTGATTTTCTATATTACATCTGTATGAGCTCATGCTATAAGAAACAGAAGTACTTGAAAGAAAATGAACAAACAAGTCTGGTCTTTATTAGCAAAAGAAAACAAAGGACTAAAGCAAAATTAATCCCCTTTGTAACCATATAAAGTTAAGAGGCACAGCGTTATGAGACAAACAGCAGAACAATTACATCTGAAGTCTGTAATAAGATTTACAGCATTATATTTGAAGTAGCTTAAAACCATATTTATGAATGTTTTGCATTTTATATGAATCTTATGAAAAGATATAATTTTTCCAAGGTTTCTCTATTGTAGGAGTAAAACCTCTAGAAAAGGACAACTTGATGCACTGCAGACTGTTCAGGATTTCCTTCTGACCCCCTTGTTGCTGGGCTTTGCTACTTAATTGCATTTATTTTGTGCCATCCAGCCACTGTCTGCTTAAAAGAAAAATGTCAGATGTTGCATGAGAGAGTCCACATTTCATATACAGTGTTCTGTTGCTGACCTACCTCTGAAAACAGAAATGATTCTTGTAGTGGTCTGGGGCTTTACAGTGGTCTTTGAATATTTGAGTGACAGGCATGTGAGAAAGAACTGGTTGAAATCAGGAAAAAAGGGATTGTAACAAAAATAACTGTGTTGTTGTTTCTTATGAAACTCATGATAAATTCCCTGTAGCATTTTTTTAGGCAGAAGCTTCTCTCCCCACCTTGCTTCTGGAAGATGGAGACCTCACCCCTCTTCCTGGGTTCTTCCTGCAATGAACAGGCCACAGAAAAACTATCAAATGCCATTTATTGCCACAGAGTTTAAAGGATTCGCATTTTCCCTCTGATTTTCTTACTAAAAAACCACAATAGAATTCTATCCAGGACTGAGCATAGCAGGGCTAAAATTCAGGCTTTGATGGGATTTGGCACACTCCAGCAGGGAGGCTGTGAGTCCTCTAAAGCTCGTACAGCCTAAAGCCAACCTTCAGTCTTGACCAGGAATTGTGCAAATGCAGTGGATATCTTCTTTCTTCAATGTCTTTGTAAGTAAATAAAATCCCCACGGGCTATTCTGAGAATGAGACAAATCCGAATTAAATACCATCGGCATTATGTGTTTTAATACATGGGTGGGTAATAGTAAATATTATGTAACTATTAAGTTTTGGACAAAAAAGCAATGCCTTGCTATCCCCTTGCTAGGCCCTCGTTCCCTGGGGTACTGAACACTCATTTTCCATAGTAATAACTCAGCCCATTAATTTCATCAAATGATTGCATCAGATAATACATTTTAGTTTGCGTAGCTTAAAACTAGTAATCCCAAGAGATTAATAAGGTTATAAAAGTAACTAGAATTAGTTAAATTTCATGAAGACAAAGGATTATCACGGTACTATTTTTATTCTTGCTGTCAATCTATCAAAAGCATATACAAGGCAGAACTTAACCCTGAGTTATGTAGCAACAAGTCAGGATTTCAAAACTTCCCAATTTCCAGAAATTCTGCTTTGCAGTTGTGACTGTACGACACATAATGAAGATCTATGTACAGTGCATTAATTCTATTCTTTTTGCATCTTAAAACAAAGTGCAGTTAAAAATATAAAATAATTATCAGATATAATGCATGAAAATCCAGATATGTGGCATTGACAAATTGGTTTGAACTGGTCGCTTAACATGTAGTTCATCAACAAAGAATTTCTGATGATGGATCTCTTGGACTTCTGTTTTGAAAAAAGCAGTGTTTATTAGTAGAGATCCAAGACAATTTTTTCTGACTTTTCACTTTATATTGTTTTGTTTGTCAGAATAATTTTGTGCACCTATCTTTGAAGTAAAGCATTGACTCTCTGTCTTCTGGAGATCTTTAATCGTGTTCTAAACAGAAAGTTAATTGTACTCTGTTTCATCTTACTGGGAATGCAGCTTTCAGGGTCAATTTTTGTCCACATGGAGCCATGGTTAATTGAAATTAAAAAATATATGTACTAGTCCAGGCATTCCATCTTCCTACTCCCTAAGCAACAACTTCTGTTGTCATGTTCCCAAAGCTATTAATTTTGGGTAATATCTCACCTTCAAAGACGGATTTTCAGTGTGTGCAAGACTGGAATCGAAACCATGCCATAAAGAATGAAGTTTCCTTCCAGTTAGGCCTGAGTTTTTAGCTGGAGTGGGCTCTGAGCAACTAATTTATGCTAATTTAGGGATCTACACTTCTTTGGGGTAGAACATCCCTGCAGGGAGCAAGGCCCTACAGTCCAACAGTTGTAGCAATGAGTGGGCCATTATTCTGCTGTAGGAGGTGGAACAGACTGTGTCACCTCTGCTGCTGCTTTCAGTTCTTTATTTGTCTTATCTGCTTAGAATGCTTCTCACTATGCTTGTACAGCCATTCCAAAGGCTACTTATTATACAAATTTATGATAACTATGGAGTTAGTTACAGACCTATCCTCCCTGTGGAAGAAATATTTCTCTTCTTCTCTCATCCCACTGCAGAGTGAAGATCTGGAAAGGCCCACATTGGCACTGACACATATTGTGCTTTTGACTTCAAGATAAATGAAAAGCAAACAAACATGTCTTTGTCTGACCAGTTTTGTCTTGGGCACACCCACCAATCCCTCATCAGCCAAGATAAATTGTTTCAGAGGGAGGACTTCCATGTTCACAGAAGGAATGCAGAAATTCTTTCTATTTTGTACATTCTTGGCATCTTTCCTTTGTTATCAATTTCACGTCCTCTTTGTGTTTTGAAGCTCTGCTTGGGAAAAGAGGTTATAAATATTAAAGCTCTGCACAAATTCTTAAGAATGATTTGGGATTTTTTTTTTGTCTTAAATATTCTTTGTTTCTGCTATTTTTAGCTCAAAGCTATCCTTCCTCATCCAAGCAGTGTATTTTTAGCTTGTCCAAATAGTTGAAAATGTTGTTATTCATTAGACAGAGATTACTTTTGGCTTTCTTCTTTTCCAATTCTGTTGTAGTATTATCAGCACTGAGAAACACACACTTAAAGAAGAGTTTGCAAATATTATTTGAAAGATACAGAATTTATATTTTGAAAGTACTTTAATGAATCCCTTACCATAAACAGCAAGAGTTTTTAAGTACTGGAATGTGTGTCTTAAGTTGGACTGTATGAAGAAACATCCAAAGACTTTGTTCATAGTTGCATAGGAGTTTGTAATTAAAATTTTGATATGATCAGGCTGTGCTTGATACAGTTTCTATATTGCTGTAGACAATGCAAATATGTTTCTGGCATGACTTGAATTAGATGAGAATTTCCATTTTCCCCTCTCATAAACATTTACAGCAGTTATTGGCACATCCCTGAAAGGCCAGGATTTCAACATTTAACTAGGGGAAAATACATATATTATATTGAACCTCTAGCTGTGGACCCCATTTTTTAGCTCACATCCCTTTTTGCACTGTTCTAGGAAAAAAAAAAGTTACCTGGAACTTTTCCATGTAAACTTCTCCACAATTCCTGTATTTTGTTTGCCAGGATTGTAAATAATGGACCCTTTTCCCCCACGTGTGTGGGTAAGGTACAGCTCCCTGTGTCAATTCCCACAATCACCTGGAGCTCCACAGGGGAACAGTGGGAAAGGATATGGAGTAAGCAAGGAAAGGAATAGTCCAAGTGCAAAGCAAAAGAAAAAAGAGTACCTTCTATAATTGGAAGGTCCATAAATTACTGTAGCCCTGGGGTCAAATATTTGTGTGTGGAATTGCTGGACCATTTAAGCAGCTACCAATTAAAACCATGTAAAGGCTCCAACAATCAAGCTATCATTTTACACTGATAGTGGTACCTGCTCCCAAGGAGGGAAAGCAAACATGCATTGATAAGGATACCCTAGGGTAGATTCCCACAAACGTAGCCCTTCTCCACACAAATATTTCCTCAAAGGCATTCTTTCAGGTAAATTTTGCGGATTTTCAGCCAGACATCTGTATCCTGATGTTAGGACTGCTCCAGCACTAATGGAAAAAGGCCTACATGAAATACAGAAAATTTCCCTGCTGGTTGCTCCATTTTTTGATGTTTTAGCCTGTAGTGCAGCAGGAGCAGTGTGGTTTGCCCTTGTGAAGGGAGCAGCAAATATCCCAGGGGATCCTCCAGAGCCACAAGGCCATCCTCAGGATGATGGGTGCTTCTGCACAACCTCTGCACTTGAGTCTTCCCTCTTCCAGTTTCTCAGGCACAGGGAGGAGGGAAGGATCTGCTCAGCAATGGTGGTTTGTAATTAATCCTCAACTGCGTTCAGTTTTTGGCAGCCTTCCAGCAGAGTTCAGCAGGGATGGTGGATATCACTCGTGCCTGTACCTGCCTTCTTCCTCTTCCAGAAGGGGAATTGCTCTGCAGGTTCAGAAGCAGCAGTGCCACCCCTCAGTCCCTTCAGTGTGCCCTGGCACAGAGGGGCCCTCAGGTGTGAGTGTGCTGCTGCCTCTGTTTGACATGCTGGGCTAAGCCCTGCTTTTCTTCTGATGCCGTCTTCCCTCTTTACTTGTTTGGGCTGTTTTATCTCTTCTCTCTTGGCCTCTCTCTATCTCTGTATTTAAATTCAGTTTTTCAATTTTCCCTGTGTTTTTCCCTTCCAGTTTTCAATTGTAACTGTTATGATCAGCTGCTGCTTTGTTCTTCCCTCTGATCCTTTCACCACCCCACTGAGGTGAGGTCCCTCATTCTTCAGCCCCACGTGATGTGAGTGGGTGAGCAGGGAGCAGATGACGGAATTAATTTGCAGGTGTCTCCCTCCTTTTGCTTTTGACATCCTGTCATTTGCCATGTCCTTATGTCTAGGGGGTTATTTGTCAGTGTTGTGCAATTCTTTTCTAGGTTAGCATTGAGCAATCTTAATTATTTCACAGACAATCTTTATATAAGGAGATGTTTGTTGAGGAAAAAGACTTTCAAATGTATTTCCTTTAAAAACAGTTGAATACAGCAAAATGGAAAAGGCAGGGAAGCAGTGGCATAATTTTATGGTTTGTCTTCAGCTCCTCTAAGCCATGAGAAGGGAGCAGTTTGCAACAGAACGAAAATGTACAACTTGAAAAAGTAAAGATATTAACAGTAAGATACACTGCTGTGTGTTCCTTTTTGATCTTAGGAGATGACATATGAAGGGTTTGGTCTACTGTGCACACAGCTGCCTCCTGGGGAGGTGGGGCAGGTCTGTTTGCAGAAGTGCAGTGTGGTTGACTTGCATGTGAACTTCTTCTTTGCACTCTCACTTGTTCACAAAAACTGGGAGGATTTACTACATGTATTAAGTGTGCACTTAAATATAATCGTATTTATTTAATTGTTGTTTAATTTCGTTTTCAAGATTCTAGTGAGCTTTTTATTATTTGTTGGTTTTTTTTTTTTTTTTTAAATTCTGTTGGGTGATCCACCAAAAAATTCATTGTTCTTAATCATTGATATTCTGCCTCACTTTGGGAGAAGAATGCAAATAAAAATGTACAAAACTGTAGGTTTTGTAAAAGGTCCTTCATCTTTGAGCACTATAGATATTATTTCCTTGGAATACTTCAGTTATGCCTAGCCTTAAGGGAAATCATCTTTCTCTTTAAGAAGTTTCTTTTCATTATTTTAAACATTTCTGAGAATGACAACTGAGATTAGGTGAACACAGCACACATTTGGAAAAAGGAAGGAAGAATAAGAAATTTAAATGGTATGAGCACCAATATTCCTTTTTATGGGCTTCATGCTATATGTTGCTGTATGATTACGAAGAGCAGGTATTGCTAACAAGTCATTAGAAGGAGACTCCATTTTCTTTAACTGTGGCCTTAAATGCATAAAATTTTTAGTAAAATAAATGTGTGCACATCTGTGATGTAATAGCAAAAGGAAATAACAGCTGGAAACAAATTTGTAATTCTTCAGTGCTCACTCTGAATGATAGTTGATTTTTATGTTCAATATTACAGTTCATATCTGGCAGGGAAATAAGAATCCAAAGTGAATTATTAAAAAACCAGAAATATTTGTCTTGATTTTTTTTCCTAAGCTTTCAGGCTCTGTGCTGAAACTGTGGCTGTAAATTATGAATAGCATCTAGAATTTAATATGGTTGCAGGCCACATTTGAAGACTAAATGGATTGATGATAATTTATTCTTCATAAATTACATAAACGTTCAGATTCCTTTCACTGGTTGCATGTTCCCACTGACTTTAGTTGGAATTATTGGTACTATGATTCTTTGAAAACCAGGGCAAACACAGTATTGTGAAATGCTCTTTGTGGGCTGGTTTGCAGACAGATGTGCAAAATTCCGTTCTGACACAACCAGAAATCTCCAGGAAGCTCCATTTTCTCCCAGCATCTTTGTGGGAAGATGGTCTCTTTTCTACAAATCTATTTCCAAGCATCCCAGATTGTTCAAATTGTGTTTCACATCATTTGAGGCTTTTACAACAAAGCTGACATCCTTTCTGTGAAATTGAATAAGTTTTAACACACTTGTGCTGGTGCTTGGTTTGCTTTTTAAACTAACTCTCTGATAAATCACCCTTTTAATATTAACCTAAAGATGGGCCAAGCAAAGCTGAACAAGCTGAGTTAGAGAGGGGCAGAGCATTTGACCAGCCAGGGAGGGTGACAGACTGAATGCTTAAGCCAACCTGTCTAATAAGAGCATCTGTCACAGTTCTCCCTGTCACAGAAGGCTCTTTTACATGCTCTATTTATAATGTCGTGTTGCCATTTTATTGTGCCCTTAACAGCTATGCAAGGGTGATTAAAAACAGTCCCCAAGTTTCCTGTGTCACTTTTCACTCATCATCACTGCTCTGAATGGTAACAGTTTAAACCTTTCCATGCCCCTTAGCTAATGCCTGTTAAGAACATAACATTGGCCTCTTTCTTTTTATTGCAGACTTCATGAATCTGTATTATTAATTTTTCATTGTCAGGCTTATGGGAACGATCCAAGTCTGGAAATTTAAATAACAATTAATCTTCCTTGTTTTCTGGTCTTTGAATTCATCTGTGCAAAACTCTACTTGACACAGCATTACTCTAGAATTAGTTTCAGTGCCTTTGCCTAGCAACACAAATAGGTTTTACACTTTCCAGGTTTCTCCTGTTAACTTCTGAAGCTGATTGTTGTCCCCGGCACATCTTTGTTTGCTATTTATTTGTTACTAGGTGTCATGGCTCTGGATATGCTCCCCGGGCTGGATGCTCCCCAAGCTCTGTCTGTAGGTCCCACCAGGCTGGGGCTGTGCTCTCTCAATCTTCCTGACTCTGAGCAGAGCCCAGAGCTGCCTCTGGCTCGGGGCCTTCCCCATCTCTCTCCCCTGGCTGCTCAGAGCTGCTCTCTGCTGCCGGGGCCTGCACTCACACTGCATCTCCAACAAGAACCTCGTGCTTCCACAAAACTCAAATATTTGCACTGTGCTTCTTCAGGCTGAGGCGGAAATTTTCGCTCTGAACTTTTGACATTGCACAGAATATGCTGAATCCAAAATACAGAAACATCTCCGTGTCCTTGCGTCTCTTTCTTCCTGCGTTAGGAACACAGGTTTTAGAGGGGGGCACGGTCGCTCTTTGCAGCGTTTCTTACTGCCAGCCAACTCCCCTTCACCTTTGCCATTACGCAGTAAGGAGGGTTTATTCTTTGGCCCAAGGCCTGTGCCTTTGTTCATCCCTCTCGTGCTTTTTGCATCATCTGTCTTCTTGACCCACCCTATCTTCATGGATTTAAAAACAGTGTTTAGTACTGTGCTCCCTTCAGATTGCCCCAGGAGGGTGGTTCTGCCTTCTCAGGCAATCCTTAGCAAACTCGCTGCCCAGCTCAGCACATTCTTGGAGTGTTAGCAACATCTTTGCTTGTTCTGTAGTTTCTCTGGAGCAGAGGTGTCAGAGGACAGTGTCCTCATCAGATTTACTTGGGGTGTGGAATGGAGGGGAAAGAGTGAGGACGTGAGGGCACAGCACAGATTTGCCACTGCCTGTCTGAGGCTCGGTGGGAGCTGGCATCGGTATTTCTCCTGGTAGCATCTGTCCCGTGTGTCCATTCCCGAGTCACTGGCTGCTTCCCACAGCCCTGCTGCTGGGAGGGCTGGCTCTGCACCCCAGGGACTGTGTCCTGGCCAGGCAGGGAAGCAGCACTCAGGCTCTCTGGCCGTGTGGGGCACTGGAGACCCTGGGGCTGGGCTGAGCTCCAGCATCACGCTGGCTGTGTGGGACAGCTGCTGCTGGCAGCACACAGAGTGACTCAGACAGGAAAAGATTGGCAGCAGGTAAATCGGTGCTGGTTGCTCAGTAAGAGCCCTACAGACACACCCCAGGTTTGTCATTTCAGAGCTACCACCAACACATTCTGCACCCAGCTGATGCCAGCAGTGGTGGGAGCCCTGAGCTCCGGTCTGATTTTTCCTGACTGTGTCTTCTCCTCTTGCTGCTGGCCTGGTCACAGCCCCAGAGGTCTCACCCATCCCAGCCCCTCACACAGAGAGGATTTTCAAACAGGGACAAGTGGGACAAAGCTGTGAGCGGAGCCTGTGCTGAGCTGTCTGTGAGGGGCTGATGCTCATGGTGGCCCTCAGTGTTTATATTTCCTTGAGAGAGTCAATCCCTTTCAGGAACATAAATGAAATGTTACTGCAGAACGTCCTGAGCATGTGTGTGGGTGTGTGGTTTTGGTGGTTTTGCATAATATACATGATTCTTGGTGTTGCTGGTTTTTAACATTGTGCTGTGTGTGTTATACGTGTGAGGTTTCCTATTTGTTCTTTCTGTGGACAAAAAGAAGGCATTTGACTGGGGATTGCTTTTTAGTGCACATGCCTCTGCTACACACACATTTGTGAATCAGTTACGGTCTGTATTGGGAAATATATTGTGAATATAATTGGCTTGGTGGAATGAAACATTTACAATGCATAATAGAAAGATACTAAAGAATTTATATTAAAAAAATATTAAAAGCAGGAAAGGACATGACCTTCTTATGTTGGTGATGGTTTTTGTTATTATAGAAATGAGAGGCTTAATTCCTGGAAGTGCTAGAGTTTTTTTGTTGGCTGAATGTGTCCTTCATAGTAGTCTGTTTGTCATCCCAACCTTTTTCTGAAAATGGAATTCAGGTTTGTAGCCAAAAACATAATATTTTTTACTTTGTATCGAGGTTATGTAACAGATGGTGAGCTAAAATGTGCTCGGTGCTTCAAGATTATTTGATGACTCATAAAACTGAATAACACTTTTTCCCTCAGATCATGTTTTGATTCTATCTAGGGATGAGTAAAACCGTTAAATTAGAGAAAACTCCATCTGAAATATTAAGCAAGTATTTGAATCATGAAAATCTGTTGGGATTTTTATTAATTCATTTGCCTGTGGCTTGTCTTGTAGTAAGAAGTACTTGAGATCACCGGAGAAAAATGTGCAGTTTCTGAAATGTTTAAAGAATAGCTGTAGTTTGGTCAACACTGAAACTGCAAACAAAACCTGTGAGTTCTCTGAGAGTTCAACTGTTCTGTTTTAACTGGAACCAACATAAAGTATCTCTCTTTAAAACTGCTGTTTTCTTGTATATTTGGAATCAGTGGGAGACAGATTCCTTTGGAAATACTTTAGAGGGTCTATTGGGAAATTAGGTGTCCAGTTCATTGAACGTCTGTCCCTAAAGCTGGTGTGATGGACTAAAAGGCATGTGTCCAGTGTTGGAAGTTTGACACCATGGACATACCCAGTTCCTGCTGGCATGATCCATCATTTTCTTGGATGTCCTAGTAGGTGCCCTTAGGTGCTTCTGCACCTCTGTTGGATGTAGGATCGTGTCACTGACATTAATTAAATCCCAGCAATGCACATTTGGTCCAAACACTGCCTGGCCATAGTTCAGTCTGGCCTCTTTTAAGAAGCAAGGCTAATCACAATATTCTGCTTGGAGCACATGAAATTTCCTTGGGCTGGGAGGAAGAAAGAACAGTGTTTGTGGTCTTGGCACACACTGATTTATTTGTGAGGTCTGAGCAGATCTCAGTGCCCACAGAGCTGTCTGAATCAAGGGGGCAGGACAGGTCTCTGAATGGGTGCTCAGGGGGTCTGACAAAGGAGTTGGCCACTATCCAGCTCTTGAGTTCAGGTTAAGGATTTTCATTCAGAACAAACTCCATTTATCCAGGCCTAAGAGAAAAACTCCATTATCATACCTTACTGTGGATATATTTTTAAGGTAACGTACACATTGCTATTGAAGAAAGCAGGAAACGCAGAACACTTCTATCTCACAAGTACACAAAAGTATATTATATATACAAAGAATACACACTTTTGAAAGGGCTCTTAGGCCTGCTTGTGATGTTTACACAGAGACTTAGGATTGCCATTTTAGGTGTATTGGCAATATTTGCCTGAAAGAGAGATGCCATGCCTTGGATATTTTTCTCTATTTTTTTCGTTTTTTAGAAGTTATATTTTTACTCTATCTAGTAGCTCAGACCCTGTTTTTCTACAAGTTGCTCTGTTCTCAAAGATGATAGGTAGATGTTAGAGTTCCAGCTTTTCTTCCTGGTACTGCATGTGTGTCTCTATTTGCATTCTCTCAGCTCATGTTTTCTCAGATGCAGAAAATTATGTAATTAGTTGTGGGGTCTCATACCATCGTTTCAGAGATGTTTCCCATTTAAATTAAAGGCCTGTTCTTCTACCCAATCAGTAATTGTCTAGATCTTTTAAGATCTCCTTCAGCTTGATTTAATTGTTAAACATTAATTTAGTGGGAAAAAGGCTTCAAAGGGGAAAAAAAGAACTGCTGGAGGGGCAAAATATTAATAGGTGCTTAAAAGCAAAACAGTAATTCTTCCCTTTCTAAGCTTGCAGCCCTTCAGGCCTAGTGGAAAAGAAACAATTGACTGTATTACAGGATTATATAGGTTTCATTGACTTAAAATGAACTGAAAGCAGCTGTAGGGAGATTTACCTCAAGTCTTTATTATTAGCCATATGAGGCAGAAAGAAAAACAATGTTTTGTTTGAGTCAGAAAATACAATTTTCAATGGTGGTTTAGAAAAGGTTAGATAAAGAGAGCATTGCTTTTCAATAGGGAAAAGGTGAATAGAAAAATTCTGTTTTGCCAGCATTATATACCATATGAAAGATTTCAGCCAGCAGAAAAAGAGCCTATCTTATACTTGTAAGGTCTTTGTTTTGTTTCATTTCTGATGGATAATCTTGGAGTTTAGTATACTTGATATCTCTTTTACTTACTAATGACTGTAATACTTCACTCCTTTGAATACTTCTACCATGCAAATGGAGATAAAGATCAAAAAAGTGTTGCTTTTTTACAAAGAAAATCTTTCTAAAGTCTGCTTCTCATTGAAAAATACATTGGTACAGATTTCCCTCTAAGTTTTCTGCCTTTGGTTGTTAAAAATTCTAATTGAGAAAACTCTGAAGAGTTTTTAGAGAAAAAAGTTGAGAATGCAAAGTCAGAATCTATTTTAAAGATCCAGAATATTTCCTTACTGTGAAATATTTAAAATACTTAGGATTGTTTTATCTATCGTAGACTTTTTTTAAAACCATACCTGTCATTAAAGTGTATTTAACAGTAGTTGTTTTATAAATTGTCTATACTCAGTTACTTCTGCAGTTCAGGATGTTGCTTTAACTCCAGTGATGTGCTGAGAATAGGAACTGCTCCCTCTCAGATAAAAGTGCCCTGGTGTGGTCCAGTGTTGGGGGATAAGGAATCTGTAATCACACACAACATCAATAAAAACTGCCACCAGATATCAGTAATAAGATATTACTATTTCAGAAAATAGAGAACTTGCTGATGTATTGGGATTTCTGATACAAGTTTCTTATTTCTTAAAACTTACCTTTGTCCAAGCTCACGTGTGTTTTTTTAGTGGTGGTACTGAAGAGATTCTGAAATACTTAGTAGGCTTTTTCTTCCTCTGGGTTGTTCAAGTGAAGTGCTTTTACATAAATGTATCCACAGCAGTATTCATTGGGATGCAGGATGGAATTATGCAATTTTGAACTTTATGTTAGCAGGGCATAATATTGTATATTGGCATTGCAGCAGCAACATTTCAGTGGAGGTGAACATGATTTAGAGATACAAAAGATAAGTACAAAAAAAAATCTATGGCCATTGAAGAAAAGCTGGAGTTGAATTCTCACTGATATCCAAAAATATTTTCTTAACCTATAGACCAGCCACTCTTTAGCTGCTATTTTTGACTGGAGCAAAAAATGAAGTGCTCTGGTATAAGGATAAGGTAGCTGTGAATGGTTATGCACCCACTTGTCCGTAAAGTTCCTTCTTCAAAGGAAAGTCTACAAAGAAAGCTGTGGCTGATTCTGTTTGCAGCACTGTAGCTTTGAAGTGTATATTGCTGCATCTGGTATTCTGTGCATGCAGAGGTGGAGTTTTCCCATGTTTAAGAGTTGTCTTGCACTCTCATATTCAATTAACGTTAGTATGACACTGTGTAATTTCTCAAACTCTTTTCAGTAGGTCACTGTCTTCTTGAGATATTAGAAATGGGAACTTTTAGAACCTGCAGCACTGTCATCTTAAATGTCTGGTTTGATTTTGGTATATTTATGGGAGAGATGCTCTCAACTCTAACATTCGTGGAGCCAACATGGCACTGAACCACCAATTTTTTCTCTTCAGTCCATAGAATCATAGAATTGTTTGGGTCAGAAGTGACCTGAAAGTTCACCCAGTTCCACCCCCTGCCATGGGCAAGGACACCTTCCACTAGACCAGTTGCTCAAAGCCATCCAAACTGGCCTTGGACACTTCCAAGGATGAGGTGTCTCTAATTCCTATATGACTCCTTCAGTAAAGAGTTATCTTCCTACAGCTGCTCAACAGCTATTAAAAACCTGACTTCAAACTGGTGGACCTCATTTTTGGATGTTAAGTTAGAGAGAGACTGAATACTTTATGAAAGTAAAACATTTAACTTTTTTTCAAATTTGCCATCCAGATCCTCTATTTATGCTTTTAAAAGGTAAGCTGTGGTTCCTTATCAGCCTGAATTCAGATAGCACTGCATATGTTTATCAACCTAAAGAAACTGATAATGGTGTAATAGTGCAGAAGAAAGTGCAGAATTTACATTCTGCTTTGATTTATAGGTTGAAAGGGACTTTTCCAGGTTTAGTAGCAGCTTTTTTGGTTTTTACAGTTGAGAAAATCTTGATAGACAGAAATTAAAAAACCTGCCCCGGGTCTCAAAAGGAGCCACTGACACAATCAGAGCTGAACACTGAGCTCCTGTCTTGCTCACAACATTTTGATCACAGGCTGGGAAGGTAAACTTGCTCTGGCGTTCCGAGGAGTTTCACCCTGGAATCTCACTCCCTGTTTGCTTCTCCAGCAAGAAATCCCAATCTTCCTTATCTCTTATAATTTCCAGTAGGGTCCTCCTCCCTTATGCTATCAGCAGACACTCCTTATTATCAATGTTTCTTATAACAAGAAGTTCAAGTACCTGCCACTGTGTGCGTGTAGGAAGTTGATGCTTTCATTCAGGCTGATGGGTTTCATGCTCAAAAGTATTCACTTCTAATTGAGACCTCCAAAAGATAAGAGTTCAACAAGAATTTGATGTATTTGCTGTAGAGGTGTTGTCAGACTGGCTAAGTCCCATCCCAAACACTGGTGGGGCTGGGAAGTGGAGAGTGGAGACGAGTGACCTGGAACACCTCTGAATGGTTTGCACAACTACACATGTAATTATGGGTATGTGCATGCATTTACAGTGCTGCAATTGCGTGTCTGATGCACTTTTAGTTACCTGTTCATCTGTTAATCCGCTGAAGAGAACAGAAATACTGAACAAAATGAAACATTTCCAATGAGCCATTGTATTTCTATGCTCACAAAAAGAAAACTAACCTGGGTGTACTGTGAATTTTGGTTTGTGTTCCTGACAAAGTAGATGCTGCTGGTAGGACGGGAGTAACCTCCCTTCTGGGAAGCGACTTCCAAGTATTTGTGTATAGGATGTACAGAATGTTCAGCTTCCTTGGGCAATGTTCTCTGCTCAGAATTGTGAGGGACACGTTCATTGTGTTGTTAGTGATCAACAGGAGTTATGAATTATTGGAAGTTAACACGCCTGCCAGGCGTTTCAGGGCAGTAACCTGTAACAAGAAGAGGCACATTTCCCTAAATGAATACATTTTCATTCAGAGGGTTATTCACTTAGCCAGCATTAAATGTAATCCTCTTTGAATCTCATGGCCACCTCCTACTCTATTCCTGTCAGTTTTCATCTCCTGCAAAATCATGAATCCAACCTTCAAAAGAATAGTAGCTTGGTTAATTCACTGTGTAGCTTTCTGTAAGAAATACAAGAGGAGTTCTTTAGAATTAATGCAAAATAGCTCAAGGTCAGTGGCTCCAATACTTACATCATAATTAAAGTATTCTCTTATTTTTCATTTTCTTTTTACTCTCCTCATTTCTTTGCTTTTCTTCTTTCCTTTATATTTTTTTCTTTTTTCCCCTTCATTTCGTCTTTTTTTTTCTCTCTTTTTCTTTTTTTTTTTTTTTTTAAGATGGAAAGGTGTTTGTCTCTAGTACAGCATCATCATGGCTTTTTATGCTGATTTCATTTTCAGACAAGGCAGATGACACTGCTGGCCGCTGCGATTTGCTGCACACCAGCTTTGCAGAACATAATGGAGTGGGACAGTATTCTTTTTGATGTGGTTAATCTCTGTTGTACTTGTGCCTCTCCTGAAAACTGCACTGTGTCAGAGACTCTTTTGTAGCCAATGGTGACAGGAAGATCAACAGAGAGAGGTTGCTCCATTAACCTCTGAAGTAATGAAGTTGCATTTCAGGCAGTCAACACTCATGCTGCCAATTTATTATCATTTAAGAGGAAGTGAAATTACTTCAAGCCACTCTAGTGTCCACATTTTGATAAATACCCAGATTCCTAATGTTCTAATGCTAACAGTCAGCCTTGAAGGGACCTCTAATGTCAGAGGATGCTATGGCTGTGTCTTCTTGCTCTTGCAGAATGACCTTCCCAGAATCAGCACCAAGGGAACAGGCCAAGCTTGTTTACTTCCATACTGAATATGCAGGTGTAGCTTTGCTGGTAGTGCCACCTTTATCTGTCCATGTGGAAAGGCTGAAAGTAGATAAATCATTTGATAATAAATTAGTGTAAACTTTCAAGGGACCTGAATTCAGATCTCCAGATTTGCTTTTATTTAATTCTTGTTTCCCAGACGATGCACATTGTTAAGGGGATTACTTTCCATCTTAGAAACGGACATAACCAAAATCTTGGGAACATGTTTAAACCTTCAATTCGTTAAAATCTTGCAGGATTGTCTGACCTTATAAGATTTTCATGACCAATAGTCAAATCTGTGAGAACAGCTTTCTGAGGAAGCAATAACACTAGTCTCCCCCACCTCAGCAGTAAAAAAGGCTTGTAAAAGAAAACATTGCAAAGCTGGCATGACCATACCCCTATTCTTCCTGAGTTCTGCTCCTAGGCATGGTCTTTGGCACATATTTTTTTCTGCTAAGGGCAGTGTAATTTACATGTCTGGCTTTCCATAAGTAGTGAAAACACTTTTTATGTATAAAAAATCCAGGTGGTTTCATAGCCATATCATACATTCCTTTTCTCCCAGGGTGACATAAGTAGTTATTTATCCACAGCATTTCAGAGACACAGAATCAAGGTGGTCAGCTAAGTGCAGCGTGTTTCTGCTGGTTCCTTGATGGATTTCTGATGTATTTGTGTTTGTGCTGTGGGCCCAGTTTTGGCTGCAGATGGGGCTCTGAGTGTTTGCTTCCTGGGACTACTTGATGTATCTCCAGTGAAGTAATTTGGAAGACTCTGGATGGATCCTGTTAGTGTCTGGGAAGAGAAAGCATTCAGTAAAGCACAGGGAATGTTACCTGCATTGAGTAAAAGGACGTTGTATGTGAGGAGAACACTCAGCCGTGGCCTCGTGCCCACGATGTGTGACCGCTGTTTCCTTGCCTCTCCTGTCAAAAGCCTGAACTATCCTGCTCTCCCTCTGAACTGCAGCTCTTCCTGCTGCAAAGCAGAACCCCTGCCTTGCTTCCTTCCTCTTTCCCCTGTGTAAGGAAGGTGGCTGCATCTCCTTGCTTGGGCTTTCCCTTCTGGAGCAATGAGTTCTTCCCTGGACTCTGTGTCCAATGGTGCAGAGCTCTGCCGGCGGCCAGAGCAGTGGCTGCAGGGTTTGGAGCAGCCCCCTGTGCTCAGCTGTTTGCCAGAGCTTGGGACAGACCTGGTGCCAGGATGAGGACCACAAGCATCTCCTACATGTGCCACAAAGCTGCATCCAGCCTGCAAAGCTTCATGGCATCTTCTCCCACTCCCTCTCTCCCCCTGCCACGACATATTTTTCTCTGTACTGAGACAACAGGTGTCTCAAGATTCTCCCTTTTGTCTTTAGGCAGATGGGTTTGGGCAGGGCCCCCTGCCAGGTTCGAGCACAAGGTCGCTTTTGAGCACCTGACTTGACAGACAGTTGTTGGCTTTTCAGCTGCTTGGGGCTGCTCGGGGTTGGGAGCTCTGCCCTGGCTGCCATGGGGATGGACCTGGAGAGAAACCCACACTGCTGCTGGGGCAGCACAGCAAGGGTTATGAAACTGAACAGTACTGCAGGAAAATGTTAGGAATACAGGGGGAAATGGACGTGGAACCTCTGCCACCCGCGCAGCCGCTGCTGCTGCTGCAGAGCCCTCAGAACGCCCATTGTCCTGGACACCGTCCGTGCTTTCTCCAAGGACACGTTGCAGAGGGATGGAAAAAGCTGTCAAGAGTTCCACAGTGATACCAAAGCCAGGGAAACACGGGCAATCCTCTGTGGGTTAGTGCTGTTACACCTTCTGCCCTCTCCACCCCTTCCTTACTTGTCCTTACCAGCAGTCACAAAACACACAAAAGGCACTGACCGTGTTTGGGAGAGAGAAGAGCGATGGAGTCTGCGCTGTTGGAAAATGCAGAAAGATGTTCTCTGCGCCATTATCAGATTTTTAGACAGTGAAGATGTTTTCATTTAACACAGAATTAGTTTATATGTTGTCGCTGTTTTCAAAAAGGTGGGATAGGATTAGGCAATTCCGAATTATAAATTTTAAATACAATTTGTTATTAGTTTGTGTCTGAATTTTTTATGTGGATTAAATATCCAGCTCACTGTTCTTAGCTTCCTATGTTTAGCCAAAGTGAACTGCTGAAGAATACGAAATATATTATTTTATTGGCACTGACTCACAACTGAGTCAGTGAACTTTTTTGCACTTACAACTAAAATTGGATTCTAACTTTCAAAAATTTATGACAATTGCTCCTTCTTATGGCTTGAATGTTGACATATAATTAATTTAGGATTTCTTCTTGAGATTTCCTGTCTAGGTTTGTACCTGTCACAAAAATATCCTTGGAAGTTTATCTAACAGCTGGAACACCACGAGAGTTGATTGAAATTTAGCAGAGATTTACTGGGGCCAACAGGAAGTGCTCAGAGCAGGATGGCATAAATATGCAGAAAGAGCTCTTTTATTTCAGCTCTTTTAAAGGGTCCCAGTACAGGCTGATAGTGGTGTAATGCTGAAAAATGCTGACACCGCGTCAGCCAGCAGCACCAGCACAGCAAAGGATTCCACAAGCATGGGTTGGCACTTTGTTGAATTATGCACAGAATGGAGCTGTGTCTGTTGCCTTCCCTCCATCCCAGCTGCCCTGCAGGTTTCAGCTCATTCTTTTGAGAAACCAGGTATATTTAATGGGAATTTCCCACAAAATGGTTTTGAAATCTATTTTGTTCTTCTGCAGGACTGAAGGAGTTCTGAAAACTCAAAATCTAGGCTGCAGTGACTTGAGGGACTGGGCAGATGAAATTACCTTTAGATAAGTGAAAAATGAAGCATATGGGTGAAAAGCAACCCCAAACCCCAAGACTGCATACTAAATACCAGGCTATAATATTAGCTATTACTCCTCAGGATGGAGATGTTGGAATTCTTGTGCATAGTCCTCCAAAAACTTAGCTTAATTTGCAGCAGTAAAAAAAGGGGAAACAATATAATGAATACTTGGAAAAGAAAAGGTTATTTAAACATGAAGCCATTTTTAACCCCTGTACCTGTTCAAGGCGTGCCCACACCTTTGCTATTCTACCCATTTCTGATAAGTCACTGAGAAGGAACAGAGAGCACAGCAAAGCTAAAAAAACAAGGAGATTTTAAATTGCTTCTGTGCAAAGAGAAGCTATTGCAATATAAATCCTCAGTTTGGGAAAGAAATAAAAATATAACAAATCTCTAAAATCATTAATCATCTGGAGGGGGTGAGGATGAATTCACTGGTAAATTTTCCTGCAGTGTGGACACTCAGTGAAATGAGCTGGCATTGGTTCTGGGTATAGAACACAAGCAATCATGAACTCAAGGATCATGGAGCTGTTGGCCAGGCTTGCCATGCCAACTGCAGAGACCACGAGGATAAATGAAACTGGGGCAGTGCTAAGTGGTTTGTGGATGGTATTGGCCTCCTGAGGATCATTAAATGCCATGTTCTGGATTTAGCAGGAGCCCCGAGCTCTCAGGGCCATGTGCATTGCAGGGAGCCTGGAGGGTTCATTCCCTCTTTCCTTCTGCAGAGGGACAGTGCAAGGTGTGAGTTGTTCCTGATCCACACTTTGAAATTTTGAAGGCAGATAAATTAGAAATTATTGTTGGAACAAGCTGTATTTTCTATGAGCCTACATAATATTTTCTGATCATTATTGCGGCAATGCCTGATAGTGGAAGGTACATACCTTGGGGAATTAAAAATAAGATTTTGTTTAATGAAATGAAAGATCCCAAATCATTCTATTGGAAATAAAAATCTGCAAGGGACACAGGTGACCCTCCTCCTCGTGCTCCTTTTTTACATCCCCTGTTTGTGAACTTGTGACTTGCATGAGATAATAACTGTTTGTTTTTTGGGTTTTGGGGTTTTTTTTTGTTGTTGTTTTTGCATGATTAACCATTGAGCTCTGCTAAAAAGATATTCCTGGCTTAAACAATAACTTTTGATGATAAAAGAATTGATAAATTGCACTAGGGTTATATTCTAAAAAATAAAAAAATGGCTTGTTCAAAAGAACAAGTAGCTTAGATGAATTAATAAAAAATTAGCTTGATTTGATCTCTGGAAATGGTTGTAAAAACAAGGTTTCCTCATAAAAAAATGCAGTGAAACTGCATTCTTTGACTTAATCCTCACATTTTCATAATACAACATGCTGCATTCAGATATGAAATAATGATCCAGCTGTGCTTTTCTCGCTGAATTTCCCACATCTTTTTGTCCAAATCCAATGTTCTTTATACAGCACAGGCCACTGTGTCTCATTTCCAGACTGTAAAAATATGAATGTAGAGTTGTACCTAGCAGTGGTGGCCTATATATTATATCTTTAAGTTCCTATAGAAAATGAGGCAAGATGTGCAAGTGTGAGAAAAAACATAAATCCAGAAAATTAGAATTAAATGGGCCAGATAATTCTGTTTGCATTTAGAGTATTTCATGAGAAATTATGATGTGTTGTCAAATATGGTTTTACCTTCTTGAATTAGAGAGTTGGTAAAAACAAAGTATCTGGAAAGTAGCCCTAAAACCCTCTTGTCTTTCTTGTAGTTGTTTCAGTAGGAAAGATTTTTTTAAAAGTACCTGTTTAGTTGTTGCTCTCTCTAAAATTAATGAAGGAACGAACAAAGGTTGTACTGCCATCATTATTGTTATTTTCCAAATTGTTTCCATTAATTAAGTTCCACTCTGGGCTTTACCTTTGCCTCAGTGAGGTTGATACCGCCCATACCAAATGGGGAAAATTTTTGCATGCACACAAAGGGTGTCTTCTGGGTTTGTTTTGCTGTTTCTAATTAGCAAATTGCTGTCCTCAAAAAGGCTTTTTATGATCTGGTCTTCTCATGTTTTATCTTGTTCCAGAACTGCAAGATGCAGGGAAAGTAGAGGGTGATGGTGTCACACCATTTCCAGCTGTTGTCCTGTGCCACCACTCAGCAGTGAGCTGGTCAGAGGTTGGCAGCAGAGCCTGACAGAGTGGAAAGAGCTCTGCTGCAGAGAACGGAATAAAGAAAGAGAGGGGAGAAATAAAGTTTAAACAAGTAGAAGAATAGAGAGAGAAATCAGACAAGGTCTGTGCACAGCTGGAATGGGAGATTGAGAGGAGAAAGAAAAAGGGCATAGAGAAATAGGTGTTCTGTAGAAAGAAAAAGTGCTACTCAGTGTAAATTGTAGTTAACAATGAATTGTGGTGATTATTCTTGCTCATTAATTTCCTAGTCTTGTTTTGCTAAAAAGTTTTATTCCAATGCATTTTTTTTTTTTTTTTTTTTAGTAAAAGTATCAAGTAGAAAGTGTCACTGTTGTGGTTTTATATGAGATTTCATAATGAAGTTCATATTTTCAGTTGTGTATGTTTACCTGACATTTGACACTTGCATGGATGGTCTGAATAACTTTGGAAATCTTGAAATCTAAACCTCTGATCTCTCCAACTCTTACACACATGCATGTTTTTGAGCGTACAGTGATTATAAGGGTGGTGTTTGAAGATTGGGAGTGAGCAAAATTTTGCTTATTGCTATTTTATTATTTCCCTTTGTGTAATACTCATTATCATTGGAATGCTGATAACTGTGGGTCTTCAGTCTGAGTGGAAAGTTATATGTGTGCCCTTAGTTAAATGAAAGCCTCTAAGGTCCCCTTCAGGAAAGACTCTTAAGCCTTCTCTTAATATTAATTGCACTTTTAAGTCTCATTTAGAGTAAAAATTAAAAAATTAAAACACATGCTCGTATATTTAACAGAGCTGGCCCCTAAGTCTTCCCTATCATGCACTGAGAAATGCGTGGGCAGAGCCATAATTGTGGAGAAGCTCATAATATTGGGGCCTAAATTATAAAAATTATTGCATAATTAGACCACACAAGTTAGATTTCAAAATGCTGCGTGTTACTTGGATGGGTATTTAAAAAATAAGTAGCTGTCGAGCGTGTATGGTCCTGTTCCCAGTGCCACACACAGTCATTGTAATGCTTTAGCAGTTTGAAGGGTTTTAAATGGATCCAGCATTGGTCTTCAAATAGACCAAACCTACTAACACTTGCCTTAGTTGTATCTCTTCTTACCGTTAAAAGACACAACTGTAAACATCAGAACCTGTTTTTATGAGCAGTTTCATATCATGAGCCATGTAAAATTAAAAAATATATTTAGGATCATTTGGAGGGGAAGAAGGCAAGAGCACTGTAAAACAGGCTTTTTGTGTACAATAGAACTCTGACTGCATTTTGACATATTGATTTCTTTTGTATTTTTATTATTACTACAATAAGCATACCTCACAATGCCTTCCACAGCACAATCAGTATTTAGATATACCTCATAGGATAACTTCAGTGAGTACTGGGTTATTAACTATAGTTATATAGTGAGTACTGGGTTATTATAGAACAAACTAATGAAATGGCATGTGAATGGTTTATCTAAATAATGAAGTATAGTATAGTATAGTATAGTATATATATGACATACAGCTGCTGGTACAAATATTCAGATGCACAGAGCAATAACTTGAAGCTCTTTAGTTATTTTCTCAACTTTAGAAGATGAGAAATCTGAGGTGATTGGCAAAGCAGGCACAAGCCCTGAGATGCATCTTTATTAAATTTCTTGTTATTGCTTGGTTAAGGAAAAAATAACCCCAGCAAACTTTCAGTAACCTACTGGAGTCATGGGCCTTAAGGATACCGTGCTTGTGTCCAGCACTTCTAAGAAGACTTTTGCTCCCTGGCCAAGGATCCACCCTTTTCCTAAGGGCAGAAATAGGCACACACATAAAGCGCCTCAAACCTGCACTCAGCCCTCACCACCTCCCTTCTGCCTGACTCCATCCAGCCTTTGGGTACATCAAAAGAAGGAGTACAGCCCTTGTGTGCCTCCTCACTAGCTGGAATGCTTTTGGATTGAACTTCCTCTCCACAACCACCAAATTTATTAGTATTTACTCTGGTACAACATCTAGTAACCAATATGCTTCTAACAACAGTGTGGTAGCAGCCACAGTAACTAGAGTTATCCAAGCACAACAGCCAGCCAATTTTAGCTATTAAATATTGACTGACTCTGGTAGGATGCATGAGGTAAAACCCAAATCACACTCCCTACAACCAGACAAATATGTATGAGATTTTAAGAATTTCCTTCTAGTCCCAAACTATCAGCAAATCTCAAAAGATGGCAGAGGAAAAAAAAAGAAAACCTACAAATTCTAGAAATTTCTCTCCTCCAGAGAAAAGCCACAGCTCTGACCTTGCTTGGCTCAGGGAAACTCTTAAGAACAGAAAAGAAATGCTCCTTCATCACTGGTGGCCAAAGAAAGAATGTACTTTGCCCTGACATAATTTTCGTCCCTCCAAAAGGAGTGTCTGGTGATTTCTGTGGATCAGCACGTTGGAGCTCAGGGAGCCCTCAGCTGAGCTGCCAGAGCAGGGAGCTGGGGGCACCCAAAGAGCGACCACGCCTGAGCAAAAACCCCTGGAAAAAACAGGAGAGGGCACCAGGGAAATGCCTGTGCTGCGGACAGAGAGAACAAAAGACCGCCAAACCCTCCCCTCCTTCAGCTGTGACCTGTCTTTATCCCTCTCTGCACATTTCACCTCTTACATAAGCTTTGGCTCCTCTGGGGAGGAGGGCAGAGGCTGCACGCAACAGGCTTGGGGGAGAGACAAAGGTTTCAGATGCACAAGTGTGCAGCCGACTCATCCTCTGCTCTGTATCTGCAGACTGGTAGCTCTTGGCAGTGAGGAATCTGCAGGGACTCATAAAACCTGGGACCACAACACAGTTTTGAAAGGCAAACAGAGCCCTCAGATCTGAGGGACCACGAGCATCCTTAAGAATGTGCAATATAAACCTTGCACTGTTCCTTGAAAAAGTGTGATCCACAGGGAGATGGGAAAGTGTATTCTTCTGCATATTAAGGTTTAGAACTTAAATCTTCTCCTCATTATGTCTGTAATACCTCCTTTCATTAATTTAATTAATCTTTCTTGACCATTTCATAACAGCGTTTTAAAAATCTGAATTAAATGTATATTTTATCTTAAAGAAATGTAAAAAAACCCCAAAAAACCCTACAGTGGGGAGTGGGGGAGTGTTGATTTAATTAAGGGGATGCTCATAAGTGAAACTTTTCCCAGCTGAGATTTTATTGGGTTTGTTTTTTTCTGGTTTCATTTTGCAGTGAATTTCCAGCGACAAAGATTTCTCTCTCCAGTGAAAATTTAGTCTTTTAAGAGAAAACAGCATCTTGAGGTTTCCTTTCTCTCTCCCTTTTTTTTTTTAATTAAACAAAACATGCAGCAAGTCGCCATTAAATTTCAGTTTAAAAAGTGCAAAAATACACCCAACCCTCCATCTGCCAAAAATAAATAGTTTGAAAAGTAATTTCACATCCTTGACAATGACGACTGTGTTTATGACATATTTCTGGTGCCATATTCCGCTCTCCTATCGCTGCCAGCTTGCGTCCAGTATTTAGAAATAAAACAGAAACACATTGAACTTGCTGAACTAGATGTTGCCACACTGCAGCTCTAATGGGCTTAGTGACCACAACCTACAGGGGCCAGAATGTGTCAACAGCAAAAGGGCCAACCTCAATCACTGTCTGTGCTTTTACAAAGTTGTTACATGTTTAATTCTTTGCAGCTTAGTTCTCCTGCTGTTTTGGCTGCTCCAAACCAAGGCTCATATATTGCAGCAGCCCTCTCTGCCTCGTATAACGCCACAAAGGTCCCAGCAGGAGACCTTTCAGTGGAGCAGACAAGCCACAGGCGAGGGCAAACAGGGCATCACAACTTCCTAATAAGATGACTTATTAGATTGGGGGCTTGACACAGCGTTTATTTAACCACTTCTTTTCCCAGGCACCAGGCACGGCCGCTGTGTGCGCGCTCGGGGCCCCGCCAGCGCTGAGCGGCTTCGCTGCCGAGCGCGCTCCGACCGCGGCCCCAAGCGGGGCGTGGGGGCCGGGGGCAGCTTTATCCCCACACCGGTGCCATAACTTCGCGCTCGGAGGCACATGTGCGGCCGCAGGGTCGCTGCTCGGTCGCAGGGCCGGCTCCGGGCCGGCAGAGCGCGGGTTAAGCGCGGCCGTGCCGGCGTTTCCTGCCCGCACTTGCCGTGGCCCGAGGCGGTGCCGCCGCCGGAGCCGGGCGAGCCGCGCCGGGCCAGGTGGCGGGCAGGCACACCGTGTTATTAGGCAGCACCGAGCGAGAAACCTTGATCTTCAAAAAAAAAAAAAAAAAGCCCCTAATTAGTCCCGCGCATGAGAATAAATGGAATTCCACGTCAGCCAGGATGGAAAAGGCAAAAAGGCACCTTCTAATTTCGTCAAGTGATCGCTGCTATCGACAGCTTTCAGGATTCACGTTGGGACGTCGTTGTTTGAGGCACTTAAACCCAAGAATTCTTCTTTTCTTGTCACTTCAGTTCGATTTAAATAACAACAACAAAAAAAGTAGTAACAATGGTCTCACTGTGCTCCATCTTTAGGAAGTCATAAATGTCTTGACAAAGAGCCCCGTGCCCTGCGCTGCTGAATCACGGCCGCCTCCCTGTGCGGCTCCAGGCTCTTGTGGAATCGATGGAAACTCTTCCATCATCTTCAGTCCTCTCCAGCTCAGCCCATGGAATAGCCCTGCTCCGAAGCCATCCTTAACATTCCCTATAATCCTCTTTTTAATTCCGTGTCCAAGTGACAGATTGAAGTATATGTACTGAGTTTTCTCATATTTCTGAAGAGCTTTGATTTGGACTAGACTTGTTTCATGAAAAGAAGGTTCTATGAAAAAAAGAATAGCTGTCTTTTAACTCATATAGCACTTGTCTAATTTTGATTTATAAACATTCCCAGTAGAGAAGGCATCCTTGTCCAAATAGTCTCAAGGTTCATAAACTTCATCTAATTTTATGATATAATTGTACAGTAGTTTTCAAGGACTCTTACTCTCTAGAGGGCTTGAATCCATTTGATTTTATTCATCCCAATGGTATCTGCTTTTATCCCTAACTAAGATTAACAATTCTGGCATTATAGCAATATGGAAAGTTCATCACATTCGTGCAGTGATTTTACCACCAGCTGCAGATCCTTCTGAAGTTTACTGTGTAATGAATTTAAAACATAAATAGCAACAAATGGGATAAATAATTTCTTTGCCAGAATTGGAGCAAAGTTAATTCTATCTTTATAAATAACTTTTTATGCTGGTGGTTTTTTGTGAACCTTTCAATATTTAATTAAATCACACAGTTTCTGGATCTTTCTTTTGAATATGTTTTACTCATGTATTTATCATTTTTAAACTTTTTTGTAAGTAGCTATAAATTATTGCAAAAATGAAAAGAAAAATGGTTTTGGTTTTACAGTGTTGCTAAGAAGGTATTTTCTAACATCTAAGAAATAGACCTCAGAGTTGCTTATTCTAAATCAAGAGTTATCATTAGCAGGGGTATTTCACATTATTATAAAAGAAGGATTTGTTATTGGGATATTGTAAACTAGGTCTGAGCTCTTTATTTTCTGAAAGGAGCAGGACACCTTTTGCTGAGGTGAACCTGAATGTTGTCAGACAGCCGCAGATCTCCCAGGTAACATTTCCTCAAGTGGAGTTTTTAAGAATGACTAAAATTTGTTCTCCTCCAAGCAGGGTGTTTACTTTTTGTGTCCAGCGTTCTCCAGATAATGTGCAGTGCTGCACTTACCTTTTGAATCAAGAAACCTCCTTGAGCATTACTTTAACCCGTGGGCTTTATTGATTTGAGATGTAAAAAAATTGTATGGCAATGCTTTGGTTATTACAACTAGATCTAAACAAGAAAGACTAACATCAATTTTGACAACAAACAAAACCAGTTTTTGTTCTATCGGTTATGTTTAAGAGATTCCAATTTCAAACCAAACACAACTTGTGGTTATTCTGTCAGATATTTATATAGCCACTGGGGCGCCATAGTTATGCACCGCATACATCATTGTATTTTTAAAATGTACTTAATGAACATTTTTTCTTTTCTGGTAACTACTTCATTGCCTTAAATGAATGCATTCCAATAGAATTTGTAACAAATGAGCACTTTGTGTTTGCATTAATGCCAAACACGTTTAACAAATTTTTAACAAGGAACACTGGCAAAAAGCCAAACTCCTAGAGGGACACTGAAGGAATGCTATAAATTTAAACTAGATTTTACCTTTTCACTCTGCTCAACAAGTGTCTTAGGTGTCTTTGGCATCTCAGCATTGAAAATTTTCGACGTAGGTTGGATACAAATTTATGCCTAATTATTTTTCTTCTTGGCCCTCCTCACTAGAGATTTTCATGTCGATATAACAGGCTTTAACAGGTTACTGTATTCTTTAGAAAGTGAGAGGTGGGTTTTCTTTCTTTCCTCAAGAGTTAGGCCAGGAGGAAGTAGCAAAAACAGTATTTATTGTTGGGGCTGTAAGGACAGGGAGGTTCTAACAGCACATATCATGCCATTGTCACATCCTGTGCTAAGGGACCTGCACAGTGGCGAGGCCTCCAGCAGATCTCTGCTACCCAATTCTGTTGCTTGTGCTGAGTTGCAAATATCTGGGCTGTGATCGTGTTTGCAACTGCACTTCAGGGGCAGGGGAAAGCAGCCCACAGTGCTCCCGCTGGCCCGAGCTCTGAGCTCACACAGAAGCCACGAACAGATTTTTGGCTGAATCAAGCTTCTGGGGGGTTTTTCAGTTGTTAAGTTATGCCCACATGGTACATGTCAGTGCAGACCTTGGGAATCACCTACGCTGTAATACATGTTCGTATTAAAAGTGTTACAAGTAGCTCCACAAACCACATGCTTGCTCTTTACTTGTAACTTAATATATTAATTTAATTTTTACTGTGTTATTTCAGTTTTAATCAAATGCAGGAACTGAAAAATAATAATACTTAGCACTCATCCAAGACTCTTAAGGCACATTACAAACATTAAGCTTTGCAAATTCCTGTGAGGAGCCTGATGTTATGCCTGCTGTAGCAAAGAGCAAGTTAGGCACAGAAAAATGATAGGACTTTTTCCTTAGTCCCCTAATAAGCTGGTGGCAGGGACAGAATTTAGAGTGGCCTGTGTCAGGGCTTTGTCTTAGTTAATGAAGTCATTCTTTTCATAGTTTTGCACAAAGGTAAAAATTCAAAATGCTTTTTTTTCTCCTTCATATAATTTACATTATGTTGTTGCAAGAGGCACAGGCAAATCCCAGGACATCACTTGAGAAAGACTTTATGAGTTATAGCCTTATTCCAGTCTAGTTACTTGTTTCCAGAAAATGAAATAATTTCCCATCATTTGTTGGTACTCTGATTGCAGTAATGATGAATGAGTCTGGAGAAGGAAACTGAAGAATTCATCCTGACAGCTTTTTAAAGGATGTCACATTATAGCACAGAGGCCTTGTCGCAGATTGGGGAGCAGAAATAGCCCTCACAGGTTTTCATTAATGATATCCTTCTCTACTAACATTTGGTCAGATACCAATTCCCTGCAATAAAGTATCTATTCCCTCTCTTTCTGACTCACTAATTACCATATCAGTTGTTGGCCTTTTATGTAGGTACCATGTGTAACAGGTTAGGAGAGGGCAATTTAAGCCTATGTGAATGGGTATCTGTTTTTGTATCTGGGTGCTTGTTGCAAACATTTGGAAAGCATATGGAGCATAATGGACATTAACCCAGATGTCAAAAATAGCCTGCATTTTACTACTGTTATTAAACAGTTTCCCCTTTAACCCCTTTGTGTTTACCCACCCTCTCCAGCTTGTTTCTGCAAATCACTGCTGAGAGGAAAGGATTGGAGGTAAAAAGTACTAATCAGGCAGGTGTCTTTATCCAAAGGAAAAACAATCTGAACAAATATTTGTGGGCTACTACACTTTTATATCCTCACATCCTTCTGCTATTTTCACTGACTGGTATCTAACGGACTGACAGAGGTGCCAAACTCATAAGACATTAATTTCAGCTGGAGCACTGCTGAATTCAGGCCCAATGCATGTTACAAAACTTTATTTCTGTTTTAGAGGTTCAGTGACTTGTACCAAGTACAGCATTGAAGAAACAAATATAAATTTAATTTACTCAACCTCAGTTGGTATTTGACAGCAATATCCTTTTATATTTTTATTTGACTTACTTGAGAAATACTTTGCATTTCCTACCTGTGGTGAACAAGTTTTTGTTACACTTCCAATACGTATATGGTTTCCTGATGAATGGGTGGGTTGATTAAGTGGGTGAGGTTTATTTGGGGGCTTTCATTCTGTAGTAAAACCCCAATGAAAGTTTGAGGAGCAGGCTGGAGAGGGAGTGCATTTTCTGCTTTGCTGCTGTTCCTCAGATTGGACACTTCATTCTGGGTTCTTATTTTTTCCGAGCATAAAAGAGTGTTAATTGCAAAGGAACTTCATCTTGTAAAATAGCAACTGCATTGAAGATTTGCTGTGATTACGTTTTAGTTTAAAAAACCCAGGCATTATTGTGCTGCAGTTTGTGGAATGTGCTCTCCTTGTTAATTTATAGGTGTGCTTCCTCTGCCCGAGTATCTCTTTGAATGACGATTAAGAAATTCTCAGCACACAAAAGAATGGCAGCTATGCACAGCTCACCAAACGTAATGCATGCGCTGACTTACAGTTTTCATAAAAAGTTTGCAACGATTTTATGTGCCAGAACTAGTAACATGATCTACTTTAGGAACTCCCTGGCTTTCCAGCTCTGCAGAAGTCATTTTTAGACTGTTCAAGGGCCAGATCCAAAACTTGTTAAAATCGGTGGGAACCTTTCCACATTTCAGTGGGCTTTGGATTAGTCCCTAAGTGTTTTAACCAGAAGAATTGTATCAACCTCTCACTGCAAAAGTAGAACTATTCATCTAAGTTTGTATGATATAAACTGTTATGTGTGCTTTCCAGCAAGATGTGAACTTGAAAATAGGGATTTAAAATAATTTGAGAGATAATTCTGTAAACAGTGTTTCACTTTACTCACAGAATAACTTATCTGATAAATACTAGATTCTAAAATTTTTAAAGGGGAATTTCAGTCAAGTAGCTCTATTTAAAAAACATAACAGGTTTTCAGCTGTATACAAAAGGCTAAGCATTGTATGGCAAATTCTTTTTCACAAGATGGGATGTTTTGGAAACTTTTAAGGTTACATAAATGGAAGGGCAATAATGGAGAATCCCATACATAATGAATTTCAAATTTTCTAGAAACAAAGTCAGTTAATAAATGAACAACTGCCCTCTAAAGGAATAATTTAATTCCTCCCGCTCATCTGATACACAGATAATGCAGAATAAGACCAATTCACTGCTCTCTGTTCAAGAATACTGTGCTGTTTGCTTGCAGCACAACTGAAGTAACAATAAAAGTCATTGAGGCCTCACTCTGTAGTCACAGACAGACACAAAGTCTCATCCAAAGTCGGTGGAAGGCAGGAAGATTCTTCCCACTGGCTGAGTTGTGCTGACACTGGCTCCCTCTCGTAGTCTGGGTTTCAGCAGCGCCAGCCAAACCAGGCAGAGCAACCAAGCACCTGTGATTAGTGGATGTGTGGCTGAAAACCTCCTAACACATTGCTGTGTGTCTTAACTTCTGCAAATCTGAGCTTCTCGTATCCATAAAACCTCTCTCCACTGTTCTGCAAATTAAAGTGAACTTAAAGTGCTTAAAATATGACAGGAAAATAGTGCTTCAATTTTGGAAGGCTGGTAGAGGTACTACACATTTCCACCTGCCATGGGGCTGAATAGAAACAAATGGATGATCCCCTTGGTTCCCACAGAAAAAATATTTAGTTTTATTGATAGCATTTCCCTTTCAAGCTCCTGTGCTCATAGACAAGATCAGAAACCTCGCCATTTACAGAATCACAAGCACAACAGAATCTGACATCTTAGGAATTTAAAATATTTCCCATTTAGGGGGAATCATGTCATACAAATCAGCAATAAAACTAATTGCCACCCTATGAACATAAGTGGGTTCAAATCAAATTTAAATGCCTTACTTAATCCTTAGCCCCTAGAAAAGCATTATCTCCACTCATATGTATGAGAATCTTGATTAGATGAGAACTATGATGCTCTGGATGCTTCAATCATGTTGTTAACTGGAATATTTTGTTCCCTTGTTACAGTTGTCAGAGGAACTAGTGAAAAAGGAAGAAAAAACTGTAGCACGGGAAGGTAACAATGATAATCTATTGCATTGGATCTCCAAACATGACCATGATATCCTGGAGAAGATCACAGATGCAGAAAATGAATGCTAAGGTTGATATCTAATGAAATGCTGCATTAATTGGCATTTTCTCCATTATTTCTTGTAGTCTTTTGTGAAATTAGATACTTTGGAAAATAATGAAGGAGACTCAAGCAGAAATTATAAGAGCTTCATTTCTGTCTTTAATGGGTCTTGTGAGTTACTCTGTTTTTACAAAGAAACCATCTGTTCAGAATATGATTGTTTGGTGAAGTTCAGTTAAACAGGTTATTTAGCTAATTTTTGGTAAATTAATATTGATTTTAATAAGTAATTCAGATTCCCTTAGATGTGGTATCTGCATTTGCTGATTTTACCTAGTCTGTTCTAAAGTATCACTTCTATTGCACTAGATTATCAAAGAGGTATTAGTAAAATGCTATATAAGGGTGTTGGCATTAACTTTACCCCCAGTTAGATATGGGCTTTTCCAAAAAATAAAAACAAGCCTTTACCCTCCTCTGTTTTCTTTTATCTACTGATAAAATAATATAACTTTAAAACAAACCAAAACCAAATATTGATACTATAATCGGTATTAAGCTCTGGGCCAGGTTGGAAATGAAATCAATTTTTGGTACTAATAACTGATGACAAAGATTAGTTTTATGAAAATATGGTGTGTGTCTCTGACAATGCATAGGACATCTAATTTGAACATAAATATATGATTATATACAAGATGTATCTATTCCTGGATGGTAAAAGCTTGAGGTGTATGTAAATACATGTGTATGTATATATATGGACATGTACACAAGGATGTATCAACCTTTTACCATCCAAATGCATACATGTTTTCAACAATAAAAGCTGGGACTCTTAAAGAAACAAACAAAAACAAAAATAAAGATAAGATTGCTGTTAATACAGTATATGCACTAGGTCTCCTGTAAATGTGGAACTGTTTGTTATGGTTCTCTGCGTTGAAAAACAGTCTCCAACATGGACCCCAATGAATCTTAGATGTTAAAGAAAATACCAATGAACAAACAGCACTCGAAAGCTGTTTGTGTCAACAAAATGTGTCTAGTAAAATAAATTTAAAGCACATGCAAGGAAAAATAAAAATGTGAAGTCGTTACATTCAGTGAGAGACTCTTAACTGACAGTCAGATCTCTACCACTTCTCAAGGAGAGGTTCCTTCTGACTCCACAAACATTTTCAGTCAGTCTGGCAAACATGTGCAAATGTTTGGCTGTTTTGTTGAGGCATCTTTTTGTCCATGGAAGAAATGCTTCCATGCTGATGGCAGTGGAAATAGAATATCTGCATTTTTAAAGGACAAACAATAAATTTAAGCATGGGTGGCCTTAATCCTTGGTAGTTTTTCTTTCTTCAAGTAAAAAAAAAAAAAAAGAAAAAAAAAGAAAAAAAAATCTAAATGGATACTCCTAAAGTCTTGCACTGAATTTAGAAAAATTATTTTTTGAACCTGTGGTGCGATTAACCCTAAACATCCTACATGAGCCATACATAGTAATCCCCTTAAAATTATTGTCTAGAGATGATATTTTATTTACTTGTACCATAATTCTCGGTGCAATCAAAAAGCAATTTATTTGAGCAGGAGTCCTGCTGGATGTTACTGTCTTCAGTAAATAGAGTAAAATGTATAGACTTAGCATAGCATAGATAATCCCAATTTCATTCATGTTTAAAAAGTTTGTCCTTTAACTATCAATGGCATTTTAGATCTTTGTTTTTGAAACAGCAAAGCTTTTGGGAGTATATTTAGCACATATGACAAATGTTGCACTTGGAAACTCAGACAACAAAACTGGTTTCTCATGACAAATTTGTTGTCGCAGTAGGGGACAATCGTCTGTGTCTCTTACAATCAGGTCTTTACCTTAACTCTGCAACCGAATACTTGAAGTAGGATATAAACTAGGGGGAAAATAGGGTCACAGATACAAAGCTGTATAGTTAGATATTTATATGTATGTGCCAATTTTGTCACAGATATTATTTTAGGGGCATTTTTGCTCCACTCATGTTGGTATGAGTATTGATCTAAACTTTTATCAGGGCCTAAAAGTTAGCCCCTAAAGAGGAAAATTTTGTCTAACATTGATTTTTTCTTTCTTGCTTTGGGTTTGGTTTTTTTTTTTTTTCCTCCTTTTCATTTCATGTGATATTCTATGATGTTTGGAGAAAATCTTTTCATATACTAAAATAGAATCTCGGGGTTTACAATAAACACTGTGATGTTGGGAAATATTTTATTTGAGCAATGTTTGGTAGATTTATTTCCCCCCCCCCTCGGAGTGTAATGAAGCAAACCAACTTTTGCTTAACATTTAAGATAATGGTTATTATTTTAATGTGAGATCAGTCTTGTACTGCACATTCTTTCTTTCATTTAAATGTACAGTATGAATTTTGTATTTAATGAATTTTGTGTATCCAGTATGCACGTACCTGCACATTGACTTTCATTTGAAAGTGGGTTTCAATTTACTTTTTAAACAGTGTTTATGAAAAGACCTCAGATGTGTTGACACAAACTATATCCGCAATGTTTCTTTTGTGTGTGTAGGGTGACGTTTGAATGTGATGTTCTGCAGCAATGGGTCAGTATCCCCTATTTACCTTAGATCCTCATTTGATAGTGCTTCTTGTAATAATTTTTTCAAGTGAGTGGCATGTTCTGGATTGTGATATTGATATATGGTTAAGGACATTGATATGAAACTAAGGAATTCCTAGAAATTACCAGTGGGCATGTATTAGACAGTCATTGTAATTTAATGTCTTGTAGAAGTGTAAAGTACCAAGGTATTTAGAGTTCATAACATTGTTATCATGTGTACGGGAAGTATTTAGTGTTGATCAGCTTGTTTATTTTCATCAAATAAACTTTGTTTCTTTCTGAAATCAGTGTTGCGTCATTAAAAGCAGGTTTAATGACTGTAGGAAAATGTGTGAGAGATGTTTTCCACATGGTAAATCTATCACACTCCTTATTTCTCTAATTGCTACCATTCAAAGTAATTTATCTTCCTGTTGTTACTATCACATAAACTGTTTAAGAAAGCATAAAAAGGAAAATGTCTCGTAGGCCCCACTCCCAGAAATGCTTACAAGTAACTTCACTAAAGTGAGGAACCATTTTCTGGATTGGGCTCTTAGAGAGCAATATGTTTTTGAGTGGGTTTCTAAAACATAATATTCTTGTGTGACCCTGTGTAATTGCATAGAAAATTACATTTTGTTTATGTACTTTACTGACCAAAAGCCATAAGGTGTGAAATTCTCTGCACAGTCAGCTCCTTTTTCAGCTGCCTGGTAAGTGGTTCCCCGTTTCCATTATGTTCACTTTTTTTAGAAAAGGAACTTTTGTTGACCAGGAATTTCTTACCTCATAGAACTCCCTGGACCAGCTCAGGGCACACACAGCAGGAGAATAAAAGGTAAGCAAGTATGCATTTTACTCAGCTTATTTAAAAACACACAGTCTTAGTTTTACCTCTGTTTCTTTACCTGTAAATTAGTTTTCTTAGTAAGAGAGTACTATGCACTAACATAGGATATTAAGTTTCACTTTAAACTACAGCTAAATATACATTTATTGTGTATTCTACTTATGCTTACTTAGCTTTGAGCTGCAGTGATATAAATTGAGTAGCAGCAGCTTCTATCTTCTTTCCAGACCTGCACAATTATTCGGAGCAGCTTGTTCTGTGTTCAGTCGGTGTCTGTATTAGGGGGCTGCCCATCCCATTGGAGACCCATTTTTGATTCTCTTTTCAGTATTGACCACTTCCTGCTTTTTAAAAGCAGCTCCTGCTTCCCCATGTGGTGACAGGGACACTGCCAACGTGTCTTACTAAGGACGTAGAGGGGACCACAGCGGATTTGGGGAAACTGGCAAAGGCCCTTAAGCCCCATTTTCTGTAAGATGGTTTTCAGTAAGGATCTTTCCTCTGTAAAAAGGGGCTGTGAGGGCCCCACGGGAGGGGCAGGACCAGCATGTTTGTGTCTGTGGGTGCCACAGGGGTGAGGAGCTCCCCAGAGGGCAACTCTGGGTGCAGGAACATCTCACCTAATATTGAAGTTTGAGTTCATACAGTCAAGAGCTCCTCCAGCTTTGAGAGAGCCTGATTAAGGATCAAGCTCTTCTGAGCTTGAGGTTTCCTCCTCAGAGTCTGTTTGTTCACTCCAGACTTGAGCCAGAGCAGCTCAAGGTTTGAGCAAGCAGAAGTATAAGCAGTGGGAGATGCTCAGGGGATGAAGCCGTGTCAGCTTGCACTTCAAGCCAACATGTCAGTTTAGACACATTTTGAGAGTCCCAAACAGCTCCATGCCAGCACGAGTTGGATAAATCTGAACTCCAACTGCATCCCAGGTTGTTCACACTGTGCTTGAGTCCAGGATTTGGTCCTGGAAGAGCCTCACTAACCAACAGACACTGGGTCCTGCCCCGTGCAGAAACCTGTCAGAAAGTACAGAGCAGCAAAGAAGGGCGTGGGTCACCTGTTGATATTGCTTCTCCAAACCAGAAAACTTTTAATAACCAAAGTATTAAATCATTCTAAATAAAACCAAGTCAGCTCTAAATAAGTCATACATTTCCCATTATGAAGTCAGTGGGAGCTCTGTATGTTGCCAGGGCATGATCTGACCCACAGATGAAAAGTACAGCTGATGGGGGGCTGCTGTGCAGATTTTCCTCCTGTGAGATTACAGTGATGTTATTTCATGCTTGTTACTTTCCAAATAAGATATCTCTTTTTCAAATGCACCTTTTCAGACAAGAAGTGACCTCTGCTTTCATCAGGAATAGCCTAGGGCACATAGTTTCAGCTTTTGTATGGGGCTGGAGGCACTGGTGCAGTAGAAGCCCACCCTTGACGGATGAAGTTGCAGAATCAAGGACTAATTTTGTTTGGGTTTGCATTCCTTCCACTCCTGACTCTTGAAAATTACACTTCCTTCAGAATGAGACTGTTCCAACCCCAAATCTCCACAGATGCAGGGGAAGAGCAGGCACAACGCCAGTGCATCCTAAAGACAATATATTGTATCCCTTTGAAACGTGCACTCGAATTTGTGTTACAGACAGTTGTCTATTCCCATGAAGCTCCAAGTCTCAGGACAAACAGAAGAACTTTGAACTCATCCAGTTTCAAATGGAGGCGAGTGTCCAACTTTAAAAAGGCCGTGCTTTTGGTCCTCACCCCAGCGAGGCCAGGAGACAGCAGATGTTCTGGCAGCTGCAGCTGCCGCGCACTCGGGGAGCTGGGGCTGGAGGAGAGCAGCCAAGCTCCCTCCAGATGGAGCAGACAGGGAAGAGGCGAGTGGGAGGCTGCACAAGGAAGTGAGATAGCTCCAGATAGCAGTGGACTGATGATATGTGGCTCCAGAGCACCTAACCAGCTTCGCAGAGGCTGCACAAGAGAAATCAGCACCAATCCACAGCTAACCTGGGTTCACTGAGAAGCCTTCTTGCCGTGGGAAAATCGATAGGAAGGAAATATCTGTGCAGAACACATGATAATGGAGCGTGGTAACTACTTTTTATTTGAATGTCATTTGGACAAATGCATTACTCATAAGCGAGTTATCCAGGGCTTGCCAAATATGTGGTTAAACAGTTATTATAGCAAATTACACCATCATCTAAACACCTCTGTTTTGGCTCTTAGTCATCTCCTTTTGCAATGAGGTCGGTTTTTTTTCTTGATTACTGTTGTCTAATATTGCTGTCTTTAGTGTTTTGGTTACCATAGAAATAAATAATGACTCAAACAGCAACATGCATACAAGTGAATAAGAGCATTTTCTGAATTTCACGAGAACACCCTTGTTAATGAAGACCTCTATGGTTGCTTAGTTCTTAACAGAGTTCTCATGTCTATTGATTTGTATCCTCATATGCATTTTATTATGGGCTTTATATTTCATTTTAAACTTCCAAAAATAAAGAAAAACAGCTGAAGTACATTTTTTATTTTTAAATGGTCAGATTTTGGTTAGAGGTTAACACAGGCCAAAAGAGAACACAGATCTGCCCCCGAGCTCTTGCAGTTTTGTTTTGTTTTAATAAAAAGATCCTTATTACAATCCACAAAGGGTCACAAAAATGCAGCCATTACAGACCAGCCGTACTCCTTGTGCAGCTCTCCTGCCCTCTGCACCTTCTCCAGGCTTAGATCAACCAAATGTGTGAAGGCAGGACTGCTGTCAGTCGTGATAAGCGTGTGCATTAAGGGGCTAATCCAAACTTTACTGAAGTGAAATGAAAGACCATTGATTAAAAGTAAATTTCTGATTGCAACCCACTTTCTTCTCTCTGAAGCAAATGTGTACATTTACAGGAGCATGGGGCCAAACTGTTTCCTCTATATATCAAAATTTCAGCTAAATGTAAATCAGATTAACAGACTGCCTGACTTTTTGAATGCTTTGTGATAAGAAAATACATCTTAGGTCTCATTACTGAAGTTCATTTAGCATGTATTTTGTCTGTTGCTCTTCTGACTGTGTATCTAGGCCAGCACTCAACTCCTACCAACCCTTAACACAATCTTTCATTAGGGTGTCTTTACATTATGATCACTTATCTCATTGAATTTGTTCTGATTTAATAAATATCGTTCAGTCCATTCGTTAGTTTGCTATTGCTAAAGGTAGATTTGCTATGGCCTAGAGGAGTAAAATGCATTTTACTTAGGACTCTGTTTTCTAAAACAAATTAAATTCTGAACAATCTTGCAGCTGGGGTTACTACAAGAGAAAGAAGAGGCAACCCCCCCCACCATAATTATTAACTCCCAGGACTGTCCATGTAGCCAGTTTCTAGAGGATTTGTTCCAATTCTGATGCCATTCACCATGTCAGAGTTGTTCTCTCTGAAGTTAAACAACCAGTCTCCGTATCTGAAAGCTGAAGGTTGTAAATCTCCTGGGTGAATGTTGCCCATGACAGGGAAGGAAAGACTTGCATAATTACCACTTGTACTTCCTCAGAGAACATGAGCTCAAGTCTAAAGCAAGGAGTTTAGTCAATAAAACATCAGTCTGAAAACTACAGGAAAAGACCTGTCCAGCACATATGATAAGAATTTTTTTCTTGGTTAAAAGAAAAATTAATATTTCAGAGGAAGCCTCTTCCTCAGACCTGATTATTTCGCAGATATTCTTAATTTTTCTTCAAGGTTACCATCAGTTAATGCAATTCACAGCTAAATTAACTGAAATGTCTCACACTCTTCCTTCTCTGTGAAGCATAGCAGACTGGATACAGTTATTCTGCTAAAATACAGAGAACTATTTACTAACCTGACTATAAATATTATTATATTCAGTAGTGTCTGTGAAACAGGTTACAAGTTTAAAATTAGGAAGCAGGAGAAGCACCTTGTTCCCACGCTACTGAAGTCAGAAGGAATTACTCTCAGTCCTTCTCCAGAGAGTGAGGGATATCAGTGCTTGGCATTTGGGGCTATAATTGCCCAGATAGCTTATAGAAGAATACAACTACTCATGTGAGCAAATTTTTACAGGACTTAGAGCCTGAAATCAATTATAAATGCATTTGGGTTAATGTGAATGCTCGTGCTCATACTGGTACCTTTTCACAGCAATCCTTGTCCACATCTGTTCTCTACATAGACCACAGGGAAAGATTTGGGTTAAAATGTTTATGCATTGCTGCTGTTCTGTTTGCTCCTCTCCACTGCAGCCATAGGCGTGTACAGGACTGCTTTTTCTACTTCCTGCACTGCTTTGCACATTTTTTAGCTCTAAATTCCCTCACATAGAAGTTCCATACGCAGTCTTTGAAAACTTCTTCGTGAAGGAACCCTGTGATTCTTCAGCTGCTTTGCCATCTTCTCTGGGGGTGCACAGAGAACTTGGCATGAAGTAGGAGGCACCTAAGGTAAGACTGACTGAAATGAAAGACATACTTCAGACTTGGATTACCCATGTGTCCTGTGCAGTATGAAATGCCCTCCTTGCTTTGATTGCTGTGGGATTGGAATATAATCAGCATCTTGCACAATGTAGACTGAAATACAAAAAAATCTTATAAAATTTTCTTGATATATATCACGTTGCCATCATCAGTCCCAAGGAATCAGGCAAACCAGGAAACATCAAAAAACGTTGTTTAGAAATGCTTTTTCAGAATTTACCTGCCTACTTTGGCTTGACTGTTTTTCCCTCTCAGTTCTGAAATTCCAAATACAAATTGTGGTGCATGCACATTCATTAAACTCTTAGGGATTAGTGAGAAATTGCATTGGAGGGGCATTTTCTGCAACTGGTTTGTTCGACCTTGCCACCAGAGCTAGTTTGGAGAGGAATTTAAATTACCTTCCAACACAGATACTGAACTGCAGTCTGAAAATAAAGTAAATGTATTTGAAATGAGTAATTTGTATGAAAGGAATGGTGCCTTGATGTGTGATAGCCCAGTACTTCCAGGAAGGTCAAGCACCAGAGGAACGGGACAAATTAAAAAAATCAGATGTTTTTATTTTTCTAAATTTCTTCCTATTTGCATATTCATTTCAAAGTCGCTGCCTTAGACTATGTCATAAACAAAATGGCAATTGAAGAGATAGTTTTGATGTGATGCACATCCTACTTGCACCGCTGGAATGAAGATGAAAAGGACACTTCTTTTGAGTGCCACATCTTAGTACAGTTTTGTAATTATGCTACACAGACAATATTAACAATTCTTATTAAATACAGGATATCATCTTGAAATGAGTACCAGACTTTTAGGAAGGGCTTTGTAACAAACATTTCAAAAATCTGATTTTACTTTGAGTTAGCTTTCAAAATCCAGTCCAGATATATGTGAAGAGTATAGAACGTAAATATATTTTCTAAAGTACTACAGTATGTGAAATTTATAAATTGTTACATGCTTTCCTAGTGCAGCCGGGTGAAGCTTAGTCTCAGATCAGATAGAATCTTTTAGATAAATCATTTATGACTAGATGACTTCTTATCCAAAAGTCAAATATGTGATCATTTACAGAGGTCACTGGCTGTATTCTGCTCTGTGTTCCATAATCAGCTGAAATAAACCCCAGAAGTCCCTCCTGAATGTATGCTCACAGGGTCACAGTATAATAAAATACTGCTCAAATTGTATTTCAGACAAGGAATGCTTTCCCCAAAAGTGCTCTGGTCTCAGGGACAGGACTGTCAATATGCATTGCAGTGCAAATGGCAAGTATAAAGTCCAGCATTTGGCAGGGGAGTGCCCTGCCCACTTAGTGGCAAAAAGCCCTGCTGTGACACACATTTAACCATTTAAGTGACTTTTACAATGTATATTCTATACTCTTTTTACAGAGTCAAGCTGGGACGTACAATCAAGGCACCTTTTTGACACAGAGGAGAAGTACAAAGAAAATGCTGAAAATCTTTGGAATACAAGCTGATGTGGGATAGTGAAGAAATGCTATCAGATTCTATGGAAATACTCTCAGAATATCTTACCCATGATAATGCAGCCCCCACAATAACTTCATACCATATTGTCAAAAAAAAAAAAAAAAGGTTGTAGAAATACACCTAACTGATCATGAAAATGCAATAAATGTTCTGTATAAAACCTTACAGAAAGGAATGAGGTTTGGCTTTCCTCTGGAGTTCACTACAAGCAGCAGTGGATCAAGCAGAACATTCACCTCTGTTCTGGGTAAGTTCCCCTGTAAGCCTCAGATAGCCTGGAAGGAAGTGTTTTATGAAAATATTGGCAAAACAACTGACTAAATAAGGAAAAAATGCAAAATTGGCAACCTGTAATAAAGACTGTTAGACAATCTGAGGTACAATGACTATTATCAAGCAATTAAGTGGCTACTCCTGTAGCTGTTCCTTTGCTTGGCTGCTTTGTTGAAAGTGATATCATGGAGTCACCACTCTGCTTTGAATTATAGGTTATTACTGGCTGGGTGGAAGAAATGCTGCCACCAGGACAGGTGCCAGCAAGGCAGGGCTGGGCAATTACCATCACACTGGGCAGTAATGAGTACCTGTCACGCTCTCCCAGAAGCAGAAATACAGCTACTTGATGAAAATGCTTCCAGTGTTCTGTACCATTATAAAGGACAGAAGATCATCTTCCATCCCTGTGGGACTGTCAGCTCCAGGAGCTGCTCTGATGGTGTTTCTCTGCCTTTGGATGAAGAAACAGAACAAGAGGAGTCACACACACACAGACTACGGACTTTGACACCAGGACTCAGAGGGGTTGGAGGGCAATGAAGGCCTTACTGCAGGAGCCCTCACCCACTGCCTTGCCAGGTCCTGCCTGGAGGGACAACACACTTTTCACTGCTGGGGTCCTTGCTTCTTCCAAGATGTTACTATAAACATATTTTGTCAGGTCATTCCTTCAAAAGGGACACTCTACAGGCTCTAAAGAGCAGAAGAGAATGAGAGGTGGTTCATGATAAACCAATTTCCAACTCTTGAAGTTAATGATTTTAGCAGGAGAACCAAGTGCCACGTGCCCTTTTCACTTATTCTGTATAGAATCTTAGTACGTATTCCTCAGCCTCATCCTATATCTGTGCTGTCATTGTATCCTTGTATTCTTCACTGTGGGCAAACATTCACACTGTCAGTGCCATTTTCAAAAGTCTTCATGCTTTTTATTTAAATTGAGGAAAATAATGTAGCACTAAAATAGTACCTCGATCATGAAAAAATAAAGACAATAATATCACCAGGGCAACAAGTCACAAGGATTGTCTAATCAAATACATAAAATGAAGAGTTCAAAACTCATCTCAACCTTAAATATCTTTTAAAATGAGTTTTAAAATAATGCCATATTCTAAATAAACTGGAAGAATCAAGGTCAATTGACAGACTACTATAGAGCTTGAAAAATAGGGTTAAATTTATCAGATGTTTTGCTCATGGTGCCTAGATGAATAGCTATCTTCACAATGATACTGGCTTTAAGCAGTCATGGACAAATATACATTGGCTTAGCTGTTATGACATATCTTTAGTCCTAAGGAAATGATGAATTAGCTAAGTAGTCTTTAAGATAAGTGTCATATAGGGGCTCACCAAGATCCCTTCTCTCACTCTTAAACACGCTTTACTGATGACATGTGTGTGTACATACACTAAAGAAATCCTTAGACATATTTCAGGTGAGAGCTTCAAACAACATCCACCTACATTCCTCCTTGAGCTGTGTGGAATCTGAGGACCCAATATTGCTACAATTATAAACTCCAGCCTAATCTTCTAATCTTCTCGGAGGTAAGGAGTGCTACTCAGGAGCAGGTGTGGCCCCAGGCAACCACACATGGTTGTGACCATGTCAGGAGTGGGTGTCAGACTGGTCCATGCTTATAGAAAGTCTGTGGAGCCCTTTCCTCTCTTCTCCTTCCTCCCAGTTCATACTGGTTTGCTCATTTGCTTTCAGAAAAATCTCCTGAGACTCCTTGTTACCTGCAGGTCATGAGTGTGGCACAGTCATCACACCAACACCATGAAAATATGCCAGCAGAAACTGGGATTTAAAAGCTTCCTAAGGTAGGAGTCCTACCTCCTAAGGTCCAGGGGTATGTGTTCAAAGAGCAGAGAGCCCAGTGTGATCCCTCACCTCTACAGCTCCTGCTGGGCTGCTCTCCTGCCCTTTGCAGCTGCACTTGGGAACTGAAGCACAGCCCTGAGGCAGAGACCTGCACGCCAGAGCAGGACTGGCTGCTCCACAGGAGGGATGCAGATGGGCTGTGGAAAAGAGCCTTGTGCTGTCCTTTCCCCACTGTCTCCCACGCTGACCCCTCTGCAGCCACGGCCTGCCACGTGCCACCTATTCTGCAGCTCTCTGAGAAGGAAGCAGGACACTGCACTGGGCTGTACTGAGTGTGACAAAACTGCCAGCCTGGTCATCTCTGGAAAATGAAGTCTCTGTGTGCCTTTGTGTGTGTGTACTGGGGAGAGTTATGTTCAGGGCACTCAGAAGAAACATGTAAGAGCCCTCCAGAGTTTATGGGAGGTGCCTCTGGCCTCAGTGAAAGAAGGAACTGGTAGCATTAGGAGAGGGTAAGTACTCTGTTGTTAAGGAGTGGTGGTGGGATTGTTTATTTTTCCTCCCATAAACGTTTTTTTTAAGGTCCTAATGGAAACAAAGCAAAGTATTATTCCTCTAAAAGCACTGTTCTTTAAGTAAACCAGACTCACTACTTGAAACATTCCAATGACATATGGTGGCAGCAGGGGGATGGCCGAGATGCGGATGGGCGAGGTATCACCGAGATAAAGACCCACACACAGAGGTACAAGGTGTGAGGAGAGGGAGACGTGCCCCAGAGGGAAGCAGGACAGGGACAAAACAGCACATTCTTCTAGGGGTGTAAATGTATCCCTTTGATAGGTACCTTCAACAACCTTACCATTCCAGAGATCAAACTAAAACATGTCAGAACCCCACCGCAGTCTAACTCCAGAGGTCCAGAGAGCTTTTCCATGTCCTGTTGGCTGCAGGGGAATCGTGTCCTCCTTGAACACCTTCACTGGCATCAGCAGCTGCACCTCAGCTCACTGAGCTCAGTGTGCCAGAGCCAGGGCAGGGCACAAGCTGCTGCCCCTGGCACCAGTCTCCCAGAACAGCAATTATTGCTGTGGGGCACCAAAACACAGCCTTCCCTGCTCTTGTCAGAGGGCGTTTTTTGACCATCTTCCACCTAGCTGAGCTCACGGCAGTGGAGCCCCATGCTGCAATAGATGTGCAGCTTTTAGTTACTTCCTTTTATTTTTTTTTTGGTAAATTTTTTTCTCATCTCTTTATTTTCCTCCATGACTCAGCACACATGTGTCTTGTACCTGGGCTGTGGTTTCTGCCATGGCACTGGGGTTTCTTAGACCTCAAAAGAAGGGAATAGAAAGAACTCATCTGTGTTTTGCACATGAAAAATGAGTCCACAGCTGTCTTTCTCCAGCTGATAATGCAGACAAATGGGGGCTATTTGCTATGCAGTTCATTACTAGTAATAACAAACTGGTATACTTATCATCAATTTAAATAGAAAGTGGTATATATTTTTCTACAGGCTTTGCAGGTTTGTAGATTGGTGTATTCACCTGAATTTGTTGCACTTCATTACCCTGTAAACTTTCCTCTCTTGCCTGCTGCCTCTTATTTGCATCTCACTGCATCTAAAATATGTCTTCATCTGGTAAAGATGAATGCTAATCTAGACTCTTATTTCTTCCTCTCTAGTGGTTTATTGCTGCTCCCAAATATCCTGGCTTCTTTCAACATCATGAATTTGGGATTTGAGAGATAGGAAAGGAACAGGGCGGGGGTACATCCATACATGGACACACATCCATACTTTTTTCTTTGTCTTCTAGTCTCTTAACTTGTCAAAGTCTGTTCAGAATTTAGGCAAGCTAGAAATACAAAATTATTGTCTAAAAAGAGAGTTTCCCATGCTATTTCTTGCCTCTACTGGATGAGGATTAGGAAAATAACACTTATTGCAAGATTTGGCATAAAATTATCATCTTTGGCATTTCTTTTGTAGTTTAGCCATCTTTTGGATGACAGGGTGGTCTGCAGAAAAAAAGCAACAGCATGTTTTGGGAAAGAAAACAGCCTTAGGAAAATACATGTGTGATTTCAAGGCAGTTACATCTAAATCCCTAGGAGCTTAAAATAAAGTCATCCCTGGCATAGATGGTCTGGTGGGCAGAGCGCAGGTTACCTGTTCCAAGTGACACGACATCTTTGCTCTGTCAAATGGGCATTATGGTATGACCCTCACCTAAAAAAGCAGATACACTGTAATAATTCCAAACCAGCTGCACGTGAGCTGTGCCTTCACAACGGCTCGGTGTGATACGTGTCGTAATTCCTACATTCTATACTCAAATTCCATAATGAGCTAAAAAGACATAGAGGAAAACACCTCCTTTCCTTGCAAGTTCTGTTTCCCAAACGGGTTCTTCATGACGAAAACCCTGCCATTGGCCAAGTTGGAAAGATGTAAATCACACAGCACCACACGTTCCAATGAACACAGGCGTGCAAGGTTTTGATGTGACTACTCCTTTGTTAAAATGCATTACCCTGCAGAAAAACGGCAGAAACACATCGAAAAGACCAGAAATCACTTACTTCTGTCCTACAGAGAATTGCAGAGCTGTAACAGACCTAAATCTCTAAAATCCTGCAGTGCTGCTTTTCGAGGTTCTGCTGTTTGGGCATTCAACGATATTGTCACACTTCTTATGACATTACTCTGAGAACTTATTTTTTTTCTCCAGAAAACCCTTTGACGCTGGCAGTAAAGCCAGGCAGATCAACTGTCTGGTTACCTTTAGAGGTCCATCACTAACAAACCTGGAAAATAAAACCTTGGGCAGTACGAATGCCTGTAACATTGTCAGTACTTCTCCCTCCTGCCCCCTCTAGCTTCACCCAGCTGTTTTAAATAGTGAGGAGAAATTAAAATTCTTAAAGCCTTGCAGGATGTTTGGATTTCTGCCCTTTATTTCCACTTCTATGCGCCATAGCTTGAAAATTTGCCCGTGATTTATAAATTCCCTGTTCAGTTCTCTTTTTAAAAGCAGCGGCTAGGAATCCCGGCAAAGAAAATGATCTGGTGTTGGCTTCGCCCCTTGCCAAACTGCCGCTCGCAGCCCTGCCCGTGTGGATCGTCCCGGGCTTGGCGTTTTCTTGTGCCCGATGACATTATGCAATTACACGATGATAAACATCATTCGGGAATACAAATGCGAGAGGTAAACAGCTCGGGGCTCTTTATTAGTTTATTCCAGGCGATCTTTCTTGTTTTACGGCGCGGCTCCTCCCCCTTTTACAGTTTTCTGCTATTCTTTACTAATTCTAGTGATTTGAGAAATGACCTTTAACCTACGCAGTTTGCAGACTCCTAAAGGGGATAATTGAAATGCCACAGTAAACCAAAGGCAATAAAATATTATTTACTAGGCATAAAACTAAGGTTGGTCTTCTTAAAGGAACGAACAGCCTCCTTATTCCTTCCCCCTCCCCGGACCTGGTGCTACACCTAATTTATAAATTCCTCACCAGGCGTCCCGAGATATGAACATCAGCCCGGGCAGTGAGGATGTCTGATGGAAAGGCTCCTTGGATATTAGAAAGTAAAGAAACCTGCCGGCAGCGATGCTGCGGCCTCGGACCCCGCTCAGGTGTCGCAGAGTCCCGGGCTGATCCCCTGCCCACCGTGGGCCGAGGGGGCTCCGCACCGCCCCGATGCGCTCCCGTTCCGCGCCGCCCCGCGCCCCGCGCTGCCGCCGCTCGGCTCCCAGCGCCGCGCCCCTCTCGGCGGCCCCTGCAGCGCGACTCCTCCCGGGCGGGCTCGGGGCGGAGGGGGGATCGTGGCGATCGGGGCCTGGCGGGGGCAGCTGGCCCGTTCGGCCGTCGCTGGTGCCGCCGAAGGCTGCGCTTACCTGGCGGGCAGCGCCCCGTCGGGGCGGACGAGCTCTTGGCTCAGGAGCAGGTGGGCGGCGGCAGCAGCTCGGGCCGGCCGGGATGTGCCTTTTCCCCCATCCATCGGCCTCCTGAAGGGCTTTTATTTGCACTGGAATGGCTTTGAAGGAGTGAATGCATTTATTGATAGCGGAGCTGCTCTCGCAGCCTGGTTGGATTTCCCAGGGCTGCTTTGATAATGTGCCCCCTCCCCCGCATCCCCCCGTGGACCCACAGTTGCAGACGGATAGAGGGGAAATACTGCGCAGTTATGGCACGGCTGGGGGAACGCTCCCATTTCCTGTGCTTGGGTGCACACGGGACGGGAGAGGTGCAATAAAAACCCGAGGGCTGCAGAGCCGGGAAAGAGCTCGGAGGCGCAAAGGGTCCGCGAAGCCCCCCTCCCCTGTAGCTCTCATTGGGTCTTACTTGATTTAACCCAAACAGTTTTGTCAACAACTCGCCAAATTTACAGCGGCAAAAAACCACTGCAGAAGGAGGAACACGAGCCGTCGAGCTCGCTCGGTCAGCCTTTTGGGCAGGCGGCACACGCGGCCGCCTAGGCGCCTCGGAGCATGCGACAAGCAGGACTTGTCACCGAGCCGCCCGGCAGGAATGCTGGGGCAGCCCCTCGGCGCGGCCATGTGCGCCGCACATTGTGTGCACATGTGTGCGAGGGAGAGCCCCGCGGGGCCGGCCCGGCAGAACCCGCGTGCATAAATGGGTAAATATGTGTGTACATGTGTGTATATGGGTGTATCTGTGCCCCCCTCCCAGCCCAGGACAGGCAGCCGGCGCTGCGGGAGGGGCCGTGCACCCCCGCACGCACCCCGCCGGCCGGGACGGGCGCACGGCGCACTGCTTTGTAGGAAGAGTTTGCGTCCACGGGGCCTCACGCCGAGCCTGACCAGCGAGAACGCCCCGGTGATGCGGGACTCAGCGTGGCGGACGGGACGGGAGCGCGGACCGCGGGGCTCGCCGCCTGCCCCGGGGCTGCGCGGGGTCCCGCTCGCTGCCGTACAGCTTTAAAATCCAGCCCCGTCTGCAATAGGCCGGCCCTGGGCGCATGCGCTGCCGAGAAAGTTTTCCAGCTGCCGTTGGCTCTCTAACTTTTTTTTTCTTTTCCTTTTTTTTTTTCTTTCGCAGTTTTAAGCAGCGGGGTGAAGAGTAGCGAGGGAGAGACGCGGGGGGAGCGGGGCCGGCTGCAGCGGGCGGGGGCAGAGCCCCGGGGAGGAAGAGCCCCGCGGAGGAAGGGTCGGCTGCCGCGACGCCGCCTGCCCCGGCTTGCTCTCCCGGCTCTTCTCCCGCGTATCCCGCTCCCCGGCGCTGGGCGCCTCTGGCACCGATGGATTGGGGGAGCCGCAGCTCCTGAAGCCCGGACTGCTCCCCTCCCCCTGCTCCTGCTCGCCTTGCAGGATCAGTCGCCCCGTAAGACAGACACACGCGTGCACAGCCCCCCTCCCCCTTCCCGCTTGTGCAGAAACTTCTTTTTCTGTTTGGGCTTTTTCTTCTCAGTGTAAAATGGAGGGAGCCGGCCCCGGGATGGCTCTGCAGCGGCGGACCCCCGGCTCCGCACCGCCCAGCCTTTAAGCAAGTGAAAGGGGGCGGGCAGGGGGGAGCCCTGCACCCGCTCGGCTCCATCGTCCCCCTCGCGCGGGCCGGTCCGCGCTGAGCTGCGGAGGGGGCGGTCGGCGGCCCGAGCGCCGGCGGAGCCGGGTGGGAGCGCGGGGAGCCCCGCGGCGGCACCACCTGGGCTGGTGGCACGGATCGTCGCCCGCGGCGCTTTCGCTGCCGCTTGTGAAGATTTTTATTTGCTTCCGCGCAATCACGCCCACGGGCGCTGTGTGCGTGTGTTGGGTTGGCTTTTTTTTTTTTTGGCTTTTTTTTTGGCTTTTTTTTTTTTTTTTTTACCTTCTTCTTCTGCTGCTGGTGGAAAGCCCTAATTACTGCGATTGCTGATGGACCTTGGAAAGAAGGCTGCACTGGTGCCCCGCTCCGCAGTCGGACACGCTCGGTTTGCGCCGGACAGGGCGGCCGCTCGCCCGCCGCCCCCCGCNCCCCCCCCCGCCAGCTCCGCGGGCCCCCGCGCTCCCCCGGCCGCGGCTCGGGACGATACCGCCCGGCTCCTGCGAGCCAGGATTTTACTTTCGTCTCGCCGTTTCTCCTCCTGCTCCGCTTGGATTACTTGGCTGCTCCCGCTCGGTGATACCGCGCGATGGAGGTGAGTCCGCGCGGGGCGCGGGGGCTCCGCGCCGCAGGNCACCTCTCTGCTCTCACCCACCGCGGAGAGCGCTGCTCCCCACTTGGGAAAAGCTCTTGTATTCTCTGGTTTTCCTTCTCTTTTTAAATTTCCCCCCGAAGAGAGGCTGCCCGCCGCAGGGACACTTGCTGGGCTCGCTCTGCCCGCCGCGTCCTGGTGCATCTTTCTGGCAGCGGCTCCTAACGCGAGTTTAAAGACATCTTTCCAAACTTCCCAAACTTTCCCGAGGAGGATCGCTATGGAGGAGCCCAGCGTCGGCGCTAATGGTGGCCTGTACCTTTAAGGAGAGCTGGCTGGGGGCCAGCGGAGGAC